>CM045465.1:21393670-21621429 GCA_024666655.1 Dascyllus trimaculatus | reverse complement strand
CTGTTAACAGGTGTCTGTTGGAGCCCCTGTGTGAGTTAAAAGTCTTTCTCTGGACCTAACTCCCCAAGAATCTCATCTGTTTTGTCTGTTACTTCAACAGGTAAGTCAATTCAGTATTTTTATGAATTCATGTTAAATCGAGTTTCGTCATGTAATTGTCCGGAGTATCTAACGGTAACCGAGAGAGAAGAGAAGAGACTCTCCTTAGCTAGTAAGCTAGTGTACTGAACTTTAATGAACTGGTTGCTGATGTCACGCCCTCCACCTCTGCTGCCTGAGTGGCAGTCTCCTTTTCCCTCTTCCCTTTGTTTTTCCCTCTCTCTCTCTTCCAGGTGGGCGTGAGCAAGGTGTGGGCAGCGAGGAGCACGGCAGGTGCAGCCACTCTTAATCAGCGGAGGAGGCACACTTGTGATTGGATTATCAGCTCACCTTCTTCCTGTTAAAACCACGCTCCACATGCTCCTCGGTGCCAGACCGTCGCATAGCTTCATTGGTTCCCCGTCTGCCTTCCCTGTGTGCCTCCTCTGGTTCAGCTCAACCACTGCCTCCACTCCGCCTGTAAACCCAGCCACCCGCCAGGATTCCAGTCGTGGACAGCCACCTCCACTCCCGGACCTCAGCTCACCACCCCCCAGCCTGCCTGCCTGCCTGCCTGCACTTGCTCCCACCTGCTCCGCTCACCTGCTCCATCGTGCCCCCCCTCTCTGTTCAGGTTCAGTTGTCTAGCATTAGCATTAGCCTGTCGGCTCTATTGTTCCAGTGTCTTGTTTATCGGCTCGTAGGTTTTGTAGCTCGCTTTCAGTTTCTGTTTAGTTTTTCAGCTCGTCTTTGTAGCTCGCTTTCGGTTTCTGTTTTGTTTTTTCAGCTCGCCTTTTGTAGCTCGCTTTTGGTTGTTACTTTTAGTTTGTTTTCAGCATTAGCTCGCTTTTAGTTTTGCATTTGTTTGTTTACTCTATTTCCTGCTTAGCAGCGATTTTCTGTTCTCCTTTTATTATAAATAAACTCTTTATTTGGATATCTGTGTGCCGTGTTTCCTTGCCTGCGCCTGAGTCTCTGCACCGTTCATAACAGTACGGTCTGGCCAACATGAGCTCAGCAGGCAACGAGACCGGCACTAGTCCTGCCCTTTGTGAGATAGACCTGCAGCAAGCCATAGCTCATCAGGGTGTAGTGATAGGGCAGCATGACTCTTTGCTACAGAATCTTGTAGAGAGTAACCGCGCGCTGATAAATCAGGTCTCCCAGCTCACGGGGAGGATTAGCACGCTAGCTGCCCACTCGGCTCCTGCTGCCGCTACGTCTATGGCGGCACCCGTTAGCAGCGATCCAGCTAATGCTAGTTTTGCTGTCAGCCAGTCAGCTCGTGAACCGCATGTGCCCGTTCCCGAACGCTATAACGGCGACATTGGTTCCTGCCAGTCTTTTTTGACGCAAGTTTCGTTAGTTTTTGACTTACAGCCTCACTCTTATGCCTCAGATAGGGCCAGAGTAGCTTTTCTGGTTAGCCTTTTGTCGGGCCGAGCGAGAGAGTGGGGTACTGCGGTGTGGGAACGCCAGGAGGCGATCTGCGGCTCCTACATCGCATTCACCGCCGAGATGAAGAAGATGTTCAACCACCCGATGCAAGGAAGAGATGCCAGTCACCGTCTTCTGTCCATGCGTCAGGGGAACCGGAGTGTGGCGGACTTTTCCATCGAGTTTCGCACTACAGCGGCGGGGAGCGGATGGAACGATGCAGCTCTGCGAGGGGCATTCTACGCAGCACTGCAGGACGGCCTCAAGGATGAGCTGGCTACCCGAGACGACGTGCGCAGCCTGGATCAGCTCATTGACCTAGCCATCCGGATCGACAACCGAATCCGCGAGCGGCGGAGGGAAAGGACCCTCCGCTTGGAGTCTCCACGGACCCTTCCGTCGACCTGCCAGAACCCTCCACCTCCTTCCCGAACCGTTCCTGACCCTGAACCCATGCAGCTTGGACGCAACCAGCTGTCCACCCAAGAGAGGCAACGCAGGCGGGACGCCGATACCTGTTTATACTGCGGGAAGACTGGTCACTACCTCGCTGCTTGTCCCCAGCGTACAGTAAAAGCACGGGCTCACCAGTAACTGGGGAGATACAGGTGAGCCATCTATCGTCGTCTTCCCCAAATCGGCTGCAGCTCGCTGCCTCCCTCTGCTGGCAATCCCAGTCTGTTCCTGTACAAGCCTTCATCGACTCTGGTGCCGAGGAGAACTTCCTGGACCTTCAGCTAGCCTGTCAGATGTGTATTCCCTTGGAGTCCCTGGAGCCCCCCCTGGAGGTCCGAGCCCTGAATGGACTCCACCTAGCCAAGGTACAGCAGAAGACTGTTCCCGTCACTTTGTTTTTGGCCGGCAATCATCGGGAGAAGACGACCTTTTTCGTTATTGATCACTCCAGTCCCCCCATGGTCCTGGGTTATTCCTGGCTTCGGGCGCACAACCCCCACATCGACTGGAGGAAGGAGGAAGTGGTATCCTGGGATCCCCGATGCCATGAGACCTGTCTGCACTCTGCCCTGACCCCTGCTGACGCCGCCAGCCCTGTTCCGGACGTCCCGGTTAAGTTGGACTCAGTCCCTCCCGAGTACCATGACCTCGCACCGGTGTTCAGCAAAGAGAAAGCACTGTCTTTGCCCCCTCATCGTCCTTACGACTGTGCTATTGAGCTCGTTCCCGGAGCCACCTTACCCACCAGTCGGTTGTACAACCTCTCCAAACCGGAACAAGCGGCTATGGAGACCTACATCCGGGACTCCCTCGCTGCCGGCATCATTCGCCCGTCTTCGTCACCTGTGGGGGCAGGATTCTTTTTTGTTGACAAAAAGGACAAGACCCTTCGGCCGTGCATCGACTTCCGTGGTCTCAACGACATCACCATTAAAAACACCTACCCCTTGCCACTCATCAACTCCGCCTTCACCTCCCTGCACGGAGCATCCGTGTTCACCAAGCTGGACCTCCGCAATGCTTACCACCTCATCCGCATCCGCGAGGGGGATGAATGGAAGACGGCATTCAACACGCCACTGGGACACTTCGAATACCTGGTCATGCCTTTTGGACTCACGAACGCACCCGCCGTTTTTCAGAACCTCATCAATGATGTGCTCCGAGACATGATCAACCGGTTTGTGTTCGTTTACCTGGATGACATCCTCATCTTCTCGAAAGACGCCCAGGAACACACCCGCCATGTCCGTCAGGTCCTCGAGAGGCTGCTGCAAAATCGTCTCTTCGTGAAGGCTGAGAAGTGTGAGTTCGGGGTACCTACCGTTTCCTTCCTGGGCTACATAATCTCTGCTGGGGAGGTGAGAATGGACCCTCTGAAGCTGTCCGCTGTTAGGGACTGGCCCATTCCGGAGAATCGGAAGCAGCTGCAGCGTTTCCTGGGCTTCGCGAACTTCTACCGTCGCTTCATTCGCGACTACAGCAAGGTGGCAGCCCCGCTCACCTCCCTCACCTCGGTGAAGCGGACCTTCTCCTGGACTCCTGAGGCGGATCAGGCCTTCCACTCCCTGAAACAACGCTTCACCTCCGCACCCATCCTTACGCAACCCGATCCCCACTTACAGTTCGTAGTGGAGGTAGATGCTTCGGACATTGGGGTGGGGGCGGTGCTGTCACAACGTTCCCCTGCAGACAACAAGTTGCACCCCTGTGCCTTCTTCTCTCGGCGGCTGTCCCCTGCCGAGAGGAATTACGACGTAGGCAATCGGGAACTGCTAGCTGTGAAGCTAGCTCTCGAGGAATGGCGTCACTGGCTGGAGGGGGCTGAGCAGCCGTTCATTGTTTGGACCGACCACTGGAACCTGGAGTACATCCGATCGGCCAAAAGACTGAACGCCCGGCAGGCCCGCTGGACGCTATTTTTCGGCCGCTTCAGTTTCACCATCACGTATCGGCCAGGGTCCAGAAATGTCAAGCCTGACGCGTTGTCCCGTCAGTTCTCCTCCCAGGAGACCCCCGGCGAACCTGAGCCCATCCTGCCTGGAACTTGTGTGGTGGCTTCTCTCACCTGGGAGATCGAGTCCGTGGTTCGCCGGGCCCAAGAACAGCACCCCGACCCAGGTAACGGTCCTACTAACCGTTTGTTTGTTCCTGATCCGGTTCGCTCTCAGGTTCTGTGCTGGGCGCACTCCTCACGGTTGACCTGTCATCCTGGGGCTGCACGCACCGTGGAGGTCCTGCGGCAGAACTTCTGGTGGCCAACCCTGGAGAAGGATGCTAAGGAGTTCGTGGCCGCGTGTTCCGTCTGCGCCACCAACAAGACCTCCAATCGGCCGAGTTCGGGGCTTCTTCAACCGCTTCCTATCCCTCATCGACCCTGGTCCCACATCGCCGTGGATTTTGTCACTGGGCTTCCCCCATCTCAAGGTAAAACAGCCATTCTAACCATTGTCGACCGGTTCTCCAAGGCCGCCCATTTTGTCCCCTTAGACAAGTTGCCCTCAGCCAGAGAGACGGCTGATCATCTGGTGAACCACGTTTTCCGACTCCACGGGATTCCTTCCGACATAGTGTCTGACCGGGGACCACAATTCACGTCGGAGGTTTGGAGGAATTTTTGCTCTGCTTTGGGGGCCACAGTCAGTTTAACCTCTGGTTTTCACCCGCAGTCCAATGGCCAGACTGAACGAACCAACCAATCACTGGAGACTTTCCTACGATGTATGACCTCGGAGAACCCTTCCGCCTGGAGCAGCCTCCTCCCTTGGGTCGAGTATGCGCACAATTCCCTGTCTAACGCGTCTACTGGATTGTCTCCATTTCAGTGTTCGCTGGGATACCAGCCTCCCATGTTTCCCTCCCAAGAACGGGAGATCTCCACCCCGTCTCTTCAGGCCTTCCTCAAGAGGTGTGAGCGAGTCTGGAAGCGCTCGAGGGCCTCTCTGTTGAGGGCGTCTCAGAGAATGGAGGGGCAAGCCAACCGTCGCCGTTCTCCTGCCCCTGTCTACTCCCCGGGCCAAAGGGTTTGGCTCCGGGCGAAGGACTTACCTCTCCGGGTGGAGTCTAAGAAGATGGCGCCTCGGTTCGTGGGGCCTTTTGTCATTGAGCGCATCATTAATCCCAGTGCGGTCCGCCTGAAGTTGCCCTCCTCTATGAGGATCCATCCCACATTTCATGTCTCTCAGATTAAACCTGTAAAGGAGAGCGCTCTGGCCCCCCCTGTCCGTCCCCCTCCACCACCCAGGATGGTGGACAATGCCCCAGCGTACACGGTGCGCCGCCTGCTGGACGTTCGTCGGCAGGGACGTGGTCTCCAATACCTGGTGGACTGGGAGGGATACGGTCCGGAAGAACGGTCCTGGGTACCCAGACGTCAGATCCTGGACCCTGCCCTCGTCCGGGAGTTCCACCGGAGGAGACCTGACCGGAGTATTCGTGCACCTGGAGGTGCACGTAGAGGGGGGGGTACTGTCACGCCCTCCACCTCTGCTGCCTGAGTGGCAGTCTCCTTTTCCCTCTTCCCTTTGTTTTTCCCTCTCTCTCTCTTCCAGGTGGGCGTGAGCAAGGTGTGGGCAGCGAGGAGCACGGCAGGTGCAGCCACTCTTAATCAGCGGAGGAGGCACACTTGTGATTGGATTATCAGCTCACCTTCTTCCTGTTAAAACCATCTGCCTTCCCTGTGTGCCTCCTCTGGTTCAGCTCAACCACTGCCTCCACTCCGCCTGTAAACCCAGCCACCCGCCAGGATTCCAGTCGTGGACAGCCACCTCCACTCCCGGACCTCAGCTCACCACCCCCCAGCCTGCCTGCCTGCCTGCCTGCACTTGCTCCCACCTGCTCCGCTCACCTGCTCCATCGTGCCCCCCCTCTCCGTTCAGGTTCAGTTGTCTAGCATTAGCATTAGCCTGTCGGCTCTATTGTTCCAGTGTCTTGTTTATCGGCTCGTAGGTTTTGTAGCTCGCTTTCAGTTTCTGTTTAGTTTTTCAGCTCGTCTTTGTAGCTCGCTTTCGGTTTCTGTTTTGTTTTTTCAGCTCGCCTTTTGTAGCTCGCTTTTGGTTGTTACTTTTAGTTTGTTTTCAGCATTAGCTCGCTTTTAGTTTTGCATTTGTTTGTTTACTCTATTTCCTGCTTAGCAGCGATTTTCTGTTCTCCTTTTATTATAAATAAACTCTTTATTTGGATATCTGTGTGCCGTGTTTCCTTGCCTGCGCCTGAGTCTCTGCACCGTTCATAACAGCTGATTAAATTTTAAGAGTTCTGGTTTTACATGCGTTGATAATTTTAAGAGAGTAGCCAATGAGTAACGCTACTGGATAAACGTGAAATTTAAACCGTGTTAACCGTGTTAAACTGCAGTCGCGCGCGCGTGTGTGTTCGGCCGTTAGCTCGGTCCCTATGGTAAATTTCAGTGTCTCCAACTCGGCGTCTTTCTCGCTAATTCTGGCGAATTTCCAAATCCTCCTGGTGACTTTTTTGTGTCAAAAGCCACTAGCGACAAGTGTAGCGAGTTTTTCTGGTGCTTTGGAGACCGTGACGTGAGAGCTCGGATCATTCGGCAGTTACTGTCCTCAGCAAGCAGCGCGGTGTTTGTGTTTTGTGTTGCAGGAAACGTCCACCCAGGCAGATGCTGAGGCCCAGATTTCTCTGCCCAGCACTCCAAGGCTTATCATGCTCGGTAAGTTTCCAGCACTAGACAATACACAGCACACACTGGCTTTAAGGGTTACTTCACCGATAAAGATTGTTTGTATCAAGCGGTCACTGTGTGCTTCCTTGAATGTTTGGTAATGAAATTTGTATTTTCAAACGGTATGGTAAACTTAGATTCCAAAATTTACTGGCCTCCATTGATACCTGAAGATTTACATAAAGGTGGAATGAATGTTTAAAATACTCACACTTGTTACACAGTATAATACAAGTGTCATTTTGTAGTTGTATTGTCAGTCTTAAGTCCTGAGGATATGAGTGGATAATTTGAGATTTGTGAGTTTATGGTAAGTACTCCAGACAGTCTTTATCAGGGATTCAACACAACATACAGTGACTGCTGTATACAGATCAGCTTCATGTATGTACTAACCCTGTAACGATAATCTAATATAATCAGGTAAGTCATGTTATTGAAAACTAACACACTAGCACATACACTGAGTCTTACATTAGCAGTGAGCACTATGTTTTATATTATGAATGTCATAATCTTAATAACAATGGAAATTTTACAATTGTCAAGTGCTAAATATCTGTGTAGATTCTCAGGAATACAGGTCATGGTAATCGTAGGAGCTTCAGTAAAAATCAGCTGGACTTCTCTTGTAGGTTTTTGAAGACGTCTTGAAGGCGTCCTCAAAAACCTACAAGAGAAGTCCAGCTGATTTTTACTGAAGCTCCTACGGTCAAGTGTTAAACCAACCATTGCACCAGCTGCTGGATGTTGATTAGAGAGACCTATAGCCAAGTTATAGCCGAGAGGTGACCTAGTGTTGTGTTTTTTTTATTATATCATGCTACATCATTAGGTGTTATTTTTAGTGTTATTCTGCTTTGAAATGTGAAATGTTACCCTATGAGGTTTAATTCTGTGCAATGTCAACTTAATTTTCAGGAGAGTCTATTCTGGAAGCGAAGAAATGGATGCTGTCTATTGAGGGCAAAGTTGTTCTCCAGCTGAGAGACCACTCAGATTTCACCTCTGCCCTGTCTGTTCTCTTTGGATCATACTACGTCTTCAACATTGAGTATCCAGAGGAAGCAGCCACATCACTGGAATTCATCCAGCGGTAAGCACTTTTACATGTTTCTTCATGGGAACAAGTAATCATGTAACCACTGTTTTGACTAGTGAAATAGGTACCAAATTAGCAAAATGATTTTGGTTATCTAAGACTGCAGAAACACAGTTATTTAAATTCCCTCACTTGAATCAAGCAGTTTCAAATGAATTGACAGCGTGATACTGTGGACTTTGTAGATCAGTCATCACACCTGGATGGTGGAATGCAATATGGTGGACCAACAGTAATGGTCTATTTTTCGTAATGAGGGCAGTTATGAATTGTTAATGGAAAACTTTTATTTTTATCTGTCATGGAAGAGATTTGATTGATTCTCATAGTAAAAAAAAATGATAACATGAAAACTTGAGTATTCTTACTCTGCAGATTACTCAGTTACTCATATACTCAAAATTCACACCCTTGTTCTTTACATAGCTTACTATAATCTTTTTGGTCAATTATTTTGAAATAAACTGGAAAAAATCTGAGTTATTGTGCATCAAAACAATTGTGCAATTTCTGCACAAAATCATGTTGTTTTCTGCACTGTACTTACTTATTCTGTTTTTCAGGCAGTAAATTCTTGTAAAGCTGTTGTTCTATTACACGTAAATGGGGCAGTTAATATATATGCATGTATGCGTCTAAGTAAAGGTCCGAAGTGATCAGCAGGAGCAACAGTCAATGACAATCTGTTGGAGCTTAAGCTTGAAGGCGGTGAGTGGAGTCAAAGTTGTGATTTTGAGGGTGTTTTGTAAGGTGTTCCAGTCGTTAGCTGCTGCAAATTCTTGTCAAAAAAGCCATATGGGGAAACCTTTAGAGGGGAGTGGATACTTTTTATCAGCTCTGTATTCTGGGAAACAACTGGCGGTGGTAGTCAGTCTTGAGTTTGATAGTTTCCTGTTCTCAGCAAGCAGATGGCAAAACTGCAGCTTTAGTGTGTATGGCAGAGCTGCTGTGTTGGTCAGTATTAAAAACTGAATTAGAAGTAGCCTTTGGATTTATTTTTAGTTGCAAGGCAAAAATGAACTAGAAAGAAGGGACAGAGCAGGAAATAAAGTAAACGTTGCAGAAGGGTTGAGGTCTGGTCTGGTTTGCTGTGTTTAACTTACTAATGACTGTGACTTTATTCTAACATACAAATATAATAATGACTAGCTCCATCTTATCTGAAACACCTTGTTGTACTTTATCATCCTAACAGAGCCCTTCGCTCTGAGACTCCAGCTTTACTTGTGGTTTCCAGAGTTTCCAGAAGTAGAATGGGAGGTAGAGCCTTCAGTTATCAGCTCCTCTGTTGTGGAATCAGCTCCCAGTTTGGTTCTGGGAGGCAGACACCCTCTCTATTAAAGATTAGGCTTAAAACTTTCCTCTTTGATAAAGTTTATAGTTAGGGCTGCTTAAGATCACCTGAGGTGTCCCTTAGATATGGTGCCATAAGTTTGGACTGCTGGGGGATTCCCATGATACACTGGGCTCCAGTCCTCTCTCTATACTAATATACATCACCACTACATACCACTAACTCTGTTCTGTCTGTTGTTCTATCTGCAGGTGTCTCTGGATCTACATCTGCTGGCCTCACCAACTCCAAAATTTTCATTGCTCTGTTTGTATTGTTTGTTTGTTCTCCATCTGCTGTCCTGCTATCCCCACCCCAACCACTCCCCCACCCCCCCCCATACCCACTCTCAGCCCAACCAGTCGAGGCTGCCTTCCCTTAGTCTGGTTCTGTAGGAGGTTTATGTTTTTTTGGTCGCCGACTTGGATTGGTGGGTTCTCTGTTTCAGCTCACTATGTGGTGCCATGAGATGACATATGTTGTGAACTGGCACTATATACACTATATTGCCAAGAGCATTAGGACATCCCTCCAAATAATTGAATTCAGGTGTTCCAGTCACTGCCATGTCACAGCTGTATAAAATCAAGCACCTAGGCATGCAGACTGCTTTTACAAACATCTGTGAAAGAATGAATCACTGTCAGGAGCTCAGTGAATTCAAGCGTGGTACCGTGACAGGTTGCCACCTGTGCAATAAGTCCATGCGTCAAATTTCCTCAATACTACATATTCCACAACTGTTAACGGTATTATAACAAAGTGGACAACAGAAACTAAGCCACCAAGTGGTAGGCCATGTAAAATCACAGAGCGGACACTGAGAGCCAGGTCTTCTGGTCCAACATCAGTTCCTGACCTCACAAATGCACTTCTGGAAGAATGGTCAAAACTTCCCATAAACCGCCCCTAAACCTTGTGGAAAGCCTTCCTAGAAGAGTTGAGGCTGTTATAGCTGCAAAGGGGGTGGAACAACTCCATATTAAACCCTACGGATTAAGAATGGGATGTCATTAAAGTTCATGTGTGTGTAAAGGCAGACGTCCCAATACTTTTCACAATATAGTGTAAATAAAAATGTACTGAAGTGAATGAATTCAAAAGCCTGAGAGGCATTTTTTGGTAAAACCTAATTCAATGGCAATAAAGAAGAAACAAAAGAACACCTGAAATGAAACACAAATGAAAACACTCCAGCACACACAAACCTTTTCCTTGTTTTAATTTCACCTTTAATAGATGCGGCCCACCTTGTGTGAGGAAAGGCCACGTTTGGTAACGATTGAAAGAGAAATCAAGAGATACCTACAAAAATAAACCTGCCTCAGCTGACTGCTCGCCTACAGAGAGAACGCTGTCACTCTCTCCTCTGGGTTTGTTTCTGTCTGCAGCCGTCACACTTTATAAAGGCCCTGCTGCAGTCAGAGATCGGGACACTTAAGACTGAGTTCAAAGATCTCAATTTAGCTAAATAATGGCTTCTATTGACAGATTAGTCAACAGAAAACCTTCCGCGAGTCTTTCCAACCTTAATTGTACTTTGCAGCCCAGATCTGAATTTTACAGCCACAAACTTTTCCTAACTCTGTACAACAACAGCGTCAACCTGTTGAGCACAGATGGTTACGAATTCATGAGACATTAATGTGATGAGCCATGAAGCATCTCTACAGTCAGTCCCTGTGAACAACAAAAACAGCATCAGTGGAAAACACATAGACATCAGTGAGTGTCAGAGGAGCTACGCACAGATCTTTGGCATTTAGGTTTGTGGATGTTCAAACTAGAGACACCGAACGCACAAGACTGAACTCAAGGAGGGAGCTGGGAAATGATCTCACCACAAGGTCCATTTAGTAGCTGCTCTGGAGTTTTCAGTCACATTAATGGGCTTGTTTTAGGAGGAAACCTCAGTATTAAAGAAAGCATGGATTAAAACAATTTAAAAAGGACATTTCTGAGCACTTTTAACATTTGATTTGACTGAAAGCTTCAGAGCAGCAACTACGGACAGTTTTCAGGAGATGCTTTTCTCAACTGCAGTTTTCAGTTTCAATAATGAAAAAGGGTTTCAAATGTGGGATTTAAAAAAAAACAGCAACAAAACAAATAAATGTTCTTGCATATGCAGCAAATATTCCAACAGTCATTTTACACCATGTGATGCAGAAATGTCAAATTTAGATTCAGTTTTTTGGCCACCACAGGACTCCATACAAAATAATAATAAGAAAAAGCACAATAATGTGTTTTTGTTCAGCCAGTTTGATAAAAAGGAGAAAACCAAGAAATATTCACATTTGAGAAGCCTGAACCTGTTTTTTTTTTGGTCATATTTGCTTAAATTTTCGATCCCTTGATAATTAAACCATCAGCAAAATAGCCACAGACAAATGAAAAAATCAGACTGATCGTAGCAAATTTCGACAAAGTAAAATAATAAAACATTCTATAACAAGTATTACTACTACACAGGTAATCCAGTTGCACAAATATGGTGTAAAATGAAATGTTTTTCAAACTGCTACTTCTAAGGTTAAAAATGAACCTTGGAGCCAACAGTTTGCCCGGTGTGGACCTCTAGTTACGACTGAACAGCCTTAAAAATAAGATCTCTGAATACATACAAGAGTATCATATCAGCTCTTCATACATCAACACTACTGGCCCAAAAGCTTTTCATAATAGAATTCATTCGTAAATTCATCAACAAGCCTAATTTATACCACTCGCAGATCTGACAGCATTTGAATAAACAGCATTTGTTTTCATCTCATCACTGAAATGCTGTTTTCCAAAAGGCGCCTGAGGCTGTTTCATCTACAACAATGCATGCTTTAATGTTGAACAGCCCAGAAGTGAGTACAGTAAGCATGGGTGTGCACAAACAAACATGCAGGAGTTGAGAAACAAACATTTCACAGCTAACTTTGAGCAAATCATACGGAAGCCTGCTGAGACAAAAATAAAATAAAAAGAGCTTAAAATCTCAAAACAACTTCTTTCACTCTGTACTTCCATTTGTTATAACAGAACAAAAAAAACATGTAATTATGAGTGGAGCTTAACAAAAAAGATTATAGTCTATTAGATGTTAAGATAAAGTACAAAGTGTGATGGCGGTGCAGATTTAACAGGAAAAAAAAAAGAAAAATAAAAAACCCGTCTTCCCTGAATTCAGAGTTAAAGTGCCCAAAAAAATAGATACGACTCGTCTGGTGTGATGTGTCCTAACAGCTAAGGTTGTTTGAAAGATACCAAACCAACAACAACATGGCTTTAAGATTCATTAACTGTTAACATGCAGACTTTTGCACCATTTTTAATTATAACGTATGGAAGCAACAAAGGGCCAAAATAATTAGAATTTCTATTTTAATATGCACTTAAATATTTAATTTATGATGCTTGAATTTACCATGATGTAAGGTATCCAGTAGTTAAGTGAAAATTCTTGAGCTCCAATTAATTTGAACAATTACTGTAACGCCTGAGTTTACTGAATTTGTTCACCAATATAAAAAATAATCATGATCTTACAGTGAAGATGAAATGACTACTGGAAATCAAACACATAAATTAAGATGCATGATTATCAAGTGTAAATACTTCATTGCTGTAAATCCAGTGGCATTTAAAATTCACTATTATATGTACTTAAATATTTTATTTTTCTATTTCCATAATGTTAAAGGAGATGCATTTTAACAAAAACAAAAAGCAAGAGAGGCTGAGATGTAGTAACTTTTAGCCTCTAGTATGGGTTGAACTCCATAAGCACTTAATACTGCATTTCCCATGATACAGCTCGAAAA
Organism: Dascyllus trimaculatus; assembly: GCA_024666655.1. Lineage (NCBI taxonomy): Eukaryota > Metazoa > Chordata > Actinopteri > Pomacentridae > Dascyllus > Dascyllus trimaculatus. The sequence goes on along the minus strand of CM045465.1, from coordinate 21,608,521 downwards.
TATCATCCAGTGGACTCTCTATTCTTTCAAATTGTATATCCAGAGATTGCAAGGCTGGTTTTATGAGATAATTTTGTATTAGATTTCTGGTGAGTCCCTTCAAATGTCACATGTAAAATTCTAATTCTAAAGGCCTCCTGTTGCTTCCATAGAATTAGCCCAGTGTTTGATAGCAGAATAAACCAGGGTTAAAACCCCTTTAAATAAACTCTAAACTATATACTGTATGTTTTTCCCTCCAGTGGGAAGAGGCCTCTAATATATTTTGCACCAGGCAACACCACAAAAATATCTTTGGTTATAACAACAAAAATTAAAATCAATCTATATGATGATCAAAACTCGTTTGACACAGAAATGAGAGAATAGTTGCGGGATTCGACCACTAGATGGCGACATTATACAGCAGTCCTCTACAGAAACACTGCAGCACCGTCAGTCTGACGTCATTCAGCATCTGCAGCTCCAAACATTTCACTTTAATTTCCATAAACTGTGATGAATCTGATCAGTTTGACTTGTAGCTTTCTTTGTCCAAATGATTGTCTTTCTAAATGATCTTACTGGTTGCTTGTCGTTTCCTCAGATAAATGAATAAATGCTGATACAAAAAGCATAACAAGATTTTCTACACGGAAAACAAGCCTCTTTGGTCTTTAAATGATTAATTACATAAACCAAAGAATATAATGCATATATATCTAAGGCAGATACACCACTAAAAGTCCATTAAGACTTTTGAATGAGCTCTTCATGAAGTTTATATTTTGTACCTTCTTTTGCACTTGCTGATGCAGTCTAGTGTAAAGTTTTCCTGCTTTTCAAGCCTTTACTTTCTCCCCGTATCTCTGTACTGCCATCCTTTCCCTCTAGAATATCTGGCCCCATTTCATCCACAAAAACCCCCGTCAAACCCGGGTTGACAAGGAGGTCAAGGCTGCACATCTCAACTTGAGATAAGAGCACAAAAAACATGCATTTCAAATGAATGGCTGCTGACAGACAGACAGGACAGAGTCAGGAGAGCCGGACAATGCAGCCATTTTCCCTCCTCTGTTCTCTGCAGCTATCAGCACTTACAGACCTCCTTTTCTCTCGGTTGTGGACGATAGGAGCAAAAAGTGAACAAGCAGTTAATCAAAGCGAGTCGTGGTTGGAGGAAAATCCTGTCATGGTCCTCAAGGCCACGGTCACGCTGCTTGTATGACAATCCTTCTCATGGATTTGCCCCTCATGTAAATAAAAATAAAACAGAACTCATCCTCTTCTGTGTTTGTCTTCCTTCCTACATCTAATGTTTCTTGTCTACTTCCTCTAATCCGCTCAGTCAACTTCCAGAAACCGGTTGAATCTCAGTCCTCCCTCCTCTGACCTCGCTGGGTCAAAGATCAAGGGGCTCGTCTCCTCAAATCATGTCAGTCCATTCATTTCATGTTTCAAACTGCTGGTGGTGTAAAAATGCAAACCAAGGCTTTAAATCCCACCAGTTTCTCTACTCTCATCTTCACAATCCATCAACACTTTTACAGACTGCAACCAAAACTAAACTACTTCCTTCTCTCACACTCTTCTATTTCACACTCTATTCTTTTATCCTTTCTACCAAGACCTCTCTAAATACATGTCAGCACCCACAGTCGAAGAGTTGACACGTCTGTTTTCAGTGACACTGAACAGGAAATGTACGTCTATGTACCTTCAGCTATGACATTCAGTTTCAGCCTGACATTTATGGAGTCCGAAATGTGCCAAATTTAAGAACTACAAAAAATTAAAATGCAAATAAAGTTGCTAATATTTATTTTTAGATATAATTTCTACATTGTGTGAGTAAAAAGAGACATAAACAAGATCAAGAGAGTCAATCAAGAAAGTAATATTTGCTTTCAAGACTGAATTACTCATGAAAAGACCCCTTAAAAATAATTAAATTTGTCAATTAATTAATTTACTTTTGTATTTGTAATGGAATTGCATAATAATAATTAAAAAATGGTTAAATTGTAATATCTGAAAGGAAAAGCTATTTAAAAAAGCAATCTCCATGTTATAAAAATAATAAAAACTAAAATATAAAAAGTAAAGTATATATGTTTTGTTTGCAACTCATTACAAAAAAAAAATCCAAGCATCATTTGGCACACTTGAGACTCCATACCTCATGCTCACTACTTCTTCCCTCACTTTTGAATTACATCTTGATTTTTCAGGCTGATGTAAGCAGGAAATATCAATGATCAACACTTTCGGTCACTCTCTCATTTTGCTGGTACAACCATCGTGTGGATGTAACTGCAGCCTGTTTGTGATTTCAAACTAATAAACTGCATATATACTGTTTTGTTTGCGTGTCTGTGTATTTACATCTAGTATCAGTCGTATAAACTATTCTCCGTGTCTGTGTCAACAACCAGATTGTTGCTCCGCCTCCGTAGAATAAACTAAAATAAGACTTTGTTAAAAAAAAAAACAAAACAACACAAAAGCGTCACCCATATAAATTAAGAAAAAAAATATGTACAGACTCTTAAAACGAACAAATTAAATAAAAAATAACTCAACATATGGCCTTGAGTCTTTCACAAGTTTAAAGGATAGAAAGTGGGGAAACAAAGAGGAATCAGATAAACTGCATAAATTATGCGACAGCAGGACAGAGTGAGAGGAGAGGAAGAAGAGAGGGATGGACGGAGAGCAGAGGATGAATAGATATGGCACAGTCGGCTGAATCTTTGGTGTGAGCAGGCAGCAGGTTGAAGTCGTAAATCCAGGCTGAATCAAACTCCAGCAGCCTCAATGCAAATCATCCTTTCATTGTCCTTCTCCTGCTGTCTCTCAGTTTTTTTTTCTGTCCTCTTGTCATCCTTCATGATCCATCTGTATCATCCCTTCTTCCAGGCGCTGGATCGTCTCTTCTCATTCTGTGTTCACATCCATCCCTCCATCAAAATGTACACAGTTTTCTCCTCTGAGGACTGTGAAAAGACGCCTCCTCTGTCCCTCTGTGGGGCAGCAGTCCTGTTTCCTGGAGGTTGACTCCTCTAAGAAGGCCCTCTGAGCTCTCTCAGCGCCTCCTGCAGTCTCTGCCGGTACGTGTCATAGCGGCGAATTACTGCCTCTTTCTGCTCGTCTTCCTCCTTGTCGAGGATTCGCAAGAAGTTCCGCAGCTCGGGGATGGAGAAGGCGTCCCACTGAGGAGGAAAACAACCCAGAAGACATTATTTATAAGACACAGTGAGCTTTCTGTTTGTTTTCAATGATGAAGTGTATGATTAAGGATGGCTCTTATTGTTGATTGATAGTAATTCTTCCTCCTTTTATGAGTATAAACGCAGATTTTCCATCTCATTTTTGTTATTTTCAGTTTAAATGATGGTAACGTGAATCATTTTACTACTTTTTACGAGTGTTGACGATAAAATTGGGCTGAATCTTGCAACTCCTGATTTTATTTGTATTTATTTTTTCTGTATTTTTTCCCTTTCTTACTTCTTCTGAGTCAGCTACGGGCGCATTTTTTGTTTCTGATTAAAGCAATGTAAAATAACATACTGAAAGCAAAACCTGCATAATGCGTTGAGGTGGAAGAAAGGGAGGAGGAGGAAGATGTATGAGGCAAAGGAGGAAAATGCAAAAGAGGCCAATAAGGTGAAGTGGAGTGAAACAGAGGTGAGAGTAAAAGGAAGGAAACAGCAGGAGATAAAGCTTGATTTATACTTCTGAGTTGAATCTAAACCCAGAAATCTAACTACATGTCATCGCGATGCAGACAGCAACAACTGATTGGTCTGCCTGCACAAAATGAATGCCTCTGTGAACCAAAACAGAAAAGGCTGTTATTGTATCTAACTTGCTTATAAAGCAAATACAAGAGTAAATGTATTGTACAAACGTAATCATACTCCATTTTCTCATTCTCAACCAATCAATGCAAAGACTCAGTTATCTTCAACATCTCCTGTCTTTTCTGTGAAAGCAGCAGTGTTTCAACATTTATTAGCCCCTACTATAACACAATCTGCTCCATTTCAGTCACCACAGTTTGAAGTATGGAAAGAAACTCAACACAGCGGCACAGAAACACCACTGCCAACTAGTCAACTAGTGTTCTGGAGGTGTGACTGCAGAGTGACGTGAAGTATTAGAAATGAAAGTATAAATGTTCACAATCGGGTCGGACACTTGTACGGTGTGGATTCAGTGCAGAAGGGGGAAAGAAAGTGCTGGAGGAGGTGGAGGAGGAGAAGGCAAAAAGTAGGAGGAAGATTGAGAAAGCTCAACAGAGGGAGGAGTGTAGAGGAGGAGGATGGAGAGGAGAGGACAGACGAGGGAGGAGGAAGAAATCAGGTTAAAAATAGGGTGGAAAAGAAGGAAGACAAGCAGAGAAGGATGAAGAAGGAAAAAAAGAAGAACGGAGAAGATTATTTGAGAAAAGAAGGAAAAGTAGAGGAAAGACATAAAAGATTGTAAAGAACAAAATTGGAAGGGTGAATGTTAGGAAGATTCTCCAGAGGAGTCTGCTCCAAATCATCACAGTCGTCTCTCAAGTCGAAGCAACTGTTTTTACTTACAGCAAGGAATCAAATAAAAGAAGGGATGAAATGGGAGGTAAAGAAGAAGTAAAAAAAGGGAGGAGCGCAAGGAAGATGTGTCACTGAAGAGACAACACAAATGACAGAGCATAAAAAACATGAAAGAACAGAAGAAAAGTTGAAAAAGAAATGAGGGGAGGAAAGAAGAATAAGTAAAGTGAAAATAAGGTAGAGTGCTGGTGTTACCATGACTTCTCCAGTCTGCTGTTCCCTCAGTACGAAGCTGAGCGTGTCGGCATCGGGTCCTGCCACCAGACGAAGAAACAACGGCTGCTCGCCATCCGCCAGCTTACACACATACACTGCAACACACACACACACACACACACACACACAGACACACACACAGTCCTTTAGTGTGTACATTCCATCAAACCACATGGATGCAGGCAGCTACTGCTGCACTGTGTGTGCATAGAAACAGAAATGGCAGAGGATGAAAGGATGGGTGCGGCACATTAACGACCAGTAATTTACAGAAACAGACACGGAGTGAAAGACTCAGAAAAGTATTTACATCTGAGCGCAGGCAGGAGGCATAACTATGTGAGGATACTACAAGTTAACTCATTACATAATCGGCCTGCTTTTCTGTCCCATTCTTTTGTACAGTACCCTACATTTGTTTTTAAAAAGGTGTTTGCAACAAGATATTTAGCCAAAGATGATAATAATACTAAAAACTATTTATAGTAACCTAAGAGGGAAGCATTTCATAATTACCCAAAAAACTACCCTAAAATAAACAAAACTATTACCTCCACTGAAGACAAATGAAGGTGAAGTGACACTTAAAAATACACTGTTTAACCCTCTAAACCCTAAAACCAGCCACCAGGATTGAAAGACATGCTATCTTTAAGAAACTGTTAAAATTCACAGTTTATTATAGTTTACAAACTATAAAAAAGAAAAATAGCTGGATTTTTCACTTTCTAATGGCCCTTGAACCACTTGTCTGTCACTTGTTAGATCTATTGATTAAATCTAAGCTTGAAATCATGATATTGCATCAAAATCCCTTTTTTCTACATGTCACATCGGAACATTTGCCACAATAAGACCTTTGTTCTAACTCAATTTAGCGCAAAAAAAATAAAAAATGCACTCCTTAGAGCAACTGTGAAGCCACTAGTGACCCAGCTGTGACTTACAGTCATGTGGCTAGAATTTGTACTGAACTGCAGGCTGTGTTTAAACAAAACACAGCCTGCAGTTCAGTCCAGTTCAAAACATAAATAACTTGTTGCCATACAGGTATGGTAACAAATTAAAGCAGTAAAATATCTGCACCATGTAAAGTAGGGGTGGGAATCACAGGATACCTCACGATACAATACGATACGCGATACATGGCTCACGATACTGATACTTTCATGATACAGCGATTCTACGATAATCAATACATTGCAAGACAAACACATGATGATGCATCACGATATATTCATCATCGTTGCAGGTGGGTTTGCATGTTTGTGGTTCTGCCTGTCTACTTTACTTTTGCGAAGCAGTTCTTGCATACGGCATAGTCTTTGTCCAGCTTGCTTGTTCCCTCAATGTTGTGAAAGCCGAAATGGATCCACACTTTGGATCTAAACGTGGAGGGGGCGTCTCTTATGGTAGCGTTGCTGTCTTCCATTACACCTGTACAAACTCTTTTTCGGGCAATTCATTTCCGCTCAAGTCCCCCTCATTCATGTGATAAACGCCACCGTGAAGTCATTAAGTAGTGATGCTGGGGAAATGGCAGCCGGCAGGGGAATCTGGCAGGGTTTAGAGCGCCTCATTATATTAATTAAAGTATAGATATTTGGCATCAGCATGTGAATACTCATATTGCACAAGGAAGGATGATGATATATCGTATCGATATTTTGTCCCACCTTTAATGTAAAGTCACCATTTAAAAAAATAAAAGTCACACACGTGAACATTGTAACTGTGCCACTGAACACATTTTGAGTTCTCTCTCCTTCTATCCATGGCTGCTATGTTTCCATAGAGGTGCTGTACTTTACACAGTGGAGCAAAATGAGCCCACTGTCAGAAAAAACATGACAGCAACAAAAATAAAGCCTTAACACTGCTTGGGGTTCAGAGGATAGACTATTTATTTTATTTCTTTTCAAGCAGAATCACCCTGTCGTCCTCCCAGACCTAAACTGGAGTCTTCTAGTCTCCTGAAACTAAAGGTTGGAGACAGTTCTGTATTACCAGACTATGGTTCAATAATAAACCCTTTATCTTTGTCATGAAATGAGTTTATTAAGTCTACATACGGTATGTCTGTCACCAGACTTTGGTCTAGACACTGTCTTTTATTAGCAAGCTGCCTTTCACTGTATGTCTCCAGTAATGAGCGCCTTCCAAGGGGAACAAACACCCTAAATCTCTATAAAAGTTTGGGATGAAATGACTCACACACTTCAAACAAGTGACTTTGGTCTTATTTTATACTTTAAATTCATGCATGGGGATAATGAAGTGTGTCTTCTGTACTTGGAGGTGCTAAATACACCAAAAGATCATATGTGATACCCAACAACTTGCAACAGCTGTTCCATAGAGTGCGTATTTATATCCTGGATGTGTGTGTGTGTGTGTGTGTGTGTGTGTGTGTGTGTATTCCTGGGTATCCCAGATGAGCTGTTACAGTGGGGAGAGCCTTGTGGCATCCATGAGGGTGAGGCCTCCACACATACACACACACAGACCATCAACACTGCTGTATGTCAGTGTAAAAGCATCTGATACTGGGCTTGGCATGACTGGCATGAAACACCGTCTCCAGTCTCGCTGCTTTCACTGTCTCACACAGATTCAGTCTTACCCTGCTCCTCGGTGTGGTAGCGCTTGTACAGGGCGTATTTGGCCGGGTTGTCTGCGACTGTGAACTTGTTCAGCAGGGCGATGATCACCTGAACACACACACAGACAAGAACAAAACACTCAGAACTTGTCCAACTCAGTGAATATTACTGCACACTTCTTTCTGACACAGGCTGAAATGTGCTGTTAGCTTAAACAAATACCTTTTCTTAGCACAGGGAAGCATGTTTATTTTCAGTGTCAGTTTCTTTCTGTTGGTATCTGATGGAGTCTGATACTTCCTACCAAAGTTGGAACATCTTTTGTGACTGCTGTAGTTGCGTTTTTGTGCTGATCTAATTGGTTTAACTGATTAAACAGATTCTTTGGTGCTTGAAGCTGCTTTAAAGTGCAGCTTAGGACAGTTTACTGATTCATAATCTAGACATTTTAGGGGGATTCCTTTTTGTGCTTTTATTTTTCAGATATAAACAGCTCACTTTCTGTCAGATACAGTAATAGAATGTTGATACAATTATGTTTTAGATGAGAAAAGGAAATTATTATGATCTCTTAATGTAATCATCTTTCTTTTTTTTTTACCAGCACATGAGCAAATATAAATCTGAATACTATGAGCAAAAGATTCTTTTTATATTTTTTAGGGCCAGAACATTACTAACATTACAGTGTGAATTTAGCCACTGAACATTTATTGAATGCTCGCTTTGCTGGAAATGGTTTTTGAATTTAAAGCAGGTTTTTAAAGTGATTTCAGAAATGCTTCATTTTCATAGTGGGCTCTTGATCAACACTTAATATTTCCTGAATAGTAACATCTAGTGTATTTTTTCTAACAGTGATTAGTAGATGGAAAGTGTGAAAACATTGTCTTGCACAATAGAGTTAAAATGAGACTCAATGCCCCAGTGCATGCTGGGAAGGGTTGCAACACCAACACATTAAATCTCATCAGTGGAGTGCACTATTTTCTATATTCAACACCCCAGAGTCTGTTATTGCATTTATAGTACATCATGTATTATTTATCAGTATAAAAAGTTACTATTTTATTAGTGTACAGGTTGCTGTGGTTACCCTCAGTTCAATATACACCGGATAATAATCTAGAGCTGTGGTTTGCAGCGTAACACATTGTTTATTTTCTATTTATGTCCGCTATTAAAATGAATTTTCTTTTTCCTCATTGTGTTTTTGAATACTGTTTTATTGCCTTTCGTTGCTTGACATAAAACCCTCCTTGTCTGTACTGTACAAGAGAATTTGCTCTTTCGCTTTGGATGTGTGTGATTTCAACATCCAGCCACAACCACAGGAAATACTGAGGTTGTGTTACAGTGTTGCACTGAATCAGGTGAAGAACAAACTGAAGTCAATATACCGCTAATGAAACTCGAACATCAGCTCTCTCCTGTGTAACAAAGACTTCCACCAGTATGTCATCAGATCCTAATTAACTTATTCAGTGGGCTGTGTGCGTGTGTGTGCATGTGTGTGTCTGTGTGTGTGCATGTGTGTGTGTGTGTGTGTGTGTGTGTGTATGTGTGCATGTGTGTGTGGGTGTGCATGTGTGTGTGTGTGTGTGTGTGTGCGTGCGATCGCCACCTGTCTGACTGTGTTATTGGAGCTGATGTGGAGGGTGTTGGTGACTCCTCGGGGCAGATAGAAGGCCTCCCCTATCACGGCTCCCCCTGCTCCTCTTTGACCTCCTCTCACCGTCACCGGCCTCCTCAGATCCATCTGGACCTTGATGAACCCAGTGTACACACCAGAGGGACCCTGAGAGAGACACAGGCACAGTATATGTCACAGTTCTGACATTATACTTACATCATCTGATTTATCTAAATCATCTCACTGACTTACACAGTATTAAGTAACTGCCAAGTAAGAACTAATATTGTAGCTGACACGTCTGTTATGGTTTAAAGGCCTGTTTTTCATTCTTATTCAGCTATTAAAGCTGCACAATAATTGGATCGATGCTAGTTGTACTTCAGTTTGCTTTATAAAATATTCTATCCACATGCAGACACTTGATGTAGTTACTACCTTTTTGTAATGAAAACAACCACATAAAAACTATTATTGTCAAATTATGAAAGTTGCCACTGAACAGATGGACAGGGAAGCTAATTGTTGTTTTAATGCAAAGTCTTTTTCAACGCCTGCATGTAGCAGCAGAATCAGTGAATATGACTAAATCAGAATCAGCTACTAAAATGAACACCAAAAAAAAAATGCATCAAATTCAGTGGTGCACTAAGGCACAGACAACACCATCAGCCAGTCAAATCATGCAAACCGAGGTAAAGAACAGGCCTTTGAGAAACACACAAAGCATTTCTAAGTTGGGTGGATTCAAAGTTTCCAGAGGTACACTAGGCTACAGTAGGTGCTACATGATCTCTCCATGTGAGACCAGTTCGCCCAATAAGCCCAGTGAGTCCTGCAGGACAGATGGCCCCAGATGGAGGAAGAGCATCTTAATCTCATTACTCCATATGGGGCCTGCAGGAGTGTGTGTGTGTGCGTGTGTGTGAGTTCATGTGTGTGAAGGTCACAAGTATGCAAATAAGATCAGCACTACAAAGACACGAGCTGAAACCAGACATAGTGACGACAAGAAATCTGCTAGATGAAATGATAAAGTGACAAAGACGGACAAAGAAGAAATAAAAATAGGAACTAGATAAGACAATGATTTGTCTATTCAGATTGTAGACAATGATTTGTCTATTCTGATTGTCTGATTGTAGTCTGCAGGTACTCTGATGATCTGCTAATTGTTTCAGTCATTTTCCAGCAAAAACATAAAAACAAGTTTTCAGATGTTGTATTTGTCTTTTTCATATGTGACAGTAAATCAAAAGCCATAGGTCTCAGGGTGTTTAGGACCAAAAAAAGCTAATAAATATTAACCCTGACTTTAAAAAACAATTATAAACAAATTAATTAAATACACAGTACAGGACTTTTACATATAAATGACCATCTGTTATTTTCAGGGTTCACACAGTGCTGATTTCGCCTCTCAGCACCTGAACAGCAGGTAAATCTCTGTACGTCACAGTGTAGCACAGTTTGAAATCTGGTTTCTGTGGACACATTTCCACACTTTTTGTGCTAACTAGCAATGACTAGTTTACCAGAGCTGAAGCACCTGTAGTGAGAGCAGGCAACAGCAACTAAGAATAGGGAGGAACCTATGGAGGAACAATGTGTCCAAGAGAGACTTCCAATGCTCCAAGTTAAAAAAAGGAACTCAGTGTTCAGACAAAAGAAACTTTTTCTGAAAAACACATGATATTCCATGGCTGAGGGTAAAACTCCAAAAAAGGCCTTTTGTAACCTACAACACCTTCTAAACCCTAAAGAAAAATGCTTTTGTTATATCACACTATCAATCACAAGATACCTACAGCTGGTGCATAACTCACCATACGAAACCTCTGCTTCACCTGATAGACCTAATTTCTACTGGATTTGACTCTGGGTTGTAGTGAACACAACTTCAAACACCTTTCCCGCTGCCAAGAAAAACACTGTGGGGGAGAACAATTGCAGGAATAACATCACATCACTCTGATGTGACTGCTGAGGAATGCTGGGAACAGGAGGGAGGCAGAGTCAATGTTGAAACACTAGCACACCTCGAGTATGAAGATTTAAAGGCTGCATGACTCTGCATGAGCTTTGATGTATTATCTGTTGCAATGACAGCATCCAGGCTCTACTTGTTGTACGTGTTCGTAGCTGGTACATGCTTCGCTAAGCATGGCCTGAGTAGATAAAGATAGTTTTTTTTATTTTTAAAGGGGAAACAAGCACCAGGCCATCCTGTGTGCGTGATCTACTCACCAGTGTCATTTTAAGGTGGTCTTTGGTCAGCGAGTTGTACAGCTCGATCTTCTGCCTGATTTCCTCCCGGCTGAACTGTGTCCGCAACTCTCTCTCCTTCTCCACATCCTTACAACAACAGACAGACGATAAAAGAAAACATGACATGATAAGTCACAAGTTAGCCACAATCATTAAAACAATACAGTCTCTGTTTGGACAATAGCAGCAGGACACGTGGAAGAGTGCACAAGAAGAATCCAAAACAACAGTCTAAGAATAAAGAGGTGCAGTGTTTTATTTTGGAGTAGTTTGAACTTTCTAAATTTCCAGTTAATAGCCACTTTCATGTAATGTAGTGGAGTGTAGGCTTTGTCACACAATGCTGTAGTAGAAGCCGGAAACAAAACCAGTTGTTTGCCAACTGCTACAAAACCTCCAAGAAGAAGAAACAAGTAAAACTTTGGCAGCCGACAAGATACAAATAGAGAGAAATCTTCTGTAATAGTTCACAGTCTGGAAGGTTGCAGTTACTGTTTCATGTCAGCTGGTCATCAACATTTCATGCTGTCTGGAGAGGAAGACAATTGAAGAAGTGGGAGTGTGAGTTAAATGTTCATTATGTCAAAACTTATTATAACTAATATTAAAAGTCAAAAGCCACCTCAAGCGTAAAAACTATTTGCAATAAAGTTTTCTGGAGTTTTTTTTTTTGCCATTTCCATTTACTAGTTCTAATAATAAATATAATTAATAATAATAATTAATTCAAAATGCACATAAAAATATATGAGATATTGGATATTGGAATGGAAACACGACTAATAACACACATGTACAGTGACCCATTATGTATTCTTCTTCATGTCAATCACTGCAGTGTTTTTTACTTACAGATTCTAAATGTCTTTTTACGAGTCCTCCATTAATATGTCCATATGTTCTTTGTAATAGTCTTTTTGGTAGTTTCTGATTCATCTTCTGACTCTACATACTGTTAAACAAGCTATGTGTAAAAAAAATCCAACAGATTTTTAAAAATACAACTTATTCATGTTTTATAATACCATGTAAGGCTGATTTCGAGTGAATTAAAGTCATTTAATGGATGCAGAAATTATAAAAAACTAATAAAACAGCGGTTTTATGAGAATTCCAAAGTTATTTAAGAGGGCAAATCTAATATAAATGACACTGTGTGCACTGTTGTTGTATTTAGGGTTTAATATGGTTAAATAAGTTAAGGAGCAGCATCTGAATCGACAACACGTGCAATCAAAAACCGGAACATAGAAACAAAAATAAACCATTTTCCTTTGTCTTTGAGTATGAAAGATGCACGAGAAACCTTCAAACCTCACTTGAACAAAAAACAATACTAAAAAGGTAGAAAGTTTCTGATTTACCTTCTTTAACTTTCGGATAAAGATCATAACAAGATGTAGGTGGGCAGTCAGGAGGCAGAATAACAGAGCTTATTGCCTGTTGCATATATGTGCTATACACCATTGCACAGTGCCTTATAATAAAATAGAGCATTATGGTGTTTCCCTGTGGCCCAGCCCACTCACATGATAACAAGGAGGGAAAAGATTACTGATTGAGCTCACATTTGTTGGTGTGAGTAACACACAACATGTAATTCTAACTTACATGGCTTTATAAATACTCTCATTGGAATATCTAAATCTTGTATAGAAAACTGTGTGCACACCCAGCGAAATGTTGGTTTTCTCTAAAATCAGCAGTTATGACAAAAAGTGCCAATGCCAACTGGTTTGAAATAACCCTGAGATTATATCAGGCCCAGATAAAGTGTGAAAAGGCCCTCAGTGCTGCAGGGTCAGGACATGACAAAAACACCCTTTAATCAGGCTGAGTCGCATGCTAACAGACTGACTTCTAATTTTAGACAAAATGGTCCTGCAGGAAGGAGCTACAACTCCAAGAGGACTACCTGCAAAACCATCCCAAACACAGCAGCACTAAAAAATAAAACGATTCCAAGGAGAGTAAAGTCTTTAGTCTGACTGACTGGAGGCCACGTGGTGTAGAAGAGTGTTCATCAGTGGTTTAAACAGCTTGTGATGTGTGTGCACGCTTGTCATGTCAACCACACAAGAGGCTTTAATGTATGTGAGAGAGCCACATCAGCAGTCCACACTGTGGTTGTGTATAAATAACCATAGAAGGTGGGGAAGGTCAGAACTGAGGTCAGCTGACAGAACAAGTTCAGACAGACACATGTGAACAGTACAGAGCTGAACATCTGCACATGTGCTTTAACATCAGGAATGAACACAAAATATAAGAGACAGACACACACACAACATGTGAGTTGGACTCTTTTCAGAAATGCATTATTGTTTCACAAGAACACACATGTGTAGAAACTATAATTTAGCGCACATGAAAAAGCCAAATCTGTTACATAATCAGTTGTAAAAGTCCGGTCCACTGACCTCAGAGCCAATTAAAATGTTTTTAAGACTCACTGCAATGCCAGCGTCTGCTTTTCAAAAACAAAGTGTCTTGTGTACACATATGACAGCTTTGTTACTACAGCAACTTAAAATCTGAATATTGTTACATCTTTGGAGTGACGCGTGACTACGTGACCACTGGGGTAATCATTTCAAGGTTTAAGGTAGTTTAAATTGTGTCCCATAAGAAAAAAAATGATTAAAGTAAGTGATGCACAAAAGACAGACGTGTCACAAAAGACAAAAAAAAAAATAAAAATGCAAAAGAAAACACTTCCAAGTAGCTGAAGTACCTATACTATTTATAGGCAGCAACGAACACACTGAAAATAGTAGGTTTCCACCATCACTTGGGTCATACAGTGAAGCAGGCCTGCTGGGTACTTTCCATGAATGACTGTGAAGATGTTCACAACACTTACTGTCTAACAGGGACTTCCCTAGATGTTTGTCCACCAGCTATGTGAAAAGTTTCACTCTCTAAAGCAGGTATTTTCCAACCTGGCACTATGTTGCAGGGACACCATTGCTGCATCCTGGGCTTAGCAATTGTAATTTATTTGTGGTTTAAAGACATACAAACAAGTCAGAGTGCTTTTCTCCTCTATAGGAGAATGATAATGGGTGGAGTCAGACCATTCTCAAGCACTTTGGGGATTGGTATGGCTATGCAACACTACACTGAACATAACACCTTAATGATTTGCTTTTAGATAATAAATAATGGAAACACTGTATTGTAGAATTTTGGAGTATTAGAAAAAACAAGGAATTTAATTATTCCACCTTCAAAAATTCTTGACTGGTTACAGACAAAACATTTTAATTTTATTAATCCAGAAAATAGTCATATTAAATGATCAGTAATAATGCAATCAAAAATGCTTTCTAACTGAGTTGTAACAATTTTAACAGCAGTGTGACATTCTTGTTTGCTAAAATAAATAAAAATTTAAAAAATGCTCTTATTTTTTTAGCCCCAATGTGAGGATCTGAAAGCTTTGTATCCGCACTATAAACTAAATACTTGTGTGATAAAATATAGCCCGTACAATTTTGCTGTATTTAATTTCAAACAATAAATAAGCAATAAAGAAATGAATAATCAGCACTCTTATTAGTTTACTAGACAGCTCTCCATTTGACTAACATGGGTTTTGTTGTTGCTGCAAGGTAGCAGCTGCATCCTCTTTTTTTAAAACCACTGATTCCGGATGTTTAAAACACAAGAAACAAAATCAGTTTGTCTTGTACCTTGTGTCTGCATGTGTATAGTATGTGAGACTCTTTAGAGCAACTTTAATTCCCCAGTGTACTCTGTGCTTACATGGGCATAGTGCAGCTCTCGTCTGCATCTATTAAAAACCACACACACACACACAGAGTGCAGAATCCAGGGAGGCTTTGAAGGCAGAGGCACCCTTATAAGGATAACACACACACTGCTCAAGGGAAAGACAAGGTGCCAATACAACATTTGAAAGCATTACAGACACACATACTGCAGGTCTGAGAGCGTCTAGCATTGTAATGTGTCTCCTGAAAGGTTTACAGCTGTGAGAAAGAACAGGAATGGCAGCTGGGTGCAAGCTGGAGTGAATACGTATACGAGTAGCATGAATCTAAGACTTTACTCCAAGCTTCATATCCTCTATCAAATGCTTAGATTGGATTAAAAGAACATTTCATTATCTTTGTAGTGTGGTGGTCACACAGGGGCCTACTGATGATGAACATTAAAGATACGACAGCTAAAATATTCAATATCATGTATTTATTGCTCAATTAAGGCAGAATTAAGTAGCTGTTCAGGAATAAAACAACATAAGGTCCTTTTTCAAGCTCAGCAGCCAACATTTGATGGTTCCAGGTTCTCAAACTTGAGAGTTGCTGCTTTTTTTAGTTGTACATGACATATTTGTGGGGATTTTAGACTTTTTGTTGAAAAAACAACAATCTGAAGACATCATTTAGAGCTACAGACAACGGCATCAGGCCCTTTTCCACATTTTTTTTCAACAATTAAACGATCAGTGAAGAAAACAGACAGATAAATTGAAAAAAAGATATTTGTTGCATGTCTCTTGTTAAATTCCTGAAAAATAAACTGGCCACAATAGATGGCTTTATCTATTGTGGACTAATATGATATTCAGACCACAGTAATTGGCACATGTTTAAAAGTATGTACAGTATAAGTGTTTTGATTAGCACTTTCAGTTAGGTCAGTTTCAGTTAGGTAGTAGAAAATGTTTAACACCATATTAACAAAAATGTTTCATAATAAATTGACAATTCTAGTCAATAATCAAGGAAACATGACCAACTTTCTCTAGTTCCAGCCTCTCAAGTGTGAATATTTACTGCTCCTCTCCGTTTTATGTCACTCTATAAGAGGAACACCTTTGGATTTTGGAGTATTGGTTGGACAAAACAAGTGATTTGAAAACAATATTTTGGACAACACTTTAACACTTTTCAACTTTTCACTTTGAAACACTTCAACATTTTAGGCTGAACATGAAATTGACAAAATAATCCAGTGATTAAATTCTTAATTTCTTACAATCATGACATCCTAAAGCTCAACCTGAGCTTCTAAAATCTTAATTTGTCCAGCAGCACCCATTCCTTAAATTATAGACTGATCAGGCTTAACATTATGACCACCGGCCCAGTATTGTGTTGGTCCCCCTTATGTGCTCAAAAATGTTCTGAACCATTAGACATGGACAAGAGGACCTCTCAGGGTGTCCTATGGGGTCTGGAACCAGGACGTTGACACTGGATCCTTTGGGTACTCTGGCTTGTGCAGTGGGGCCTCTGTCAATCAAACTTGTTCCACTGCATCCTGTTGATGCTTGATCAGAATGGGGTGTAGGAAGTTTGGAGGTCAAATCAACATGTTGCCTTGCCATGCCTTTTGCATGAGGGAGTGTGCTTGTTGTGGGATAATGTGTCTTTAGGTGTCTAAGTGTCATCAGCACGGATGTTAAAATCCAACGTTTTTCAGCAGAACACCACATAGTACCAATATGATCAATGTTATTCACTTCACCTGTCAGTGGTCATAATGTTGTGGCTGATCAGTGTATTTTACATTGTCAAAGTAGTTGTAGACATTCTGATTGACTTTCTGTCTTTTAACTGATTAAAATAAAAGCAATCCATTCAGTAAAGTTGTATCCTGGCTTTCCCAACCTGATGTCACTTCTTGACACCTAAGTGATACTGACCTGTCTGTCTGTCTGTCTGTGTCAGTCTAAAAGAGACAGACACTGACTCATCAGGATTAAATGAGGATAGACAAGCACATTAGGCGCCATCAGATCTGTTTAGTCACATGCACGCTAACAGAAACAAAATCATAAGAGGACGAACTTCAAGTTTACACAATCCTTCTTTTTTTTCTAAATACTTCTGTTGAAAAGTGTGTCGTGACGCTGAGTGTGACTTGAGGTGTTTTTCCACGATCAATCTCAGCTTTAAGCAGCTGTCAGACAAGATGAGTCAAAGCTTATTACCAGGAAGTGACAGGTAAGGAGATTATCTGTCATTTCACTGGCCATGTGAAGAGGACAAAAAGAAAGCGCTGAGGGAAGGGAAAGAAAGAGATAAATGATGAATGATACTTCTTCATTTGGGGGGAATCCTTCCACTCATGACTGTGCAAAGTTTATTTGTATGTTGTCATTTATGTGCAAGGAGGTCAGTGACCTACACCAGTTGTAGTTACACCACTCACAAACCCTCAGTAGTAAATCCTGGCTTTTCTTACAGGTTTCGTCAATAATTTATTTTAAAACTTATTTTGCCAACGTGGTGAGCACGAGATCTGCTGACCTCTTCGAATGAGTCTCCTGCTAGTTGTCCTCATTAAGCAGGGAACGACAGGATGAAGCTGTCACTAAGTAGCTCGTGATATGTTGGCTCGTCCACTCTGAGCTGTGTAATATCCCGGATGGAGAGGGTTAAAGGGAACTGGGAGGGTGAGAGCGACCAAATCTAAACAAACAGGAGAAGCAGAGCACAGCGGAGCTACAACACAATGAGGTCATGGTCCTATTTAAGAGCACAGCGAATCCTCCCACTGAAGCTGGACTGAAGGAGAACAGAAAGAAGACACAAAGACAGCAGCTCAGCTTTAAGAGAGGCCTTCCATTACATTAGCAATCACAATAACTCAAAGAAGAACGCAAAGTCCTCTTGTAACGTCAGGCTTCACCTTTCCACTTGACTTTACAATGACTACAGTCCTGAGTAGAAGAAAGAACATCACTGGCTCATTAGAGGAAGTGATATCAGTGACATTCTAGGGATGTCTTCTTCTTGAAATTCTATCTCATTCATGTGCAGCTTTCTATACGTCAACAGTCCGACAAGTTCTTCAAACTTTATGGCAAAATCTGTTCATGTCTTCAGGTAACTGATGCCGAGGCCAGGATAACAGCATTCCAGTTTCTGTCTAAAAAGGCACAGAGTAAGATGTATTATCAACTATCATTAAATGTTATATAAATACTGAAAGTTCACCAAAAAAAAAGAAAGAAATTCTGTACTTAAGGGAGCAAGATCACCTGCATATAATCAAAGAACAACTTTTATTAATAGGTATTTGCTCAGGTTTTTTACAGCAGGTCTGTTTAACAAAATTAGAAAACAGATTAGCTTAGCTGGTGGGACATCATGTCATCCATTTATTACTTTACTGTAGTTACTATATGGCTATTTGTATAATCAACTGTAAAACTAAATATGTGGCCTTTGTTTTGTTTGCTTTTTCTTTTACATAATATGTTCTATTAAATGTAATAATTTGTATTAGCACGACATTTAAATTGTCCTAAATGACTCCACTGTAAAATTGTGTAAATAACTGTGTACCCAGAGCTCAGTAGTCATTACTAGTGTTACAATGACCAAGAGAAATGATTACATAATCCCGCCAGTAAAACAAAAAGGGTAAGACAACAGAATTTCCCTTTAACTTCTGCACGCTTCAAAGTCAAAGAGAAGAGGAGGATGTCTGCTTCATTCTATTAATGGACAAATCTGAAGTAAACTGCATGACAGGGATTTTAATAGACAATATGAATGCAGCATAAATAGCCTATGCAATGCAAAAAACCCCCAAACAAATCAGTCATTTAGGTCTGACAGTACTGATTTATACATTTTTTTATATAATTTAAGAGAGTCAAGGCCCCAGTAATAGGAAAACAGCTCAGACCCCAGAGGGCTGAACTATACCACTGGGGCACAAAGGCCTGCACATCCCTACGTCTTGTCTCCTGAGTAGTTCACACAGATTGGTGCCACTGACTTATTTAATGGAATTTATGGTGATGTGCAAAGACATCACTGAAAACTGCAGCTACTAACAATTTAAAAACTGGGCTTTTAGAGGTGTAATTAGCTTATGAGACAAGAAACATAGACACTGACATGTGTAGTTAATAAGGTCTGTTCACTATGTTATGGCAGCTCATTTCTCTAGAAAAGGCTACAAAAAATACTTTCTAACTATGAAAACAGAGCATATAGTGCGAATAGTGTAGAGTGAAGACACTTGTTGCAGAGAGCAAAGAAACATTCAAAAAGCAGAACTCTGCCTGAGTTAGCAGGAACCACTGGAAAAAGCAGAAGAGACAGAAGTGAGGGGACAGGAAAAGAAGAGCAAAGGGAGAAACCAACGACCAACGAAGGAGGAGAGTCATATCAGGCTTTGTCTTTATCTCCCCGTCAGCATCTCCCTGCTCTCTGGCTGCGGTTTCAAAAATAACCCCAATGGTTTAAGTTTAGTCTGAGAGAAGAGGCATTCTCCTTCCTTAGCCCTTTATCACACACACCTGCCGCATTCCTGCCTTTGTTTAGCACCGTCACACTCGTCTGCATCTCCTGTCTGTAAATAGATGACATCACTGTGTGTGTGCAGATAAAACATGCTTAGCTGGGACAAATACACCCTGTAGCACTGGACTGTGTGTTTGTGTGTTATGGGGGCTACAGGCAGACTAAACACAGTCATTTAGCTCAGCTGACTGAATCTAACCTACATTTTAAAAGACATGTTGAATACAGCATAGTGTTATTTCTGTCCCTGTGTTGACTTCACTGCGTTACAGTCGTCCACTAAGCTCTGTATGTTTTAAATGACCACAGTAAAGCTCATTTATCTTAGCAAAACAATAATAAGGGAGTTTATACGGGGACAGTCTCCTGCCAGTATGACATATGACATCAAAGACTAAATCTTTGGTAAGGCTGGTTTTCAGAGAAAGATCTATTTAACTAGTTCTTATTATACATGGTGTAGAGACACACTGACACATATTTTATCAAATCAATTAACGTTTGGTTTAAAAAATGTAAGAAAATGGTGAAAACTCTGAGTTTCTAAAGTCCAAAACTTCCCATAATTCCACTGCAATACTGATTTGGCTTAAAATTAGAAAGCCTTCTTTCACTCTTTTCAAAATAATATTAACATCATACACCTGTCTGAGCTGCTGCTGCAGTAACTGAGTGGAGACCGGAGGCTTCTCTGTGCACATCTGACAGGCTAGCATCTACTGTAGCCTGCATGTGGTGTTTAGGGAACATCTGAAAATTGTAGAGTCTATTATGAGTAGATGTTATACAAGCGAGGTGTTTTGAGTACAATTTATTATATATTTTGCCTCTATGAGTCTTATTTTGATGCAAAAATTTGTACATCAGCAGCAATGTAGCACAACATGAAAGTGAGAGCAGTGGTCTACTTTAAAATATTCCTCATAATATTCCACAGTGTGCATTTGAAAGTTGTTTTCTTTTTGATATGAAAATAAATAAATAAATAAATATATATAACTAAAAGAATCACCACACACTTCAGCACACACTGAATCAGCTGTATTAGATTCTTCCTCCTGCGTGATGACTTTTTGTATTTTTCCTTCCAAACTTTCTCGTGTCCATTCTTCAACCCTCACACCCTTCCTCCCCATGTTACTTCCTGTTGAGTCCATGTGGGGAAGTCGACCTCGGCCACACCTTTCCTCTCAGCATTCCTACATTAATGGGTACACACATGCATGTACAATATCACATACATGCTGTAAAAGTGCTCACACCTTTCCTCTGTAACAGACATTCCTCCGCTAGCAGACAGAAGCACAGTTGCTCAAATTCTTAAGAGGACATTCCTGAGCTAATGGACGCTCATGTACACAGTACAGGGTTGTTACAGGAGACTTATGACACATTTCAGTGTCTGTAATTTCATTCTGGGGCTCTACAGGACATTTATTTGCATGAACTGCAGTTCAAAAAATTCCTTACTTATCTTACACTGACACTTCGTACAGTTCCATAACAGTATATAAATTACAGCAAACTGCAAAACATATATGTCCTCTCTGAAGCCTTTTATAGATCTTTCCATCATTGCTATGCATGGCTAACTACTATATGTGCTATGCAATACCACCATTGTCCATTTTTTGTAAACACTAACCAGTTTCATTCATACTTGGGTGGCTTTCAGAGGCTTAAATCTTCAGAAAATAGAGAAAATACCCAGTATGAAGACCCAAAGTGAACCTAATGATACTCTAAAGATACTTATTGCATGACTTGATATAAAACAGAGAAAAGCAACAAATCCAACCCTTTAAGAAGCTTGGTACTAATGTTTTAGATTGTACAAAACTGCATCTACCAGTAGGCCAGAAGGGTTAGGGTTGGTGTCTAAACCGAACAAAAGAGTGATTGAAAACACAAAGTCATAAATGACAGTAAAACTGAGGTCTAAAAATAATGATCCAACAATGAACACAAACACCAGGCTCCTGGGTGAAAGTTCAGCAACTGACTTGTAACATTATCAAACCTTTCACCTATGAATGAAGACTTCAACGTTATTTGAACGAACACTGATATATGTCCAATACGTGCCATCAACATGAGTTAATGAGGTGTTAAAAGCCTACTGAGCCCTCTTGTAAGTGGAGCAGGGCGTCTACTAGCCACATCTATGAGAGAGATTATAACCAATAACAGAATCATGAGCACCTTTTGTCTTCCTGGCTTGAAAAACTACTGAAATAATCAACTTATTATCAAAACAGTTGCTGACAGATTATATGTCTATCATTTCTAGCTCTAGGGACAATATATTAGGCACTGACACAGCAAATATTAAAAGAAAAATTAGCGTCCTGCATTTTATGTATATCTGATCCTTATGTCGTATTTATCTGAAGATGTGTCTGACCACATTTGAAAAAGAGGTCTTCAAAAGTCAAAACATGTATTGGTAAATAAAAGAAACCCCTGTGGTAGGATTAATGGTTTGACTTTTCTTCAAGAGAGTAGAAAAAAAGGCCGTAAAGAAAGTTAAGCTACTCCCTGTGCAAACCAACAAGTGAATCCTGCAGACTAAACTAGCTGGACCACATGGAGACAAGAAGCTGCCCTCAACACAATGATGTGAACCAAACTGAACCACTAACACTGCATTGCTGTACTGTCTGTATGTTTCCAGTGTGGCTCACTAAGTACAACATGGGAACATGGATGACAGAAGACAGGACATACAGTACTGGTTCATCTCCCCGCAGGAGTCTGTGAAGACGAGGCCACAACTAATCTGTTTGGAGGGGCCACCCAGAGATGGAGCTCACTGTATTACTGACACCAAAAAAGAGAAGGAAGACGATGAAGACGGGGAACAGAGAGAGAAAGAAAGCAGAGAGAAAAGATTAAAGAAAAACCTGGGAGGAGAGGGAGGAAAATGTGATGCAGGAGGAGGAAGGAACAGAATGAAACAATACGAAAGTGGAGGGGAAGAAGCAAAAGAAAGCAAAGATTGATTAAGAGTAAAGAATGAGAATGTGAAAAGGGACGACACACAGAGAGAAGGAAGAAATATCATTTCTATCTTTAGCAGTGATCATATTCTAACATCATGTTTAATAAAACCACAGTGTCTCCAGTGTCTGTTCAAGCTCAGCTATGCTGTTAACTCGGTTGCTTTGGAGATAAATATAACATTAAAAACATGACACTGTTGCTGTCCAACCAGTTAGATTTTCAGCCCACATTGTAGCTGCTGTCTAAACTGCTAACTGCCCGCTGAGAAATGTTCTCATTAGCCTGAAAAATGGCTTTCATTAGGCCAGCTACATACAGGGGAAAGACACTGCTTAGCCAAGGCTCCCACACTCGCAAACATATCTATGCACACAAACACAGTTATATTATCAGTTGGAGGAGCTTTGCAAAGGACTCACATTTGTTAAGAAGAATTGAGCAACAGACCCTAAGAGGTGTGTGTTTAGTGCGTGTGGTTAGTGAGTAAGCATGTGTGGGCTGAGATTATGAAACTTCATGGAGGACACCTAAGGCAGTGAAGGAAAAGAGGTGTGTCTGAGGTCAGTGAGCCAACAATAATCCAGACTTCCTCTGGAGACTTTTACTTAACTGGTCTTCATTATCAAAGTTCCTTGATTATTTCTCTAAATAATTCCTCATTGTTTCTAGAGATGCATAAGAAATCGCTTCAGCAGTAGTCACATCACACGAGGTGGGGAAGTAAGGTAAATAAACTGAAACACATTATGCTAAAACCTTTTTTGCTGCTGGATACAAGAAGAAAACTAGATGCTGTCAGCTACTTCCAATATATAGCCAGTCTACTATCTGAATAATCTGCTGTGAATACAAATTGTTTACAGGTAGTTGTAGACCTAATAATGAGTACAACAGGAAAGTGAGGACATCGTATACAGTTAAAAAATGCAATGACACTGAAATGACTTCATAAGATTAATGTCTGTTAAGTAACTTCCACACTGAGGGTAACCCTGACCAAATTTTCCAAAGTCCTACATCATCAACTCTCATGTCGAAAACAGCCTCATTAAGTAACTTAATGAGATGGTTGAAGCCTTTGGAAGCCACAGAAAGACCAAACATCATTTAAACAAACGCAACCAAAGAAAGCAAAAGCAAACAAACACAACAGCAGAAACGAACGATAATAAAAGCACACAACCCTCCATAGCGGCCTCACTGAGTCACATATGAAGCAACAGAACAACGAGCCACTCACCATCAGTCATATCTGACAACTTTATTACTAAATGACCTTCACACCATCTGACACTCCTACAGCAGACTTATATGGAGACACTGTAGGCCGCTCCAACGCTGTGAACAGTGTTGATGACTCTTTCCGAATATACAGGAGTCTCTGGGAACGTATCATGATGACAAAATCCAACCATCCCATCCTACATGTGTGACATATCAACTTTATACTCCCATAGGTCAGCAGTATGTGACATGCAACATTCCCATCAACACAACTGTGGTTATGTTTCTGCTGTGCTATTTTATTTTTAGCCAGGCTCCAGAAATGCAGACGCTAGCCTTTCGATTCAGACAAAAATGTCTCAACAACTGGACTGGCTTCCATGACATTTGGATGTTATCGTGTTTACTAAATGCATATCAGCATGCTAATGTTATTACGCTGGTTATATGAATCAGAGTTGATGATTTTATGACTTGTCTGTTCTATTCTGATGTCCTTGTGAAGCACTTTATAAATAAAGATGATCATATGTATACCATCCAAAAACTTGTTGACATGCAAGTAACAGAGCTAATATTAACATGCAGTTCAGAGCACAGTTAAAGCTGATTTATAGTTGTGCTTGAAGGGGTTATGGTGCAGCGTTGGAGGCTGTGCATGTAGCCACTGCAGCAATAACACAGTTCAAAATTAACATCAATAAACATCTATAAGTTTCTTATGCTGGTAGATTGATGAAAGTGACGTGAAATATGTTGAATAAAGACTCAGTAATCTCCTTTACAGTAACACACAAACAAACTGTGCAAACTATTTCATTTACATTGAAATTATTAGGCAACAAGACAGTGCAAAATTGAGGATACACAGGATTAACTTTAGCTAAGCTAAAGCTAAGTAAGCTGTAGGCCACTATAGCTCTAAAGCATATGAAAGAATGTCAACATGAGAGCATGCCACAGCCTGATCACATACAATACATTGGTGTAACGATGGGGTGGTGCCATCAGCAGAATAAATCTAGCAATTATAAATCTAAATCTAAAGCAGGGCTGCTGTCAACACCTTGTATCAAGTTCAGCTTAATCAGCTGAAATTTGATTCAAGTCTAACAATGTGGAGCTCATCCTGAAAGGTTGAGTCAAATACATTCTAAATGGCACAATTACTAATTAACTTTAACTACTATTATTCTAAACTGTTACGCAGCTGTTTTAAATCTCTGGTATTGTGTTTTTTTAAGGAATTAAAACATACCTGTGACATTTCAATCATCCAATGTTGTTAAGACTGTTTAGCCTATTGGAATGTTTCCCAATGACTAAAGGAGACGTGCTTACACTGTGTCTTTTCTATGAGTAACAGGAAATGTCTATGAACCAGAATCTGATCCTGAATTGGAAGGAGAAGACCCTGCTGTTGCACAGTTGAGGGTTCAGCAGTATTTTTCCAGACGGCTGGATCTACAACTGTCCCAAATACCATTTTTTGGGCTCTGGAGCATTATTAACAATCAACAACGAATATTCAAAGCTTCACATTTTAACTGTGCATATAAAAAGCAGAAATATAGTACAAGAATGTGACAACATCTATTTGTCTGTTTGCCTTTATTGATAGCCTACATTATATCCAAACTGTCAGATATTTGAGTCCAACTCCAGTAAAATCCTGTGTAAGTTCCAACTTTCTAATAATGGAGGCAAGATTCCTGCAATACATGACCCAAATCTGTATCCCCTGGAAGGCCATGTGACCTTTTAAGTTGCTGTACAAACAATCCAATAGTACAGTTAGTGTTTGATTGTCACCTTGACCGGCTGTGAGTCTACAGTTTTGTACACACTCAGCATAGCGCTGCACATTGCTGAACTTATACTAAAGCTCCCTGGCATATTTGTTTTGACTCTCTCAAGTCAGGCAGAAAGATAGAAGAGATAGAATTCAGTGGTTTTATAGCTTAATCCAACCCAAAGCCATTTTTTCTTGTTTCCCTAGCACTTCAGCAACACAATTTCCACACAAGGATTGCGAAAGATTCATCCTTACTTAATAACAACCGTTTCAATTCCACGTTCCACGTTACAGTTTAGTATTTCCAAGAAAAAACAAAGAAATCACACAAACTAGGTCAACAGCTTGATTTAATGACCGTATCATTTCATTCTATATGTTATTCTGAAGTATTCATAGCTCGTGTGAAAAAGTAGTCTTAAATGACATAATGCAGTATCAAAGTACTACTAGTTGTTGTTGTGATACAATAGAAACAATGAGGATGTCAAAGGAAGGTGTGTCTGGATGGGGCCTGATAATGGAAACAAGGGAAACAATACCTGTGAGATGTGCTGCTCTGAGAGTGTGCAGTGATGAGTGTAATGTCACTCTATAGTCAGACAAGCCCTTTGCCTCAGCTGCAGTGGAAATTCCCTTTAAAGAGCATCAACCACCCCCCACCACCCCCACGCAAAACACACAACCTCTAACATCAAACCAGCCAAAACACAGACTGAGTGATATTCAGCCACCGTGAGCCAAACCCTAATGTTCAAAGCCACCACACACAGCGGCATAATGATCGGCCGCAACATTAGAGACCCAGAGGCCTCAGAGGTTTTTAGTTGGAACGCTGTGTGTGTTTGAACACTAAGTTCAGGGTTGCTCCATTTTGTCTCATGAAACAACTAATGACACACGGGATGATGGGTTATTTGACACGCAGAGCTGTGAGTCTACATGCTGTCATTATGACTAAACCTAACATTATGCATGTTGTAGTGGGATGAGTGGGGTGTGTGGAATGTCATTTACGGCAATGATAGACCATTAGCACTGTTTTTTTAATGTGCCAAGTAATTTTGAACACATTACACTGATGTGGTCGAAGATGCACTCTATGAATTCAGAAGCAACCAAAATGTGGGAAAAAATATCATTTACAAATCCTAATCAATTCAAAGACTTAATAAATCAATTCTTCTTCTAAATGAATACCATTATGTTGGCAAGGGTACAGAACTGCACCCAGAAAATGAATCATAGATGTCATAAGAACCAGTAGCAAGTGCTTGTTGTTCTGTAAGACCAAAGGGAGTACGTGACGGTGCAGCAACAGGTCTGCTCCGAGTTTTGCGAAAAAAAAAACAGTCATGCATGCAGATACTTTGCATTTTCCTTATAAACAACCAAAATCAAGAATGCAGAGTCACAGAGCATTTTATATAAAAGACAGGAACACCTCATAGCTTTCTAAGGACGTCATGTTGTCACAATGTTCCCATCAAGATATTAGGGCTGCACGATCATGGCAGAACAATAATCACAATTATTTTGATCAGGGGACAAAATATTGAAACAAAAAGAGAAATGCTTTTGTGCTACATTCCTGCAAATTTACAAATATTTGCTTGGAAATTATACTTAAAATAAGATTCTTCTTCACTTGAATTCAGTGCATCTAGTAGCAAAATATTAACTATACGGCATCTGATTATTATTTGATTAATTGTGCTGCCTTACATGAAATGTTATTGTGGGCGCTGCTGATTGCATGACACTTGAATTAAAATCATAACAAAGAGTCTGGCTTCAGTTCTATGTTAAATTAAGAAGGAAACATGGCTCACACATGTTCACACATTAACCACCAGTCTATCCAAAAACAGCTGCCTCCTACTTAAACTCAGTCACCTAGCCACAACATCACATCAACAATGCTCTTCCACAGAGGAGAACCTTCAAAACCTCCCAGAAAAGAATGTCTTCATCACATCAACACACACTTTGTGAAGACCTGCCTTGACATTCATCTTCATTTGACTCTCACTTTCTCCTCAGCACATCAAAGAGAGCACCAGACCACCTCAAAGTGCGCTGCGGTTTGGTGATAATGGCGGCTCGGAGATCACAGCCGGTATAAACTGCTCCCAGATGAGCTTCTAAGTGAAGAATGGTATGTGACAGAATCACTTACAGACATGGTGGCAACAACAGAGAGCAACCGACGCACGCTTCATTACTGATCATATAAACACTAAGAAGCCAGGGCAGAAAAGCACGCTCACTTTCTTACAAACATAAATTATTACACTGTTTTGTAACTTTTGCTTCATGTTGCAGGTGGTTTCTACACTTTGGTATCAGATTTTAGTTCTGGGGGAAGTACTCAAATACCAAATTACCCTCTAAGTTAAGCAGTTTATCTGAGGACCAGCAAGGAAATTATGGCATTTTCAAACAGATACATTCAACTAATCATGGGCCCTACATACATAACTTTAATAATAATAATAATATTTTTAATAGCGTGATGAACATGTAAGGAGCTTGTGTTCTGTACAAGGTAGGTTACACCTTCCATCTGGTGCCCTTTGACCCTGTAATAAGAAGCTGCAGGTGGCCAGTTTCTCCTCAGAGAGGTATGATGAAGCACTAGCAGGGGAAAGGGGGAGAGGTGCTGGTGTCTGGGGTCTACAAACCCCTTGACCACCTGTTCTGGGAGTTTGGATGAGGGCCGTAGAGCAGAGGGTCTGTTTAAAGCAGCTGGTTGTGTGATTCATCACTACTGACAAGCTTCATCAGCAGTGACCCGGTGCACAATTAGGGCTGGAAAATGTGATACGGTCGCGCTGCAACTAATGTTTATTTAATGACGTTGATTAATCTGCCTGAATAGCAGCCTACAAGTCCAGCAGAAATCCCAGGGTTGAAACTAATGTTCAAAAAACTTGTTTTTTAAACAACAGATCAAAAACATAAAATACTGAGATTACAGTGCCATTAAATTCAACTTCAATTACCACCGTTAAATTTAACAAAATGTCAAACTGTTCAATGCATAGTGTTGAATAAAAACTCCAATAAAATCATTTTAGTTTAAAGTCAATAAAGTTTCCTGACTTCGATCACTTATTCTGAGAAACACAACAAAAAACAATAATTAATTAAAAACAAAGAATCTGCCAAATCTGATACTAAATATTGATACTCTACATATTTCTTTGGTGCTCAGTAACATGTACTTCGCTGGTAAAAATTGTGAATTTATGTTAATGCGTGAAAATAGATGATTAAATAGTCTTTTTTCCAGGTTGTCCTTTTAAGGTTGAAACACGCTCTCTTTATAATCACTACAACCATTAGCAAGCACAGAAATCACAAGATTTGCAGGAAAATAATTAGTCAAAGAGCAGTAAGAAAGTTCTGATTCTGTCCCTGTTGCGCACAAACACAGTACAGCTCAGTCATACAACAGGTGCGAGCAGTAACCCTCATGAGTCGGGATTCCTTGTGACAGGACATGTGTTATACACATTTTTGTGATCCCTTGCAGGTCTGTATCTGCAGGAATCACCATGGACTTGCAGAAGCAGCACTGTGTCAAAGTCAGCGTGGGTTTTCATGAACATTCCCAGGGTCATCTAACCTTTATCACTGGTGACAAGAGTTTGGTCTACACAGTCGTTGCTCCCCGCCCACTCCACTCGCCACATTTGACTCCCTGCAACTTCTTCCACTTCCCCAAATGAAATTCAAGTTGAAGGGCCACCGTTTCGATGCAACGAAGGAGCTCTAGTATGTGCTGAACATGGTGCTTGTCGTGCTTACAGAACCAAACTTTCAGAAAGCATTTCAAACATGCACAAGGTGATTTTTCAACGTGGATGGGGGTAAATTAAAAATCAGAAACAGTATTTTGCTTTTTCAACATGCAGACAATTAATTTTCAGATCTCATGTGAGAAAATGTTCTAAAACCCAATATCTTGAAAACTCTTCTTTCACTCTTCCCATTTTTTTTCTTTTCTGCGTCCTCCCTAACACACTGTCCTGACAAACACCTCATATTCTCCATGACGCAGGTGGCTCCTTTCAAAGGCAGATTTATCTTATTATACAACATAGCACACTGCTGAGTGGAGGAGCTGTGTGTATATTTAAATATATATATATGTGCGTGTGTGTGTGTGTGTGTGTGTGCTTCCAGGCATAATAGAGCTCTGGTTCTGTTTGAAGAGATAGCGAAGGCCACACAGTTAAGAACAATTCCACTTATGTTTCGTTTGGAAAAGTAGAGCAAAGCAGAGAGGAAAGGCAAGAGTCTCGTAAAAAGCTTTATATAACCTGCAGACAGTCAACAGAGACTGTACTTCAAAACACCATTCTGCAGTAAGTCTCTTAACATGCTCATACACACAGACAGACATACACAGCTGTGTTGGTTTATATTGTCAGACTGACTGATATATGTGCAAAGTAATTACATAAACTTAATAGTTTTAGTTTGACGTCACTTTTTAGTTTTAATTTGATGCTGTGGACAGACGCAATTTGATATCTACTGTATAATAATTGCAATTCACTAAAGTATGTGGGAGGCTCTTGTAAAAAAAAAAAAATTGTGATGATGTGTGAAGGCTTCTGAAGCAGCAACTGCAGCCTCAAGGAACACTAAAACTCAAATGAAAGTCAGGCGAATACTAAGCAGGCTGAGGAGAAGTTTAACAGCAGTGCTGGCAGGTGTGAGAGGTTTACTTCGGTTGGGTGAGTTCAAAGAGTTCAAACATGGGGGTGTTCACAGGTAGTCTGTTCCTCCCACTGCCAAAAATAGTAGATTAAACTCTAAAGGCCGTTGATGCAGCAAAACCAGCAACTTTTCAACCAGTGAGAATTTGGTCAAATAAGAGCATATCAACCAACCAATCAGCCAGCCAGCCGGCCAGCCAATCAACAAGTGAACCCACATGCTTATTCAGAAGTTTTGCCCACATTTCAAATGCAATCCAGCTATATTCAACTTCACTGTGCCCTCCCTGTTGTAACAGAAGTGCAAAACCCACTGTAGCACATTATGCAGGGTGTCCTTGTAAATTTTATTCCTATCAGGGTGGAAAAAAAACTTCAGAACACATCACATCACACAAGTCAGCAGGGCCTTCACTGACACCACATATGAAAATGAAACAAGAAAATCTCTTGGCACTACCTCCTGTGTTTATGGTTGGCATGGCAGTGTTTCAAGTCTAAACACAGTAAAGGTTAATTGAAAGGACTTTAAACACAACTGCAATTCACATAAGGCACGCACAGACACTAAGATGATGTTCGACTGCCAGACGACCAAACTGTGGCCTCTTGCTGTGGAAACTAAGGAGGCAGACGATCACAGACTAAAGGCAAACTCTTCTGAAGTCCTTGATCTGGCTTCACTTTTGCATACTGTAACTGTATCCTTTGGTAGTTTGCATTGTTTAATGTCACAGAATAATCTGTAGCTTTTACAGCTTT
The DNA here is from genome assembly GCA_024666655.1 of Dascyllus trimaculatus. Classification (NCBI taxonomy): domain Eukaryota; kingdom Metazoa; phylum Chordata; class Actinopteri; family Pomacentridae; genus Dascyllus; species Dascyllus trimaculatus. The sequence continues at coordinate 21,577,410 of CM045465.1, read as the reverse complement.
CAAACTACAATGTTTATCAGTCAAATCATGCATTGGTGGCAGTGGATCAACCCAACCTAACTCAGGCTTTAATATGAAGACTTAAACAGTAAGGATGCAGCTAACAAGAATTTTCATTGTTGATTATAATCTTGATTAATGCATTAGTTAAATATAATTATTTTTGTTAGAAAATGGAGAAGAACATAGTTTGGTGTCTCCCAAAGTCCAACATGACGTTCTTATATGTCTTGTTTTGTCCACAACCCAAAGATATTCAGTTTACTGTCATAGAGGAAGAACGAATCCAGAAAATATTCAAATGTAAGAAGCTGGAATCGGGTAATTTTGACTTCCATTCCTAAAATACACTCAAACTGACTGATCAGTTATGAAAACTGTTGCCAATGTATTTCATGGTTGACAGCTTATCAATTAATCCTTGCAGCTTGGTTATTCAGTAGATAAAGTACCAGAGATGAGGCTGCTGCAATGTGAAAACTGGACACTGGCAGCAAAGCATGAGGAGAAATAAGAAACAGGAGAAGAAACTTTGGCAGGAGTCCAGTTTCAGAAGCAGATGTGAAAACAGTAGAGGAAAGATAAGACAATACGATGATGCATAATGTGGCATCTCGACAAACCTTGTTCAAGGCAGACAAGAAAGAATGACATGGAATTAAAACAATCCTGGAACAACAACAAACTGTATAGAAGATTTCCCCACTGATGTAAGAGAAAAAACAGAACAAGTCGTGGACTGAACCTGGATCTGCAGTATGGCTGTGGTTACTAAATGACAACAAAACCTGGGTGGCCTTGCTGATGTGGAGAGAACAGGACACAGAGCTGAGAACAGCCAGGAAGGGACATACAATGGAAGAAGACGGCAGGAGAAAAGGCAAGAGGTGGCGAGAGCAGGGGGTGAGATATGACAGAGAGGAAGGAAATCTAGAGAGGGAGAATGAGAGAAAGGACGGATTTGGATTCACGTGTACAGCAGGACAGGAAAGAAAACACCGGATTTAACAAAGCTGGCCTTTTAATAAAAATAAGCCATGCTGTCCCCTCTCTTTTGTTATTCTGGATACATACTTATTTTGTAATTGATCAGTTATATGCTACTTGTCTACGGTCACATATTGTTTATTTATTATCCTGCTTTTCCCTGCAGATTTCTTACTGTCATACTGGGCATATTGGGCCATGCAGCTACATCAGGGATAGCTGTGCAAGTCTAGCTGGCAAACTACTACTAAAGCAAACAAGCCAACATTTAATATGTCAGCAAACCAGGGACATGCAAACATGAGTCAGTAACAATCGCTTCCTGAGTTTTGTGTTTTCATTTTCTCTGTACTTGTGTGTGATACTTTGTTTTTATACAGAGTTTTGCAGACAAGGGTAACAGCTCTCCAAGCTCTCTAGATCTCTAGCTCCACACAAAAAGCTTAGGTTTTGCTATCAGTTGGCCACTATATATTTATTTAAGATGTGAACACAGTTCTGACAAAATATGTGACTGTACATAGACTAGACAAATAGATGGACAAACCCTCTGTGATGTCACCCAAAGGCCTTCTGGAACGATCTTTGGGTCATGGATTGTCCAGTTATGATATCCACCTGCCATACAAAGTGCCCACACCCTTAACTATTCTTTAACTTTAAGCCTTAATATAACTTAAACGGGCAAATTATAAAAAACTTTACTCCTTGTAAAGTTGTCATGAATAGGAAATTTAGCTGCAGAGGCCAAACAAACATAAAACATATGTTTTATGTTTGTTTGGCGTCGTTGATGCCTTAAAGCAGTTTATTGTGAGTGAGAGAGAGAGAGAGAGAGAGCGAGAGATAAGATCTGAATCTGTCTACCACTATACCAGTCAGTCTGTCTATCAGGTGCCCTTGGAGATAAAAAACCATGAGGTAGTTTTCCCACAGCAATAGATAAGGAAGTTCAACCTCAACAGTAAAGAATGATCTCACTTTAGAAGTCTGCTGGAAATCCAAATAAATTCCCATGACAAACTCCAACCGGTTGAAAGTAAATGAAAGCACAGATAAAGTAATCAAAACTGGTCTAACCGGACACATGAAATGTATTGTCACAATGTCTGAAAACAAACAGAAATGAACATACTGTGTGGAAAAACACACCTGGAGAGGGTTACAGGGCGCGGTCAGTTGAATATATTGTACCATAAATCCATCAACAGTGGAAGTGAAGGATGAGCAGCGGGGGAGGCTCCACCAACAAAAACTATTATCGCACACTGTACGGTGCACTATGGTTAAAGGCAAACACTCAGGCTGCTCCTGGTTTCACCCTCTGGTTTTGTCAACATGCCTCATCAGGACTTAGCATTTCCTTCTCCAGATCGACACACACAAAGAGTCAAGTTCCTGCTGTGAATCTGTGATGCAGCCAACATTACCGCTGTCATGCAATATTACTGCTGCTGAGATCATAAGCTGATTTACAGGCCAGAAATGCAGCATTTAGTAGTGGGATGTGCAGTTTATGGAAAGCAGAGAGCATGGTGGGGTCAATGCTTTATGATATAGCTTATCTCTCCTTTTAAAGTGGTATATACTGTGCATATCAGAACTGAGTAGGTTTACTGCTTACAGACTGAGGTTCTGATCCGTTCCTAGTACAGAATCATGTCATATTATTACAATATTACCTTTGATTCTAACACATACTATTTTTTGTACTTCCATTGGAGGATTTTAGAAAACAAAACTGTTTTCTTTCATTTTTGAGAAGCCAAACTACCATCATTATATGTTATCTAAAAGCAAGCATGGGAACTTTAAATGAATAAAATACATCTTGGAAAAGTAAAATTGAACTAGAAACTATATCATCAAAGAACAACACCAGAAAAAGGCTGGAATTATTCTGCAACAGTTTAGATAATATATTTGTCATTTTATTCATTTTCAAGCAAAACTGGCAAAAACACTGATTCTAACTGTTAAAATGTGGCTTTTATTATTCGCAAATAGTAGTTTACTCATTTTCTAAGGTGTTTTATTACCTCGGGCAGAATCATTTTTTTGACATTTCACAATTGACATTGGAAAAAATAGTTTCCACCACCATTCAATACATTTCGGCACAGCTTTGATCCTTAGTTGTGCTGATAATCATATGCCAGGCTGCACGCTAGACAGACTTTTCCCTGCATCATCACAACTGTGTTTTGCAAACCTTAGCTGCACTTTTGAGCTCTGCTTTCACCCTGCCATGTTTTAAATGTCATGTAAGTATTCTGATGCTTGCAAAACCAGCATTGTAGATTACAAACTAGGGTTTTCCCTGAAAAAAAAACAACATTTTGAGCACTACCCAAGAGAGGACTTATTCAGTACTATTTGTTTTGTTAATTAGGGTTTTATTTACTCAAGCATAATTTTCATCAAATGGCCAGAAAAGGTACCACAGACTTTGCCTTTACTCTAGTGGACAGACTGTGCTTACTGTCATGCATAGTCACCTCCCAGTGACCCATCCTGAGCCAGAAAAAACCCTGAAAACAGCTTTTGCTACTTGACCCGACTGCATATTAACTTATTCATGGTCAGCTGAAACTGTTGAGTGAAGAGCCAAGTGCTGACATCCATCCATTACACAAGCACAACACAACCACTGTCAGAGAAAACGACATTAGATGTTCTGTATCGTCCTGTTGTGTGACGTAGGGACAACACAGCTGTAAACGGTCAACACACACCAACAGTATCAAACAGAGGTGGTGAATGACGCTACTGTATGCTCAAGGAAACAGACCTGTACATGACCGACTGCTAATAGAAATAGGGTTTAATGCCGAGTTTCTCAACCTTGGATTAAAGACTCTTAATGTATTTGTTTGATATGTTTTCAGAAAAGAAACACAGATAAAAAAAAAAGAATACTAAAATTCACATATATGTATACATAAAAGTTTAATACCAAGCAGGCTTTCTTTCCCACTTTTCATGTTTATAGTCTTTTTTGTTGCCACATGATGCACTTATTTTCAACCTAAAACTGCAATAAGATCAGGCAACATAACAGAAAAATTTATCACAGTAAAACGGCTAATCCATGCAATACATTTAAGGTGAGATTATCAATCAATTTAACTACGTGCAAGTGTGAGTGACAGTCTAAACAAAATCAGTCAATCAATAACAGAGGGATACCTCTGGAGTAATGTAAAGCCTTTATAAATCAAGTGCCAGACAAACAACAGTCTTGATTGTTGCTCAAAGTAAGATTAATTCTGGTCAGTGGAAGGGCCTCTCCTGGCTGTGAGCTCTGGAAAATGATAAAAACACGGGACAGTAAGCCTACAGTCTGCGAGGATGATTTGAATTGAAGATGAGCTGCTTTAGCTGACCAGAATGTGTGTGTTTGTGTGTGCACGTGAGTGCGTCCTGGGGGCTGGGTGGATTACCCTCCAGTGTTTTTTTCATGAGACACACAGACCCACTGGTCAGCGTGACATTTCCCAACAGAAACACCATTCACACACTGGAGAGATGGGTGGGTGGGTGTAGGAGCAGTGTGTGTGTGTGTGTGTGTGTGTGTGTGTGTGTGTGTGTGTGTGTGTGTGTGTGTGTGTGTGTTGGTGGGTAGTGGGTATAAACCCAGCTCCAGACTACAGATAAATCCTCCTCTGGCCAGACTGCTACATCTCATTTCCTTGTTTGACCATCGACAATCAGCTCATCACCCATCCGTCTGTCCGTCTTTGTGTCTCTCTCTGTTTGTCCTTCTCTACTGTGTTTACTCTGAAGCTTATTAAACTTCACTTTCCCATACAGACTGTCGCCTGGCACCCTAATGAGAAGTGTCTCCTCTCTCCTGGGAGCCACTAGTGAACAGTGATTATGAATGACTACCTGTGTAGTACCACTGCTGCTACTGTTTGTACGGTTACTGTAACTGTGTGAGCAGTGGAGTACAAGAGAACACTGCATGTACAACTTCCTCTCTTCGAATTCACACAAACACTCATGAATGCACCATTCTTATCAACAAAGGTTTTATAAGGAAAAGCATAAAAAAACAAAAATTGAACATAGAAAAGGGAAATGAGGCGTATTGTTGCTATTCCTGCTACTGTAACTACACAAAATGCCACATTTAAGCTTGATTAGAGCATTTCTGATGTGTTTCTCTCATTTATTACTGGTCAATTTGAGCTGTTTTGCCAAAGATATGCTGAAAAGTTAATAGTTTCAGTTTTTTTACTCCAATTTTACTTTACAGTTGGTAAAGTTGTGTATGAAATAGAAGCCCAAATATTACTTTTGTCTTAACCTCTTAGGACCTGGCGTACATTTGCGTGGACATCACATTTTGGGTTATGTCACCACAGTAGTTATTTATGCTTAACTGAGGCCTTATTGACACGTGTGTGGGCCCTTACACTGCCTTCTGGTGGTGTCAGAAGAGTACAACACCCTATAGGAAAAATTCAAAATGGCGGAGAGCACAAGGGAAAAGTCAGGTGACCACTCCAAATCCAAACATCGACAAGGTAAAAAATCCAGTCACATTTCACAGCTTATTTTGGTTTAGATATGCATAAAAGTGTTGTAAGTTTGCCATGACATGCAGATTTGGCAGAAATTAGTAAAAGTAATGATCTAGTACGTTGCTAAACACGATGTACACACATGTGTACAGAGGGGCTTAGCTTAGTTAAAAATGTTAATATGTTAGCATAAATATGGCCAGGGACAGCAGATGGAAATTAGCTTATAGCTAACACTGGTGCAGCTAAAAAGCTCTACACATTCCCAGCGAAATAAACAAACAATTAAATACATGCATACATAATTACATGGATTTGTATTTGATTTTTTTCATGATTTTATTTCAAGAGCATTTTTCTCTACAAAGAGCACTGGAGTTATTTGATCTAATTGATAGAGACAAGTCAGATTTGGAAAATGTGTCTGACAATGATGATGCCATCCTGGATCTTGACTATCAACCCCCACCACAAGAGCAAAGCAGTGAGCAGTGAGGATGACAGGGGTGGTGATGAGGACCCCATCCCACAGCCCACTGAGCACACCAGGGGATGTAAACGTCTCTGTGATGAAAATAATGGTTAGCCAAGACCCAGTGGATATTTGTTTATTTTAGGCAGTTGGGGCTTCAGGGCTAGGTGAAGGATTGGAGAAAAACATATAGACACAGCACGATTTTTGTAGCAAAATGCTAATTTACAACACTTGTTGACAGATTCAGGGACAGGTACAGGTTCAGGATATGATGTAGCCACATCCCAAACTCCCAAACGTCACCGTCAAACTCAGCAGATTGAGGCTGATTGCTCAAATGATGGCCCAGAAGAGCCAACACCAAGACCAAGCCCTCAGGGACAGTCCAGTAAAGGTCCATTATCTATACACCGCTTAGTCCTCTGCAGGGTCGCGGGGGAACTGGAGCCTATCCCAGTCGACTTAGGGCGAAGGCAGGGGACATCCTGGACATGTCGCCAGCCTATCGCAGGGCTACATATAGAGACAGACAAGCACACTCTCATTCACACCTACGGACAATTTTAGAATAATCAATTAACCTCAGCATGTTTTTGGACGGGCTGCACGGTGGCGCTGTGGTTAGCAGCGTTGCCTCACAGCTAGAAGATCCCTGGTTCGCATCCCAGTTAGGACGCCCGGGATCTATCTGTGTGGAGTTTGCATGTTCTCCCTGTGCATGCGTGGGTTTTCACCGGGTACTCCGGCTTCCTCCCACAGTCCAAAAACATGCTGAGGTTAATTGATTATTCTAAATTGTCCGTAGGTGTGAATGAGAGTGTGTTTGTTTGTCTCTATATGTAGCCCTGTGATAGGCTGGCGACCTGTTTAGGGTGTCCCCCGCCTTCGCCCGAAGTCGGCTGGGATAGGCTCCAGCCCCCCCCCCGCGACCCTACAGAGGAATAAGCGGTGTATAGATAATGGATGGATGGATGTTTTTGGACTGTGGGAGGAAGCCGGAGTACCCGGTGAGAACCCACGCATGCACAGGGAGAACATGCAAACTCCACACAGAAAGATCCCAGGCGCGAACCGGGGATCTTCAAGCTGTGAGGCAACGCTGCTAACCATGGAGCCACCGTGCAGCCCCCTCCAGTAAAGGTAATTGTTCTTATTTTGGCACGCCTTGAAGGCAAATCTTCAAATTCCATTCATCAGTTACCCACTGACAAAACCATGAAAAATACAGAAAGAGGTTCTTCAGCAGAAGTTTCCACTGAAGATGGAAAAAGCAAAAGCAAAAGCAGTCAGGAAAGAAAACTGCTGTGTTCAAGGTGGAAATAAAGAGTTTTTGCACTCTATTACACAAAGGTGACTTTGTTGTGCTTTCTGGAAATTCAGAACGAGTGTCCACATATATGGACATCATTTTTCTCTAAAACTACATCATGTCAAAAGATAATACTTAGTTTTTATACTTGTCAGGTTCCAATAAGCCAAAATAGCAAAGAGAAATAAAAAATGCATATCAAACAAGAGCTCGGGTCCTAAGAGGTTAACTTTTATTAACAAATTTATTATATTATTCTGAAATGATTGCACACCTTCTTTGCTGATATTGAAGCCATCTGTCAAGCAAACTATAAAAAGATTTTAAGGGATTTGGACAATTAGATAGACAAAACAAGTACTTTGTAGATGTTGCAGTGGGTTGGAAAATTGTGATGAATATTTCACACATTTTTGTGATTACAGATGCAAAATAATTTACTTATTATTTCCAAACATCTACTAGTTACACCAGCTTCAACCTATAGAGGGTTGTGACAGGCTTGGGTCTACTACAGGTGACACTGGAGAAGTAACGCGGTACATCTTGGACAGGTCAGTCGTTCATCACTAGGCTAACACCAGGAGACAGATCACCATGCTGGCTCACTTGCGGCTAATTAGAATCACCAATTAGCCTGACATGCACCTGGAGAAAGCCAACGCAGATACAGAGAGAACATGCAACCACCACACAGAAAGGCTCCAGCTGGTGAGCAGGTTTGAACTCAAGGTGAGGCAACATTGCTAATCACTGCTAATCACCATCATGCTGACCTAAATGGTTATTAGAAGCAAAAAAAATCCCCATATAATGAAAATTATTGTCACTTGATGCATGGGGCTGCCTTCATATACTTAATAATACCTTGCAAATGGCTGCAATGTGCATAATTTATATTTACCACATAAGCCTGGGCGATAAAATGATAGCAGGTCTACTGAGGCGCGTATTCTGCCTGCAGACCTCCACTGATGGAAACTGCAGCCAACGAGGATCAGTGGTTGGCCTTGCAAGAAAAGCTTTGCAGCGTAGAAAGACTCACAGCCCTGAGTCGCCCACTCATGTGATGCCCTTCCAGCAGCCTGCTCTAAAGACTAACTGACCTGACATCAGGGTGCGCATGTTGGCTAGTGTGGTGTCCCCATCTGGTGACACCTAGTCCACACTAGAACCTCAGAACCTGCCACAGTCCGTGTACCTCTTCAAAGATCATTCCTAAATTCTTATTTATGTTAACTTATCTGTGTACATTTCTTTAATTTGTGTTTTTCATTGTTATGCTAACATTAATGTGCCCTGATAAACAGGTTCAAGTGGTTAAATTCAACTTAGACCTTTTTTCTGCTGGTCTTCATTAAAAATGATCAACTATTATCAACATCGACTGAAATTAAACATTTGTGGTCATTTTTTGGCTATAAAGCCCAGCCCTATTGCTACCATAACTTTGCTACATTTGTGTACACCATGTTTGAGTAACTCCACTTCACTCCTCCCACCCTGGACATATTTAAATGAAGGGTCCCAGTGGGCACATTGGCATTTGCTGACACAGTACCATTTGGACTGTACTGCTAGCATTACTGCAGTGACCACATTCTCCAAATTTTTTAGCTTTAGCCAGCTCCTGTATTTTTGAAGTAGCCCATTACTGCCTTTATACAAGAACAACTCAGCGGTGAACATAAATACACATTGACTCCTTTCAATAACCCTCTATTTCTCCGATACACAACCAGTAATTTCATACAGCGGTCCCGCACAATTTCCCCGAGGGACACGTCCCCTCTCTAGTTGCAATTACTGTTGGCATGTGGGAAACCACCATACGGCAGCCAGCGCCCCATTTCAGGTCCGGAGCCGCAGTTTAAGCCACCACAGGTCACAACCTCTCTCGCACCACTGTATGGGCCACATTGTGCATCCACTCCACACACACAAACACACACTGCTATGAGGAATGAGGACCTGTTGAAGGCCCGCTATGGAGAAGTGAGGGGTCATGCATTGCTGCAGAATCTGCCAGCAACCAATGTCACACACACACTTGAAGTGGGCAGAGAAGAAGAATGGCTCGATTCTGTTACAGTATGCTGAGTCTTCAAAGAACAAGCCAGCTGTGTTTGCAGGGCTGTCTGAGATACCGTGTGGTGTGAATACATGTGTGTGTGTGCAAGAGTGCTACTTGAGGACTACAGCAGGCCAGTATTTAGTCAAGGACCAAAAGACTGACCTAATTTTGTGAGTTCCAGACATGATAAAGCCGAATGTTTATGGCTTTATCTCAATCCAACACTCACTAATTCTCATAGTCCACAGGCAGAGCAGGACTTCTCAGCTTGGGGGTGTGGTGGCCTCATGTGAGTCTCTGAGGGAATAATCACTGATAAACACAGTTTCATACTTCAGCAATGTAAGATTTTTTTTGTTTTTGGTAGGGGGAGGCATTATTCACTCTGAAATAAATGCAGAATCCCTCTTTATTCCTTTTTTATACTCCAAATATATAACATCTGCTTACACAGGACATTTATTGTCAAATGAAATGTAGGTTAAACCCGCTGCTAAAGCTGACAAACAGGGATTAAACCACAAAACAAGTTGGTATTATGCAAATATTCTTGTAGCTTGCAGCAACACCTGTCAAACATCATTAAAAATTCGGAGAATTTTATGTTATCTACTTGACAGGCAAGCTACAGGCAAAGGTAGAAAAGAAAAGTTTAAACTTCGCGGATAAATTAAAATAAATGCATGCAATATAAAGAGCAGCCTATCAAGTCATAAGCTTTGGAAGTGGCTCTGCTCCTTCCACGTTGGGTGAAGCTGACAGGACACAACAGGTGAATCAAATGCTAATTAATTTTGAAAGGGTGCTGTTGTTTTGTATTTTATGCATGCCGAATTCAAGTATGACTACTCAAGACTTGCAAATATGCTTCAAATGGTTTTTATTTAATTTCAGTTTTTGCTAGGAAGCTGGGAAATACTGATTTAACAGATTTTTGGGTGTAATTCGGAGCGACGCCCCTTTAATAGGAGACAAGTGGACTTCTGAGTTGTTCTACTAAACAATTACTTGTCTACAAAACACAAGCTGCTTTCAGTGAGGTCATATTGACAGAGAGTGCCGGTTTTTTGTGTTTACCTTGCTCTCTGTGACTTTGCCGGAAGGTTTTTTGAAGAAAGAGGTCCTGGCCGTGAAAAAGTACTCTTCGGAGTCCTCCTCCAAGCTACTGTAGCCACTGCTCATCGTGCTATTCCACGTCATTTGCGGAGAAAACTTCTCGGCTGCATCAAAAACCCCCGAAACTGAACAGCTGTCAGCTCGAAACGAACTCCAGACCCGGTAAGTAACCGAACCTCCGGCTGTCTGTGCTGATGTTTGCTCAGTAGGAGATGATTTCCTCTTTCAAATCCGCTCCACTGTCTCCCGGTCTCCCTTCCTCTTCTCTCCCGTCACTCGCTCTACTCCACTGGCACGGACAAAACTAATTTAAAAGTTCCCATTTTTGAATAAAAACGTCACTGACAGCTGTTACAACGACTGTAAGCCACCAGAATTTAATAATTCACCAATTTCGAAAGAGATAACGGAGAAATCCCACGGTAAGCTCCACGCACGCGACGCCTATCCCGTTACACTGTTGAATGTATGGTGTCTGCGTGACAGCCAGCTACAGTAAGGCCCCGCCCACTACGAGCTCCAACTCCAGCCAACCAATCAGCTGCCTGACAGTTAATAAAGACACGCCCATTACAACTCGACAACCAATCAGCGCTTTGATTTCCAGTTTAAGTGGCCTTGAAGATGATACATGATGCAGAGGATCAAAAAGTGAGGACAAATGAAAACAAAGGTTTTTTTTCACATTGTCTTTCATATTTATCCTACATTTACAAATGTGCTTATTGTCTTCTGTATAATGCTATTAAAATGTTTTGTCTTGCTACTTTTTCTTTTGTTCCCTGTGGCAGGTTTTCTGAAAAATTCTGTTTAAATATGCAAATGAGGTATTATACATCTAAAAAAAAGCCCTAATGTGCATTCATGTCCAGAACTGGGTCTTGAACATTGGATAAAAATAGATTCAAAATGTGAATTTTTTTCTGACATATTTGATTCAAGGGTTTTTTCTTTTGATAGAATACCCTTTAAAAAATCAATTCATGAATAAGAAAATACTGTCAACAGAAATGTTTTCATAAATAAAATGTTCTATATATATTATATGAACAAACCCCTCTATAAAAATATATAGAACGTAAAGTTTGCTGTATGAAAGCTCTACTAAAGTAGAGATTTCCTGCCTCAGAGTGTGAGAAAGAAATAACTTTGAGAAAACAGCCTTTAGGGTATGTATTATAACTGAAATCTACAGCCAGAAATACACAAAGTGTAGTAAAGATTCACCAAAATGTGCATTTTGGAAATTCTCTTTTCAGTACTCTAAAGAGATTTAGTGTTATGGAAACAAAATCCTGCAAAATCTCAAAGTTGATCAGCAAAAAAAATAATGTTTTTGCCTGTGGCCTTGAGTGCAAACGCTTTGTGTTGCATAATAGAAGATAAAAGCTGTGGGAAAACACTTTATTTTATTTGCAGGCCACTGTGATATTTTTATGATGCAAATTTTTAAAAGCCTAAGACAGTTTTACAAATTTCTTCCACATCAGCAGACCTTCAGTGACGAAAGCAATGTCTGTTCATTGGTATTACATGTTTTATGGGATATTATTAACTTGTAAACAGCAAAATAAAAACCGGGCCACAGTCCAGCCTGTAAATATGGGCGGTTCCCTCATCATGAACTCCTTTCTCTTGTTTCATTTTATAAACAGCAGAACCACACATAAAAACAGACAAGTAACAATGCTCTTTAAGCATTAAAGTTGATTCTTGCTATTGAGAACAGTGTTTGACAAAGTATTTCTAACATTCATTCATCTTACTAGCTTTATCTGAGATCACAGTGATCTGACGTTAGCAGAGAACATGATTAAATCAGTCAGTGTTTCTTGCATTACCATGACAACACAGTCAATAAAGACGATGCAGGTGGATACTGAGTTAATTTTCACACGAAGTTTTTACCTTTAATTCATATCAGAAATATGTGATATGAATTAATGAATGCTAAAACACAGAGAGCAGATCCTAGCTTGCATTTTTAGCCTTTGTACTTCCTGATGACATTTGAAGTGCCCAGAGGCAAAGAGTGAAGCCTCTTCTTTCCTTTCAGGAGAACTGTCATCCTAAAACCTCAATACATTCAATATAGTGTTTGAGAAACACACCATCGACAGGAGTAAAGTTACACACATTCCAAAACAAAGGTCAGAGGTCAGCTATAGAGGAGCGTGCTGCAGATGGAGCTCAAAAATGTTGATCCCTTCCTCTTCTCAAACTCTGACATAGATATTTTGGAAATGCAACAAATGCAGAGTCTTACCTCAATCAGCAGGCAACAGACCAGCGCTAGCTTTCTTAGCTTTTTCCTCAGCAGCATGCTTTTCCTTCCCCAACGAGCATCAAATGAACCAAAAATACAGACACCAAAGGCATTTAATAGCTACTGCTGGTGGACTGACGCATTTTCAGTGTGTGCTTAATTGCTAAGGCCAACGTAGGCACTCTTCATTGGGTGGAACCGGACTTTTCAGACTCTTTAAAGCTTTCACAACGTCTTAATACTGGTGGTGTTCATGTCAGCATGTAGTTAGTTGAGCTTAAATGCATACATCTTTGTTTAATTCTATCAGCAACCAAAATGTCAATAACTAGCAGTCATGTTGAATTAAAATGTGACTTTTTGCAGCCTTTAACAGCTTTTATAAATACTAAACCCAGATATGAGGACATTTCTCCTTTCTTTATGCTCTGAGAACATGATTTCTATGTGAAAAGCACCTGGAGTCCTCCAGGTGTTTGCTAATGGTCTGGATGTTTCTGCTTTGCCTCTAATTCACTGAAAGAACCTGAGAAAAGGCCTCAGGCAAAGAGGAGCTTGTACTGACAAACAGACGGCGTTAATGCCCATTTTACAATCGGTTCAGTTTTCCTCTGCAAGTATACCGCTCCCCGCTCCTCGAAACACAAGTAACCAAAAGTTCACAAAGTCAAAACCACACTGTTTTAGTATTATCCCTGTTAGCAATTGCAGTGCTGCACAGACCAAGTTTATAAACCAGTTTAACTAAGATGTTATCTGAGGTTATCCAAATATTTGCCCAGGCCAATGGGAGTTTCAGAATAAAATCAGCCAAACCTAAATGAGAAGTCTTTATCTGGTGTGGTTTGGTTTTACCATAAGGAATGGTTTCGGTGTAGAGACGCAGGAAGAAACTTAACCTTTTACAGGAAGAGTTGACTGGACTTTTGCAGAGGGGTTGACACCAGAGTTTCTGTTCTGAAGACGGTGATGCACAGTTTGTGCAACAAGAATTATACAGGGTGAAGCAGGCAGCTGATGAAACAACAGACGGCCATCATGATACACTGCAGACTTTCTCATTACAATGTACCAGAAACATTCTTACTTTATATTTTTATGATATGACTTCATTCAGTTATGGATATACAACAAAATGCAATTCAAAAAGTCAGGTAGCCTTTGACATCAGACTATTAAAAGCCCAACAAACACAAATAATCATTTTAAAAACTGAAATTATGATTAGTGATAGAACTAGAGAAGGACTCAGGATGAATGTATTACATTTTATTAAAAACTATCCAATAATTTTCCATAGATTTTGTTATAAATTCAATTCAAAACCACAACCAGGAATCTCACTGAGCTAGAGGGGCATTGAGTAGGATTCATCCTGTGGAGACCATGAAGTCTGTACAAAAGTTTGCTGATGTTGCAAATGAAGACATATTTCAGAGGATAAGAGAAAACTTCAACCTGCTGGGGAAGCTATAAAAACAGTGAGGAGATCACTGAAGTTAGTAGGGTTCATATTCTGGGAACCATGAACATCTGAACAGATTTTTTTTTAGCTGGTGGTGCAGATTAAAAGGTGTTTCAGAGGACAAAAGAAAACTTTGATCTGCTGGTGGAGCTAGAAAAAAGTAAGAGGATCACTGAAGTCAGCAGGGTTAATCCTCCGGGAACCATGAATGTCGTTGCAAACCTTATTGGCTCAAAAATTAGCAGTGAGTGTGCTCTTTAGAGTCTTTTAAAGAGGACTCTCAATCAATTCAATGATCTAATTCAGTTTGAATAGGATGACGTTACGAGTGGCCAAACTGAATTGTGCGTCAATTGCTTCGTTTTGCTTGTGGCGGAAAGTTAGGATCGTTTTTCAAGTGGCTGCACAGGCACCAGCTAATCAAAAAGCATTTATGCAAATTCCCCAGCCAAGTGTGACCTCTGTGACATCTCCCATTTATCTCCCAGAGCTGGTCAGGTTTTTTCCAAACAGTGCTGTTGTAGAACAGTCATATCTGAGGGACAAGCAGTGCATGCTCTGGCTGAAAAGATGGCATCATGCTAAAGTTAGCTAGCTATACTATACATTTTTTTTACTGAAAATAAAACACATGAAAATTAATGGTTAATTACCAAATGAATCTAAAACAAATATATCCAACCAAGCTTCACTTTTGTGCTTTACAAACCACGTACATTCTCAAATTGTACACCTACAGGTGGAGTAATTGTTGCATTTAGCAGATCGCTAGCCTGAACATTTTTAGCTATGCTACACAGGAGCTAGCCAGTCAAAAGCTGTGGGTGCTGGTGCAGCCTGACATTTCACATCAAAATGTTCTGTATACACACAAGGACAGGTGACAGAGGTAGCTGGTGTGTCTGGTATGTAATTGTCTAGTTGTGGCCATTATTTCGTATGTGCTTGCTTTTAGCATTGCGTGGATAGCTAGCATAGCATGTAGTCGCACAAAATAGACCACTGACTTCAAAGCCATTTCCATAAATCTTGTCTTGTCATATAAAGTCTTATTGTGTCTCCAGCGATTTCTGAGTCCTGCCTAACCCCTACTGCTTGCAGTATTGGACGGCGGCAGCTAATTTTGTACAGCAACACACAGAAGCCCCTTTTCACTATGTGCTTTTAGCATGGTTTAACATGAATGTCTCCAGAAATGCATGTACAGCTTGTATACTGTCGTCATCCAGCATCAGGAGACATGAAGGAGTACCAATAACGCACACTGAAACCATGTTATACATTATGTTCAGTTCAGAGGCAACCTGACTGACTGCTGAGTTTATGTGGTCGTAAAACGGATCTGGGTTGCACTCATGTTTTCAGCGGGTGGTGTTAAAGTCTCTTATACCCCCTTTCATGCGCCAACAACTGGAAACTATTACAGCAGTGGGCCAATTAAAAGTGCAAGTACCTTCTGTTTCCAGCTACTTCCAAGACCTTGCTCCCTGCTGCACACTGAGTTAAAGATTTTTACACATTAAACTGTATGTTCATATAACAGCCCACCCATCTGCAAAAAAATAGGCCCAAAACATCAGCAAGGCAGGTTCAGCTCTCTCCAGGGTGAAATCTATGGTACATCTGCACTAAATCAGGCCTAACCCACTCACATATGCTCACACACAACATTGAGAGCAACCAGTGGACAAGCTGGGAGATTTTTAGACATACAGGCTCTAATTTAAAACCAGCAGGGTTAGAAAGGGGACCAAAAATAAATATGGCACATCTGGGGCAGCCAAACCAAAAACTTCCAAAACACACAGAGTACACAGATAAGCAGGCGGGCCAACATCTTGTCCCCTGCTGCACAGGACGGTCCAGTGTGGACAGAAATACACACTTTGGATGAACTCTTGCTCTAATTCTTTTTGCATTTGTCTGAATCAAATCTTCATATTCTGGCCCAGCCAAGCTCTAATTCATGACGTGAGTTGTTGTGGAGCATACTGGTGGTTTAGAGGTTTAGATTTAAATCAAATCCAATAAAGTTTATTTATACAGCACATTTTAAAAGAATCTGAGTTGACCAAAGTGCTGCAAACAAACAACAATAACATATGCAAAAAGGCAAAACTAAAGAAAAAAAACCTGCTAAAATCAAGAAATATAAAAAAAAAAAAACAGGACAACAACTTGTGAGGTCAAGAAAATATAAAATATGAATATATTCTGACGACTACAAGCAACCAAAAGTCAATGAAAACAAGCACATCTTTAGATTTTTCTGAAATATGTCAGTAAAAGAGGAAGATTAGATTGAAAAACAGGCTAAAACCATCAAGGACCCTGATTCACTGTCACCTCTCTAATGCTACATGTGCAAAAATGTAGCGCTACGTTGAATTCAAACAGCAAATCAGTGATTTACTTAGGAATTTCTCATGAACAGAACCAGCTTATTACACACTTAATGTATGAACAACAGTTATTTTCATCTATAGTGTCCCCAGCTGTCTATGAATGTATATTGACACATTGTGGTCGGCTCCTGCAGGTCTCCCTTAGGTGGGGGTTTGAAATCAGTCCTGACGAGGTTTCTCACATGGACAGAGAGTGACACCCAGCACACACACACACACACGAACAGAGAGCTGGATGTGTGTGAGGCCACTGGTGTTAATCTGTTGTCCAGTCGTTTTGGCCTGGAGCCAGGCTGGTTAAACATTACTGGCATTCCAGTGCGGGCAGCTCCTGACTAACATACAGCCTCCATACTGTAACTCTGTGGCGAAGATTACAAGATTAAAACTTTCCTAAGGCACCAAAGTGTACTGCATGTCATGTCTGAAGTCTATCAGGATTAAAAGATGTTGCCCAACTTTTGCCCAGGACACAAATGCCTCATTTACTAAACACTTTTAGCGACTGAGAATGATTTGTAAGGTCCTGCCAACTACAAGTTGAACCGAGGACTCAGCTGCTGAGGGCATTTTAGCCCCTGTGGTATGAACCCTCATCAGTCAGAGTCAGATTCACAGAACACTATTCATCCCAAGAGGGGACATTAATTTGCAGCTTACCCCATGCATATCCATTCAGTTTAAGACTTACAGGCAATGTAGTTGTATGTCAGACAACAGATCCATAGGTCACTATAAGGGAGCAACAAGCAGCACTAAATAAAATAAAAAAACACCTGTTATAGTTCATGTAAATAATTACTAACGTAAGCTCATAAATAATGTTATGTAATGTTGTTATGTAAAGTTCAAAAGAATATAACAGTCATTTAAAATGCCCACAGGCAGAGTTAAAAGGCCTGATGGCAGAAGGAATAAAGGACTCAGAGCTGTGGTTTGTTCTCCTGAGGGAAGACAGAACATGGTCAGATTGGCCAGTGGCTTCTTTTGCCCTCTTTGCTGCCTTTTTCTCTCAAAGGGAGGACAAGACTCTTTGCTGGACTCAAATTATCTTGGTACATATTTTCACAATATAATTTAGGCTATTTTTGCAGTTCACAGACAGTCCACTAAACCAGCAAATACAAGGTTGATCAAAAACTTCAGAGACTGTGTGCGTGCACGGAGCATGTCACGATCACATGCACGCAGCATGTGCAAGCAGGAACTGTCATGAGTAAGGACCTGCATGGCACATGTTTTTGTGACCACTGGAAGGTGTGCATTTGTGATTTCTCTATGCAGCTAAAACTAGAGCAGACATCAAGCATTACATCCTGTGTCAGCAGCTGCAATGATCCAACGTGCATGTGGAGGATCATCTCAGGTGATGAGAGGTAGGTCTGTGGCTACTATCAAGAGAAGAAACAGCAAATTTCACAGCAGAAGAGCTGCAGTTTCCAAAACCAGACAGGGCAGCATTTGGCACAAACGAGCTGAACTGTGGCGAGATGAGTGAGTGCCCTGGTGTACTGTGTGCCCAGTCTCAGCTCAGCGATTAAACACCCTAATGTTTCCATATATTATTACATATTCTCAATAAATTGTTATGCAAAAATTCTCATTTGGTGGACATTATGAGTTACATCGGGCCATTCTGGTCTGTGAGTAAAGTGATTAATGAGTCTTGTACATAGAGATGTTTTGCTGGAGGAATGTGGTCGGTTGGTTTGATGAGATGATGATCTGCAGCTCTACAGTCCTAGTTACACATTACATACATTCCAGAGCAGACAGGTCCTATAATGTTTCCAACATAACGCCTGCAGCTCTGGTCAGTGGGGGCTATTTTAGGTATCCTCCCACTGATTTTATCTCAGAGTTTCTTTAATGTGGCCCCGTTGTTGGACAGTTACTGACAAACTGATTAGTTCTGCTATTTAGTTAATAGTAAAACTGCAATGTCCATGTAATCCTCTTCATTTAAACACATTTTCTAGCCTTACTTTTACTGAGATCATGTATTTCTTGGCTTTGAATCTTTAATGAAAGATATTTACATGTGTAAAAACAATTAAACTGCCTATATTGTCTAAGAATACTACATGGTATTTCTACAATTACAATGCATTTTGAATGTTTTTTACATTTTAATTTTAATGTAAAAAAACACATTTCTTTTTAAAAAAAAGCAAATTGTATGCGTTTTCAGTTACATATTTTAATGTTATCTTACATTAGACATTCACATTCAATCTATCTCTGCAATTGTATTTATATTTTTCTGTGTTTTAACAGATATATTTATTAGTGCACTGTTTCATTGTGTTGTTTTGATCAAAACTAATACAATAACCTTTGATTCAGGAAATATCTAAAGATTTTGTCTCATTAAATGTAGATTTTTTTTAAAAAGTTTACCAAGCAGTTTACTAATATGACCTTAATTTCTATGGTGCTTTAAATGCATAAATAATATAACTCCAAGTGTGTCCCAAAAACCAGTTTAAAATAATGCTATGAAGTCAAGCAGCACTGTGACAGAATTTAGCAACAAGTGGACCCAAACACATGGTGGAGACCATGACACATACATATAATGTTTGATAACAAAAACCTATATCATCACATATCAAGAGAGACAGTAAAAAGTATCGGAACAAATACACAAATAATAATAAGCCTAGTAAAGGATTTAAATAAAGATGTTTAGACTGAGGGAGAAGGGCCGGCTATTAAGAGTATCTGAGTAATAAGACAGGCATGTAAAATTCTGATTCCACTGTTTGACGTATCTCATTACTTTGGGTGTTATTTGAAGGTTTCATAGCCTGAAAGCAGTTTTTATTTTATGACAAGAATGGTAGTGGCTTGGAAAAAGGCCAGTTTCTGTGAGATGACTCCATAATTTTGGCTTCAGAGACTTGGTCGTTTAGGTATAGTAAAAGGTGGTTGGTACACATGTTGTCACGCTACGGCAGAAGTTAGGGCAGACTGCTGTGAAGAGTGGTGCTAAGTTGAAAGGCCAAACTCTGAGGAATGTGTCATATTAATAAAACCAAGCCTGGGAGAGACGAAGACAGAGAGAGAGCAGAGAATATTCCCCTCAGGCTCCAATGACCTCACTCAGTAAAGATGTGTTACCTTGTGCAGGTATGTGTGTGTTGTTTGCAAAGTGCACAGGTGTGTGTTTGTGAATGGGGAGTGATTCTTTTTTCTCTGCAGGTGGGTGTGTGTCTAATTTTAAGGCACTTCACAGAGTGGTAGGAGTGTGTGTTTTAAAACTACTTTAAAGGTGGGAACAAACACTGAGTGGGTTTCTGTTAGGAAAATCTCCCGACCACTAGTCAAATTAGCGAGTGGCATCTGGTCTGTCATCTGTGATGTTTTGGACTGAAAAACACATATTTCATTAATTTTTCAAAGATTGAGCACAAAGTGGAGCAATTAACTAGACAAGCTTCACAAAGCAGGTTATTAACTGAAGGATGAACTTTACACTACAAAGATAGATGTTTCCAAACAGGACATGAGGAGCCATTGATGAGTAGTAAAATTATGTAAATTATATGCCACATTATAACACTAGTACCAGAGGATTTTTAATGCATTCTGAAGCAGTGAAGCCAGTGCAAAGTGTCTTAAACCTACATTCTTTCCAACAGCCAGTAGGGGGCGACTCCTCTGGTTCCAAAAAGACATCAGATTGTACAGAAGTCAAAGAGAAAATGATCCTATTTCTCACTTGGTTCATTAGCTCACTAAACATGTTTCTTGTGAGTGTTTGGTCTCAATCATTGCTTTTCAGTCTCCGTCAGTACAACATGATGACCATGTGGTGAATTGTGGTTTCATTTAGCAGAAAAAGATGCTATAGCACAGTACGTTTTAAGGCGTGGCTACCTTGTGATTGACTGGTAGCTATATGAGTATCCTAAAGTTCTCAGTCAGATCCGCTGCTGCTCTTACAAAAAACTGATGCCAACAAACAAATTCCAAACTCAAAGCTTCAAAACAGCAGTCCACAAATCAGTCAGGGGTATAATGGTTGCTTCACCCATCTTTTTATGTAGTTTAAGGTTCTTGGTCTTACAGTTGCCGCCCATCTGTTAGAAAAACCTTGGTATCTGCCGCTGGGAACCTGATTTAATTGTCATTCTTTACTGTTTTGTCTGTTGCTGTCAGTGTAATTTATTTAACCTGTGTGTTTTTAATACATAAGATCCAATAAACCACAGTGTAGTAGTATTGTGCAGGGAAAAAATCCATTTTGTTGTGGGACAAACGGGAAAAATGTAAAATCGGACCCTAAAGACATAAAACTGTGATGGGAAAGTCCGAGTACACTTAGAGTCACTAAACCAATGAGACAGAGACAAATCCAAGCCAATAAAACCCGACTGATCTCGAGACCAAACTGCAAGCCAACAATTTTCATGCTTCTGGTACTCTGATCAAACATTCTGGGAAAAGTTCAGAATTCCAGTCAGGAGTATGTCAGGTAAAACGCTGAGACAGTTGCTTTGATGCATCAAGGCCCCCAGATTTAATCAAGCACAATTCAAGTGTAGT
The DNA here is from genome assembly GCA_024666655.1 of Dascyllus trimaculatus. Classification (NCBI taxonomy): domain Eukaryota; kingdom Metazoa; phylum Chordata; class Actinopteri; family Pomacentridae; genus Dascyllus; species Dascyllus trimaculatus. Next base: position 21,556,233 of record CM045465.1, on the reverse strand, counting down.
CTGGGAGCATTCAAGCTAGTAATATACAGGAAAGAATCAAGCCAGAGCCTCCAGGTGCAAACATCATACAACAAGGAATGCTAAGAAGAAGCAGATCCACTGCTTGAGGATGCAGACGCAGGAAACAGCAGGACTTCATGCTAATGTGTCACACTGTGGGGTCTCTCTGGTCCTATACCACATGTGTGTATAAGTGTGTGTATGGACTCGATTACAGGTGTTAAATATCTAACCTGATCCCCCACGTTGCCTCGAGGACCGTGAAACTGATCCACGAATTGCATGAAAGCCTTTGTGTGAGGCGCACTTCATGCACAACCTCCATGCAGTTTATCATGAGCAGGTAGTTGCAGCATATTTAGAGGTTTGAGATGCTGATACAGATTATTTTGTGCGTTTGAGAGTGCGTCCCCGTGCATTTCCCCCGGAGGCCCAGTATTTCATCCTGACAGACAAAACACTGAGCGTCTTGTGATCAAAGAGCAAAGGAATGCTGTGAGAGGATCACACGTAGCCTCGGTGTATCACATAATCACCGACAGACAGCCAGAGGAGGGATGGTGGCTTGAAGTGAAGTGCTGCAGCCGTGTAGGTTACACTGCAGCTGGAGGAGCAGAGTGACACGGCTATTGATGGGTACCATGGGAGTGGCACAGAGAGAGGAGAAGAGAAGATGTTCTACAGTTCTTTACAAAAGTGACTTTTGCCTCTTTGCTCTAAATCCAGACTGGGTTTGTTGTGGAAACTGAAAATAGTGATTTTTCATTCAAACTTCTATCATGCTCATTAACTGAAGCAAAATCACTAATGAAGATACACACTTCACACTGAAAAAAGTAGCTAAAAATGCCTAAAATCTTCATACCTCAACATGACAATCTGTTTGTCCTGATCTTCAGTAATGACCATATAACTGTTACTTAGACTATCCATAGGCCCACGCAAAGGTTTCATGATCTGCCACCTGGATCTGCCATGGTTGAGGTTTGGGAAGGTAAAAAGCCTTGGATAGGTTGAAATAAACTGTTGTTGGTAGGAGACGGGTGTCAAATTGGAGCAGCAAAGTCAGATCTTTGTAGACCCAACCATCCTACCAGGAGGACTTAATTTACGATGATATAAGACATAGAAAGCAAGCAAACGCTCACACTTGAGAAACTCAATATCTGATTGTTGCAGCCATTTGAGCAGTGTGACTTTAAGGGTGGCAACTGTTGGACACATAGCAATGAAATATGGTACAGAAAGTCATGGTTCCAAGAGGATGAACCCTACTGACTTATGTGATCCTCTGACTTTTATCTCGTCAGCATGAGGGTGACATGTATCTTTGCCATAAAATGTCAACAGCATCCATCTTGCAGAGGTTTGCTGAATTCAGTAGTTAAACAAGCAGCAGTACACACAGTAGCTAGCTATAACAGACAGATACCTTCCCTCCACCTCTGCTCTGCTTTCCGCATCTTATTTTCCCTCCCCAATAGGCAGAGATCCAGGAAGAGGAAGTGTATATAAGGTGGGGGAGTGGCCTGCTAGAGTCTCTCTGTGGGACCATGCAGCCAGCTCAGGTGAGTTTGTGTTGTAAGGTACAGGGTTGGCTTGTTTTTCTGTTATTTTTCTTTCTTCCTTCTTGAAAGAATTGTTACACAAGGCAGTTAAATGTAGCCAGTGGGTTAGGGTGGTTAGGCCTCCACCTTCAGCATCCTCTATACTTTCACTACCCCTTACCCGAACCAGGGTCTGTATCCCATCAATACTTTCATCTTTAACTCTACCTCTTCTACTTCTACCCCCTAACCGAACCAGGGTTTGTATCCCAATCCCACTTTTATTGGTGCAGTTGGTGAGAGGCTGGGGTAGGTGATAGTCTCCTTGTGGGTGGTGAGTTTATTAGTAGTATTGAAGTATTTTAGCAGTTAGCATTAGCATCAAGCATTTTGCACTAGTTAAATGGTAGCATTGGCACTGCTCAGTACCTGGAGCATCTCCTAGACGGGCCTGGGCCAGTTGAACGTGGCAGTGCTGTTTGGATTGTGTAGGAGCAGTGTGAACTAGCATTAGGGAGGGTGACTCTGGGACACCGGAGTTCACCTCCTAGCCTCCTGGAGGTGTCGAGCAATAAGTAGGCAAAACACCGTTGAAGGGAGGTTTCCATCTGATGACCCCCAGAGACATGTTAGGAATCACTGCTCACTGGTAGGTATAGAGACAGATGAGGGATCGTAGGTCCTTCATTGAGGATGAATCCTTTCTCTTTGAGTACAAGTGTCTTGTGTTTAAATTAACTAAGGACAGAGAAGGAAATGAAGCCACAGTAGGCCTGTGACCTTTATAACTCGATTACTGCTGATAATGACCCCAGTGTGATGCGACAAACCAAGCAAACATCAGCTCTGTGCTTATACCAAGCATTTGCATGCACTTTATAGTCCCAGTGTGGAAGAAACTAGCACAAAGGATGGACTGAACAGAAGGAAAAGTTATAGGATATAGAGAACACCACTACATCCAGCTCAAAGTGCACATTACAGCAAGTATTTTCACTCTGCTGGCTGTTCTATGAGCATGAGGCCATTCAAAGAAAACAGTGCTTTCATAAGAATAATATTTTTTGCTGAATAGTAAATCAGATTACTTAAAATCTCACACAATAAGGAAAAGCAGCTGGTCTGAACATACAAAAGAAGCTGTTTTGCAGCAGCAGCACAATAACAGAATTGTGAAACGCAGTCAAACACACAGACTCGCAGTTTAATTCAGTTGAAGGAGATTTATTGGCAGGATAAGACTGTCTGACTTTGCCAACACAAGCTCTCACCATCCTCCTTCCTACACAGACGTCAGCTGAGCTCACTTTAAAATAATAATCTTTAGCTAAACCTTTTACATAAATATAGGAAGAACTTCTTAGAAAGCGCAGACATTTGAGCTCATTGGTACATTGTTTAACTTGAGAATTTGGCTTTATAATTGTGGAGTTATATTATTAAAACAGCAGCGATACCTCTGTTTTCTTTGAATATCTTCACTTTTTTGTTTATCTGTCTGTTGTTTCAATCTGACGTCTGTAAACATGCATTCTGCTGACAGTAAAGTCACTGTGTTGCTGCTCTGTGAGGCCTGCATGAATGGTGAATGTGTGTCATTTACAGTGAACTCTTATCCTGACTGGTCCGTATCTGGGCTTGAGATCGTCCGCCTGGATACGGACAGGATCCCAGATAAACACACAAACACACACTGTACAGCAAGACACGCACACATGAACACACACGGAGGAGTCTGCCGGAGAGTCCCGCCCTGATACCGATCTGTGTTTTCCTTTGAGCCTCCCACAAACTAAGCAGAAAAATTACTTAGGATTTGCTTTTACAGAGCTCAGTTTACCTCCCTGCTGCAGGATCCTGCACACGTGCACAAGATTAAACTGGGTTCAATTTTGTGATGACACATCAACAGTCGCATTAAAGGTTTCAGAAACATGGCTGCAGACCTGCAGACATTTTACTGAGGTTTTGAGAAACTCCCCAGTGGATAAATGGGAAAACACCGGCCTCATGCAGAACAGAGGATGAAGAAATCTGTGTGTAAAAATGCTGACTGCAACTTTTGCATAGCAACAAAGATGAAAGGTGAGCTTTCTGTCACCTTCAATTGTCTCTGTGGTCAGATGTGATGTTAAACACCTGATACAGGCTCAGCTCACTCAAGTTATTATTGACAACCAACTAAAGCTGGTTCTCACATTGTCATTCACATGTTTGCATTGTCACAGTGACTTGACAGAAGGTCAGCAGCTCCGGAACAAACTCGGACATAATTATTTTGTTCTCGGATTATTAAACACGTGCTTTCTTTTCCGGCTTCATCATGATTTGCAACAAGAAACATAGAAGCATACAGGCAAGGATCTCTGTGTGTCTGAAGCCCACAGAAGTGGTATCCTGTACCTCCATCATAATTAAAAGTGTGTAGTATGCAACTTACCCATTAGGTTATTGAGCATAAAAATGGACAAATAAGAATAAAATAGCATTTACTCCAGTAAATGGCATCTTTTACAAGGCACAGTGAGCAGTAGTGTTGTATCCAAATCATATTTCAAGTAGGAAAAAAGTCTCATCCTAATAAATAATTAAACTCTGTATCTTGTCAGTCTCAATCATAACCTCTGCAAAAAAAGGGTCTGATTCACTGTACTGAATGTGTGACATTCACAGCAACTTTTATTTACCAAATCGGAAAAAAGTAATCACACTGGTTGACATCTGGATGTAGACTGCAGGTATAAGCTTGCAACTGGCTTTCTCCTCTCCTTCCACTATCTCTTTGTAACCATTTTCAAAACGCACTTCACTATGAGACACAACAACCTCCAGGCAGCAACCTGCCACACTGAAAATTCAGTAAGGTAGCCCTTCTAGTGTTTTTTCTGTGACTTATCAATTTTAACAATGCTCAGCTCCCTGTCAGCACACTGTTGTTTAACATGGAAACAACATCAACCAATCAGGAACATGTTGAGGAACATGACAATGACCCAACATGTTGATTTGACCTCCAAACTTCCTACACCCCATTCTGATCAAGCATCAACAGGATGCAGTGGAACAAGTTTGATTGACAGAGGCCCCACTGCACAAGCCAGAGTACCCAAAGGATCCAGTGCCAACATCCTGGTTCCAGACCCCAAAGGACACCCTGAGAGGTCCTCTTGTCTATGTCCAATGGTTCAGAGCATTTTTGAGCACATAAGGGGGACCAACACAATATTAGGCAGGTGATCAGAATGTTAAGTCTAATCAGTGTATATTTGTTAAATGAAGCCTTACCAATCCAAAAGAGGAAAATACATTTATTAGTATTTTTATTTTTTGTTTTGGATGTTTGACTTTAGAAATCAAACTGAAAGTGTCAAAAGCACCTGGTTTGACACCATTACCCTTCTCCTCACTGCCAAAAAGTAGAGATTTGCATTCTTTTTGCAGGATACTTTAACAGGATAGTACAGAATATTGTACACTGTTGTTAATTTGCTAGAGTTATATTAATTGTAAAGCACTATGAAACATATTATCAAAACCAGACAGCAAAGACTCCTTAGAAGCAACATGGGGCTCAGCTGGTGTACATCTTACCTCAGCTATAAAATGTGTTAGCTGCACATTTGGCCATGTCAGGGCATGTTAGGAGCCAAAAATGAAGGAAATCAATGGGCCTCGTCTGTTGTTGGGTCTCTAAGCTGTCGGCTGGTGTCCTGTTTCTGCAACAGGCAGCTGACGATGGGGGAGCTTTGTCTGTCAGACCAGCATCTGACTGAGGAGTTAATCCTCCACAATCCACAAAGATTACAGTGCAGCACTGGTTACTATAATTCATCCCTGTGTTACCGCTTCTATAGTGTCTTTGTGTCTCGTTGTGTGTCTGCTTTTATTTATATGATGGAGGGACTGGATAAAATTATACACAGCACGGCAGGGTATCTTTGTCAATGCTCAACATTTGTTTTCAGTTTTGCCACTGTTCTGTGAAAAGGCTTTGAGATAATACTTAGTAAGCTTTTGGTTTATTGAGCCTGAACCAAACATACAAGACTTGTATCAACCAGTGAAATAACACTCTGTCTTCAAGTTGTTAAAAAAATGTTGATTTATCCCTGGGGGAAAAAATGCACCAGCGAACGCTCCATAACTTGTAAATTTAGGTGTCAGTGTGTGAAAATATTCTTCCAGTCAGGAGCAGGAGTTTTTTCCTCATTACATAAGCTCAAATGATTTTTTTTGTTTCCACATCATCACAGGGGTTCAGATTTTTTTCTTTAATACATTTATGTCCATGAGTGCCCGTGCTGACGTTACCCCAGTCTATTAACTCTTATTAAAGCTACAACAATACAATTCACTGCAGAAATTTGGATTTGTTTCTCAAACCAGATCTTTAGGACAGACTTTCCACAATGTTATTGACAAGTGATCAGACTGGATCGGTGTGTTCAGACATCACTAGTCTCCACAGTGCTGTATCATACTGCTAAAGGGGAAAAATGCTCAACAAATCCTGTTGGGTGGCTTTTAGCCCAGGATGCAGCAACGGTGCCCCGGAGAAAAGGGAACTTGTTTCGGTGGAGCTTCCTTGGAAAATCAAGCTTTTTGCATAAAAGTTGTGCAAACAGGCAGAAACACCCCATTAGACAACAGATGCTCTGACATATTCTTTGAAGATCTTTACAACCGTTCATCAAGGGGACCAAGCAGGCTTGCCTTACTGTGCGACTGAAATCTTGGCAAAACCTGCTTATTTTTATATCCATCGTTTGCAGTCAGTCAGACTAAGACATCACCAAGCTATCTGCATGGGTTGCTGTGGTAACGATGCATGCATCAGTATCTGCATAGTTTCATTAGTGACACAGTAGGTGCCTTCCAGCTTTGCCTGTACAGAAGCCATCCCTCAACGTGCCGGCAAAGAATTATTTTTTCTTTACAGACTGTTATTCTCCATGCTGTCATCCATAGCACTCTGCTATTGTCAGTATGGGTCCTACTCAGTACTTCCTTCACTGTAGATTTGATGTCGTTGTTGTGTGTCATGTTGCAAGAGACGCAAAAACACTTTGAAATCAGTTTTGAGCTGACTGAGCATCTGAACTGAGACCAGAATGTGACTGGAACTGCATTTCAAGCTGTTCCAGGTGTTAAAAGTTTCCCAGGTGACCACCAATGTTGACAGTTTCCACTGCCCCAAAGAAGATGCCTTCAGTCCATTGTATGAAAGGAAAAATTCTACTGTCACAACAAATAAAGAATGCATTTTGTATTTTAAAATATGCAAGATAGATAAATTAGGACAGACAGGTAATACCTCACTGGTATCTTAACATGATTCACATTATTTGAATCATGAGGCTTTGAACTTTGAACAACATATAATTATCAAACTAACCTCAGAATGGGCCCGTTCCACTCAATATACACTCAATATACGGTGGCAGAGAAGTCACCTCATCTGTCTCCAGGTTGGTGAGAGTTAGGGGGTTAAATAAAGTCAGGTTTTCACATTATATGTCCACCTTTCATTTGACATATTCATCATGTTCAGGAAATGATACAAACACTGTAGGTGGTGACAGACGGCAGCACAATCCCTTTAAAACACTTCAAAATGGCCCAGATAAGAGTATTTGTATTCAGTCCACTCTCTTCTAATGACAGGAGCATATTTGGTATCTGTGGATCTTGATGTCTGTGTTTTTAAATAAAGTTTAGAGGGTTTGAGAATTGTTCCTCTGAGTAACATCTGTTTAAGGCTAATATGTGAAAAATGCATGATCACACCTACTTTTTCCTCCAAAATTCTAAATTGTGATTCAGTTACTTTGTCCATCCTGCATCACGTCTGCATCTCCCCGTCTGCCTCTTTCTCACTGCACATCTGACATTTTCCTTTTGAGTAAACACATTTTATCTGAACCACTTTGACTTTCCCTCTGGTTCTCCCTCAGTTTCCTCCTCTGGGCCCAGCAGGTAAACCTCCAATTTGTTAGTCTTTTCCCAACACAATAGGCGTCTGATTAGAGGACTGGAGGAAAGGGAAAGATTAGGAGAGATACACGAAGAGGAAGACTGGCATGATAAGCAGATGGTGGTGATGTTTGTTTACAGGAACAACTGGATGAATCCAGATGTTTGATAGCGAGGGGACGGGATGGTTGCAGAAATTCAGGACTCTACAGGATTACTTTAAAAGTCTTTATAGGTCAGTGAGCAGCAAAACCTAAGCAGCTGCAGGTTCAGTGCCTTGCACAACGGCACTATCTCGCTGCCTACAAGATAAAGTTCAAAAAGAAGGAAAAGCAAGTATTTGAACATGTAAGAAACTTTCTTTGTTCTCTGCCAAATATCAAGTGCTAGTTTATTTTGGTTGTGTGATGAGGTTAAAACCTATCAATGCTGTAGAAAACAACCAGCAATCCTTTATTTGACTTTATCTGGACTGTCTCAAAGGTCTAAATGCTGTTCCAGAGGCTTTAAAGTGTCAGTGTGACATTTTGGGATGCTTATTCACTTTCTTTGCAAAGAGTTAGATGAGGATGGTGACACAAATTCTCACATCTGTACAGTAAATATGAAACTACAGCAGCTTAGCTCAGCATAAAGACTTGGAATAGGAGGAAGCAGCTTGTCTCTGTCCAACAGTCTGGGACTTAATCCTGCTTTATCCAGTTCATCCATGAGGCTGCACCATTAAAGTGTTTACTGGACGTAGCTTCATGACATTTGTTGATGCTAACTTTAGGTGTTTGGTTTTAGTGTACTAGGATTTATAAAGCACATACAGATTAATTTGTTCACATTCAAAAAACAGCACATGCAATGTAGGTTAAAAAATGTACTCTCTTTATGTAGTAGTTGTATAATTAATACTTTGTTGTTTTGTGTTAAGCTGGACACCAAAAACTTGCATTGTTAACACCTGTGGCAATAAATGAGCAATCATTATTATAAATCAAATGGGCAAACAGTCAAAGATGTCTTTACTATACTAGATGCAACCAAAATGCAAGAATGATTCCCAGTGAGTTGCTTTTGTCAGCAAGTGGAGTTTAAGTTGAAATAAAGAGTAGATTGGCCACACTGTTTTAATTACATAGAGAAAGTCATAACAGAAAACCTGGATATATTTCACCAACTTTCCTGGTAATGGAGATGGATTACTAGTATGTGTTATGGCTAGGCACAGAGGAGAAGGCTACTAACATGAAAAGTAACAACTTTTAAAAGGTCCCATATGATGCAAATTAATATTTCATTATGTTTTGTATACCATAAAAACTTGGTGTTGAATAAAAGCTGTGAAAATATAAAGACACTGCTGTTCCTCAGTGGCCTTATTAAGTGTTTTATATTTCCATGTCAATAAGTCACTCAGAGAGAACATTAGAATAAAACGTCCTGGTCTCACAGACTCCTCTGCATCTGTGTTGGCTATGGAGCGCTGTCAATCATAGACAGAGAGAGTTTTCTTCCTGAAGGGGGAGTGGACAGCAGCAGCTCAACTGCATTTAAAGCTACAGAACTGCGTGTTCAGAACAGGACTAAAACTAGGGGTTATACGGTCATGGTAAAATAAATCTTTTTTGGAGTATTTTGAGCTAAAAATTTGAAAGAGACATTCTGAGACTTTCATGTATGTGTTAAAAGAGGCCAAGTATAGAACCTATAATAGTGATGAGATGTGAAATTTGTGCCAAGTTCGGGCATTTCTTAGTTCTGTAAGAGTCCAGGTTCCAGCTTTAAGACAGTAGACTGGTCCAGCTCAGTTCCAGATTGTACATGTGTGAATTTTTTTTTTTTTTTTTGCTTTTCGGCACAAATGTTCGGACCAGTGACGATGACCAAAGATGTCGTGCTTCTGTACAGGACTAAATATTTTATGTTTTCCAATAATATTTTAACCCAGAGTAAGTGAGATGAGTTTACAGCATTAAAATCACAAAGTGTAGCTTTTACAGTAAACCTTTTTTCAACAAACACACTAATGAATTAGAAATAATATGCTAATAACTGAGCTACAGAGGTACTATAGGGCATGTTGGTTTTATTACCTTTGGATAGCTGCAGGCTAACCTTTCACCTCCAGTTTTCAATGCTTATCCTAGGTTAAGCTAACTGCTTTCTGCTTTCATATTAACAGTTACTCTCAGCAAGTAAATGTTTTTCTAATAATGTTGAACTATGCCTTGAATGTTCAATCAAGAACATAAAATAGAATATATATAGCAAATATACTTCATATACAATATATAAAGTTTAAAACTATGACTGTAAAACCTGTGTGTTCTGGATGAACAGTAAAGTGTGTGCCTGAACTCTGACTTTTATTAAGAGCGATAACATTGTGGCAATAAACCAAGGAGTGTGTAGTCCGAGTTGTGTTGTAAGGTTGTGTGGAGGTGAACCATCTAGAATAACACTGTGTGTGTGCTTTCTTCACCCCCAGATGATTTACTGGCTGCAGTTATGGGTTTAACCTCAGTTTGTGTGTGTGTATGTGTGAGTATGTGTGAGTGCCCCACCAAAAGCATTTTTTCTTTTGCTGAATTTTCACATTTTGGCGCCACAGCGACGAGTCGGTTTGATATTTTCCTACTGAGAAACATTACAAGCAGCTGTTTATCTATATCTGGAAACATGCAAACAAACATAAACATGCAGAGTTTGGGGGATAAAAATGATTTATGTGGAGGAGGCGTTGTCATTTTTTCACTTTTCTGCTGTTTGGAGTTCCACTTGGCTGACGCTCACTCTCATGAAAACCTCCCCAGAACCAACTTTCTGAGAGCTCATTAGAGTGTTCTTAGCTGGACAATGAGCCGCCTCCTTCCAACAGGTTTTATCAGCCTGAGGTTTGTGGAATTTCTTAAGTTTAAAGCAGTGCAAATATTATGTTTATACCACCAATTTGAATTACTAGATCATGACTTTCGGAGAACCAAGCATATATATAAAGTTCAGTATCTGCAAACATTGTCTATCGATCCGTCCTGTAGTATCTTATTATTAAAGAAGTGGCCTGGATAAAATCATGGTTCCTGTGTCATAAACCCATGTCTATGAGTGAGCAAACAACACGTGCGATAAATTATTATCAGAGTATTGTAACTATTTATACACAGAGAGAGGTCAGGAACCTTCTAGAGGCACTCCGTCGGCAGTTCAGAGATTTGCTGGCACTCCTGTGGTGTCTTGTGGTCCGATACTGACATCGTTAGAGTAAATATAGAGATATGAAATGAAAAAGATAGAGAGGACAGAAATAAGGGGGGAAAGCAGTTTTAAACACCGGACACTACAGTTATGAGGCTTATTTTTTAACCTTTCCTTTACCAAAGAGCACTGTAGGACATCCTAAACATCCATTAGTGTATAAAGTGGAGGTCACAAAAGCAAAAAACAAGTCTGTAAATAGAAGTGTAAACATGGTGCCTCAAAACAGGTGACCTCATAACTTCATTGGCTGAAATAATTACATTAAATGAATGTTGAACAAAAAACTAAAACATGGCTGCTCAACATCCATCCTGAAACAGACTGAAAAAGTCGTAACTGACAGTAAGTCTTACAACTGTCACTAAGGTGCCAGTTCCAATATGAAGATCTTGGCCTTCCTGGTGATCCTCCAGGCTTCACCTCACTTTTTTTGCTCAATTTCTACAGTTATAGTCCAGTAGATCTATTGTCCATGACTAAATATTCACTATTTTCCTCACAGTTTTTTCATTTTTCACATTTGTATGAAAACATTGGTGCTGCCATCCTGTGTTCTATTTGCTGCCAGAGTGTGCAGTAGTGAGAAGGAGCTGGAGACGTGGTATCACCCAGATGTGAGCATTACACTCCTTTAACATCATGTAGCGTAGACACTGCGATATTTGACCTATTTTATAAAATTTTCCAGATAAAAAAATCATTTGTGATCATTTCAGTCAGTTGTTTTGAGGTCCAGGCAGGATGCAGGACGCTGATACCACATCTCCTCCTCCTATGGTTATTACTGTGTAGACTGATGGCAAGATGGCAGCACCTGTTTCCACCTTATGTTGGCTTTACGTCCAAGGAGCTGTACTGTTGTCAGTCTTTACATTCTATGGGCTTAAACATAAAGCTGTCTCTGTACTTACTGGCGTCCTTCATTATGAAGTAATGTGATTTCAGTTCGACATGTAATTGAATCTACTAGTGCACATTTGACCATTCTGGTGACATTAGCTTTAATTTAGCCTTCTCTGTGAAATAAACCCCGTGTTTACTGTGTTCATGTAAACGTCATATTCTGCAGACACCAAGACATTATTTTAACCCTCTGAACCCTCAAACCTACCAACAAGGTTGAAGGACATATCTTTCAAAAACTGCCAAAATGACACTATTCATCAGGGCCAGACAGTAAAACCAGAAAGGATCATCGAATTTCCAACTTCCCAATAGTCCGTGAACTACTCATCTGCTAAGTGCTGTTATATTCGAAAAGTCTAAGCTTAAAATTGTGATATTCGATATCTCTTATTTAAAAATTCAGCAAAACTAGACAAGAAATTCAGTGCTCCTCTGCACAATTACGATGCAAGGTTTGACTCAACTGCAACCAAGAGTGATGGGACAAAAACTCAGGGGCCTTTCCACTGAACTGCAGGCTGTGTTTATACAGAGCAGATAGAAGACAAGTATGGAAACACATTAAAATGTAAGTAGTAAAACATTTATAGTATGTAGAGTCAACATCTTTTTGTTCCAGTATTGGTCACACATGTGAGTAATTGGAAATAGAGTGTCATACATGTCGATTCTAGTTCAATTAATAAAATAAAAATAAATATTCAAACAAATTAAAGTTGTATTTATGCTCTTGTTATGATTTAGGGCATTATATATGTGTCATACTGCACAGAAGTTATTTCTGAGTTCTCTCTACTTCTAGTCAGAGGTTGTGCTGCTTCCATAGAGGTTCAGGACTTTATATTACAGTAAAAAATGATCCCAGTGAGCAGAAAACATCCAGAAACTGCCTGGAGTTCAGAGGGTTAAATGGTTTGAAAACCCTTCAAAATGAAGTGCCAACCCCCCTCCTTATAATAGGTGATGTGACAGATTTGAGTCATAAATACAAAAGGATTCACAACAACACGATGGCAGAAAGTACAAGGTGAAGCAAAGACGTCAGATAACAGGCAGGTTAAAGGTCAAAGCGACAAACAGAGAGAACAGGGCAAAATGAAAGAAAGGAATACAGTCTGAACAAAAAACAATGGAGAAGTAGGAAAAAAGACAAGAAACATTTTCCCACAGTGGAATATGTTTTCTCAAGTTTTACAACCGTTTTCCTTCTGACTGGTTTTGGCTTGTGTGTGTGTGTTTGTGAGTCTGTGTGTGTGTTTGTGAGTGTGTGTTTACTGTAGTGTGACCTCACCCCGGCTCTCTCTAAAGCTGTTAATGAGTAACCATAAAACTCAGAGGGAAAACACATTAACATTCCTTATTTTCTTTTTTAAAGTTGCTTTTCTAACTTCTAAACCATTATCTTGTGCTCTGCCTCTGCCGCCCCTCCTGCTGAGGTAAAGTAAATTGTTAAACCAGTTAAAGCAATAATTGCACATTTAAACCCAGGCTGTTTGTCACTGTTACTTCTGAACTTCTGCATTTTCTTTCTTTTAACACACCAATGCCATAAGAAAGATTTAAAAGAAGTTTCAAGAAGGATAAACGTCCCTGAAGGTCCAGATATCTTAAATATATCCATTAAATGCAAATTAATTATCTTTGAAGTACAAATTTAGCTAAATTAGCCACCAAAAAAATCTCTTGGACCATCATTTTAGGTATATGGTACTATTCCTCTAAAAACTAAATCCCCATTGATGTACTGATACATTCTAGGCTAACAGATGAATAAGCTAAATGTAGCATTTACTTTGCTTCTTGTACATGAGAGACAATATTACTTTTAAAAGAACAAATAACACATTTGTAATTTCTTACAATTCAAAAGTCGATTTCATTAAAATGCAGCTATACTCAGTTCAAAGCAAACCGTTATTTGCTTTGTGTTAGCTGTAGCTCATTGTGGCTAATATTAGCTAGCATTAGCCAATTTTAGGGAGCTATTAGAGTTGCTAAGTTGGTTTGCTGACTTTATCTACCTGTGCTGTCATATTAAAATTGAGCATTCATCCCATAATTGTTGGTCAAAGTTATATAATCTTACTTTACCATAAAAAGTTAGCTACATGCTAATAATTAGAATGTTAAACCACAATATGTAGTTGCACATACAGGCTAACTTTAGCACATTAGAATGCTATTAAGTTGTCTGTACTTAATAAAAAAGCTAATTTCAACTTTTATGTAATTAATATAAATATGAAACAATATCAGTGTTTGTTGGTTTGAATGATAAATGCTGCAAACCTAAAAATGACGTGTTGGCTGGCAGTAACTAAAGTGGTTATGTGCTGTTAAATTGTAGTCTAATTATTTAGATGTCAGAAAATAATAACAATTTAACTAATTTAATAATTCTTGACACGTATAAAAGTCTCTAAAACCTTTCAAAGGACACCTTAAATAACTGAAGTGGCTATAAAACAAGAAAAACAGCACACAATTATGTAATAATGTATGTCAGTGTTTCCTAACCTAGGGGTCAAGATGAGGCAAAGTATTACAATATATGTAAATCTGAGGAATTGCAAAATAATTAAAGGCATTACAAAGAAAATATACACATTTTTTGCCTTGGCTTTTCTCAATTTTTACTGGAAACTTATCTCTTAAGGCTGTTTTCATTCTGTAATTAAGCTGCTCAAAGTCTTCTCCACAATAAAGCCACATTCAATTCAAATCTTATGGTTTGAAGTTGTTTTTCTTTATTTTCTTCATTTTTCTGCAACTATATCTGCCCTACAAAGTACATACGCTGCCAATAAAGAGATGTCTTGAATCATCCAGAGTCTGTTGGTAAAGGTAATAAGCTGAAATAGTACATATACTATACTGACTAATTTTGGCATTTTGTTTGAATTATTAATCTTAAACGTGGGAATCTTTTCATTATTACCTTCCCTCCCACTACTAACACTAACGCTACTTTTTTGAAGGGATCCTGTGCATAAATGTGAATATATGTGTAGAATTTATTAGATATTAATCAGATATCAATATTTTCCTGTAACTGAAATTGTGAGCATGTCTTTTGTACAGCTGCTTGTGTTCACATCATCTCCTGCTGTTTCTCTTGTTTTCCTGAAAGTGAATCTTTAATGTGACATCACTCTCAGATGAAACTACGAGCCGCTGTGACCCGCCGCTGTTAACGAGCCTCCATTAGCGCCGCTGAGAAAACACATGAACATTCCTCTCCATCCGGACTCCCTGTTTATCCTCCCTCCCTGTGCTGTCTTTGTTTCCTCTCCTCGGCTGTGTTTGTCTTTCCCAGCAGACGGGAAATGGACCTTATTCCCTCTTTCTCTCTGTCAGTCATTTACTGCCTCTCCCTTCAGCTGAACCAATCACATGCAGGAGAGAGTAACTGTTATACTGTACAGACACTCAGGAGCTGCTTGTACAAATATTATGTTCATTTACTTTGGGAAAAAAGGTAATAAATAACTCCGTATGCTTTGCCAGTTTGAAAAGCAACTCAGCAAAAGTCTGTTTATTACATTAGATTAGTGAATGAAATCAAACTTAAGAAGACTAATCTAAAAATAGCCATATCAGTGGTGGTGGGATCTAAGATAACTGACTTCTAATTCTTTACCCGTTTAATATTTATGTTGACAAATGCATAACCAGAAATTTTCGATCAGCCCTACAACTGGAATTTGTATTGGAGAGTATAACTACGAACCATAAAAAGAGGAATGACAAGACAAATAAAGAAATTAAAGAAGAAGAAATCATTTGTTCCACATTAAAACACACACATTTAGCTTTTTCTCGTACAATGCTTCATACTTTTACCTCTTTAGGTCTCTAAAAGTGCTTCAAATGAACCAATCTGAGAGGAAAAAAAACACCTTTTGTCAGACTGGTTGCTGCTTATGTCCACTCAAGACAGGAAAATCAGGCCAGAAGGATTGGGAATCAGTGCTCTAAATCAAGCCTTATTCTAAAACAAACAAACAAACAAAAAAAGAATAATGTCAGACTTTAAGCTTGTCATAACGTAAACACTGTTTGTGACATTAAATGAATTGAGTGCGCACAAAGCAGCACAACATATGTAGGCTATTGAGTACTTTCCCAGGTCTCTGTGGCTGCAGGTTCAGGGCAGCTGATTGAATTTAGTGTTGATCATGTTAGTCAGTTAGTAGGTTAATAATAGTCTGAGGTTTGTCTAGACCAAGGTGTGATGACGTCAGACTGACATCAGACTTTATACTGAGTTTGTTCACTCTTTGGTTCTTGTTGCTTGTTCGGCCTGATATTGCCAAACTTATGCAATTATGCCAAAAACAGAGCAGTGCGGCGTCTGTAGAGGCCGTGGCTGTTATTGCCACCTACTAACCTACTTCTTGATACTCGCCAACACAAATACAGGAGGTTTTCCCTGCACTAGTGTTACAGGCTGGTAGAGCAAATGTCTCTGTAGGCTGGCTGGCTGCCGTGTGGGATCACCATCACTGTGATAACTGACACAGGTGTGTGTACGTGTGTGTGTGTGTGTAAATCAGCTAGTGTCGACAGGTGTCCACGTACCAAAAAGAGCACTGCTGACTGACCAAATTATTTAAAGCAATACACACCCAGGACTCCACCCTGTATGTCTATACTGAGAACAGAACTAACAACTCAGGGATTCACTGCTGTCTTGACTCTGATCAAACCTGACCTAACATTACCATTGACTCTGACTACATGTCCACAGGTCAGAGCTCAGTAAAAACGGTAACTCTGCGCAGCATTTAAAGACAGTGGAAACTTCAGGAGTGATATAAAACCAATAAACAAGACTTCTCTCCTGCTCTCTGTGCTCATAAATACTGCATTTAAATTCAGATGAATTTTCCAATAAAGCATTTACATATTTTTCTGTTTCTGTTGTCAGACAACAGAACGAGTATGAACTGGTGACAGAAACACAGCCCATCAACACTACATGTTAACCTACAGTCACTTCTGAGTCATTTCCAAGCTGCTGCTTTGCACGACTGAGCTGCTGATTTTACAATTGCAACATCCTGTAACAAACTCACCAAACACATGAGTTAAAAACAGCATGTGAGCTGTGAATTTGGTAATATTTCCATGTAAAATGATCCCTTGATCAAAGAGAAAGTTAGAAGCAATGAAAAGTTCTGGTCTCACACATTCATTCCCATTGATGCCATGTGGTCAGCTGTTTTGGTTTATGCTGTCAATCACAGACACAGAGAGAGTCTTCTTCCTGAAGATAATGTGGACAGCAGCAGTTTTAGCTGCAGACACTGAAACAGTCCATTTAGAACAGGACTAGGACTAAGAGTTACACGTTTATGGTAACATCTTTGAAAGTCTGATTTTCAATAGAACTTTGCAGAGAGTTTGCGGGAACACTTTGGATTTCAATGCAAAATTTAGAAGACTGGCTTCAGAATATTCCAGGTTGTAAAGATCGAAAAGAAAATTGTATATTTTGTGTCTTGCACTCAGATCTCTGACTACTAGGGCTTCGTTGTGGAACTCACACTTGTGAAATTCAGTTATTCCTCTTCTTCTTATTATTATGTTAATTAATATTCTCAGTACAATTACATGCATTGAATACACACACTGTTACACTCCTGATTCTCTAAATGACTATACTAATACATAATACTTACCATATTAACCATCTTAGTTTACTGTGTTAGCATGTAAATATATTCTGTACACACCAAAGTAAAAAGTACATTTTCAGGCTGCTGAGTGAAAATGACTGGAAGAAAACTAAAGGAACTGAGTACAACGTCTGACTCTCTGCAGGTTCACTATCCATGTCTGACTTTACACACACACAGAAACACACACAAGAACTTGATTTTCACAGAAACACATGAGCGCTTATGACTGTCTTATGGCTGCATATCAGGTTATTATCTCTGACAGTCAGCTTCTAGACAACCTGACCACAAACCACAGACAGGCAGTCACTCTTTCAGATGCCTCAGCAATTCTGAATGAGGAGAGACTTACAGGCAGAACTACTGTAAAAAAAAATCTAATTTCAGCTGCAGAAAGAAGTTGATGGGAAATGAGGATTTTTTTGGGCAAATTTTCAACAAAGAAAGCCAAACAGGAACTCTAACCCAAAGTACATTTGGCCATCACTTAGCTCAGATCAGCTGTAATAATATACTACTATTGCACTTCAATATATATATATATACATATATATGTATATATATATATATATATATATATATATATATATATGTATATATATATATATATATATACATATATGCACACACACACACACACACACACACTGGTATTTCTGTGGACACTCTGACAGCTGTCTGCTACACATCTGCAGCCATACACAGACACACTGAGCCGACCACACCAAAAATGTATTTGTATGAAATAAGTAAAAAACCCACAACACCATGCTCAGCATTACTCAGCACTATTCCAATGTGTGAATATGTTCAGCTTTGGTTTGAAATGTGCTGAGCTAATCCTCCTCCTTGCTGGAGGAATAAAACCACTTCACAACGCTGGAGCCAAACCCACGCTGCTCTCCGTGAAGACTGGAGATGTTTAACTGCCAGATGGGATGTCAACATCGAGGTGTAATGTTGGTTTGTAACATGATAATATTTCACAACTGTTTAGAAATGACAGTCTATTTTGGGGGCTTTCTTGGCTTTATAGATAGAGCTGAAGACAGACAGGAAAGGAAAGGACCTGCAGCAAAGGGCCCTGGATGGAATCAAACAAGGGTCAATGCTATAAGAAAGCAGCCTAAGGACATGGTGTGAAATGTAGTTCACACCATGAAGTACTTTACTGGAAGAGACCACTAGTTTCTGATTGTTTACAGTTATAACATGACATTTGACCAGACAGGGAAATTTGCTACAGTCTTAAGAAATCTGTACATGTTTCCTTTTGTGAACAAACATTGTGAAGGGAACAAAGTGTTTAGCATGTATTTGCACTGTGGCATTTACAGGATACTGCAGCACAGGTCAGCCTTGCAAACTGCAGGAATTGCAGGTGTTTCTAACACTGACACCTGGTCCCGTCATGTCATCAAAAAGTAAACTCTACAAAAAGTTTAATGTCCCACATCGTCTTAAATGCAATTTAGGGAGTAAACACTTTTTAAAAAATCATTAATTATTATGATATAATCTTATTTGTATATGAAAGGGGAAGCATCATCACCTTGACAGATATGACACAGAGCCTCCTTCTTTCCTCCACATCCTACCCCTTGTAAAGGCTTAGACTGAAACTTATAGAATAACTATTTACAGTAAACTATTAACTGGTGAAAGAACAGTTAAAGTCATTCATCTCCACAGCTGTGAATTGTTAATCTGAGACAATATTGGAGAAGTTAAAGAAATGCTGGGTGGGCTGTAATAACAACCTCACACAAGGCCGACACACCTGGCTGTACAACAGTGTCTTGCCACAGTTGGCAGACGAGCATCAGCATCCTTCCTTTCCCTTTATCCTGCCAGCCAACAACAATCTGTCCAGGAAGATGAGGGGGAAAACCAGAACCATGACATCAAGGCCAGACACTGAGCTGCAAGGTGGGGCGCACAGTTGGAAATTGTACAGGTTTTGGCCGGAGGGTCTTGTGCTATGGCCGGCCTCCCTAGATCTCCTTTACATCATGGGGCTTATAGTGCTCTGGGAAGATTCTGTGGAAGAGGTCTATGAGCAGAAAAAGCTGCAGTACACTGAGATTGAAGCCAACAATGTGTGTGCAACAATGTGGCTAGAAAATAAAGGTACCACTGATTGAGGTGGGCAGCAGAGGGTTTGTAGCCACATGAGCATCAAGGGAAATGGGAGTGTGAGGGACAATCCACTGACAGGAAGTCAAGGATCTCAAGAAGGTTGTCATTGGCTCTGGATGAGGAGAAAACACTCCACATGGACTCCCTGTTGACTGAATGGCACCTAGTGGGTGAAGCAAGGACACCCAGACTCACTGCCGAGCCCTCTGGAGGTGTCATGGGACTATCAGCGAGACTCTAAGGAAAGGGGGGGGGGGGCTAACTTGATAACCCAAAAGATGTCACCACTTACTTGAACACCCTGCAGGGTGTTGGCAGCTGTGTAAAAGAGGATGTGACAGCTAGTTCTTCATAACAGACCTACTGGGAATCTTGAGTCATCCACTTCTCCTGCGGACTGGGTGCTACAGATTCTCGGCAGCATTTCTCAGGAAAGTAAATAAAGGATAATAATAACTAGAACTACATAACAAACCTGATGTGTAAATACATCAGGCTTATGCACAATGATATCCATCTGTTCATGTGACTGTTGGTAAGATGTGTGTCCTCAAAATGTTGGGTTGGTCCTTTAAGTTTTCAGACCCTAAGCCCAATTTCTTGCTTCATACAAACCGAAAACTCATTTTTGGTACCTTAATATCACAATCCTTCCGTTTCTCTCCCCATAACAAACCATTTGTATTTGCTTGCTGACTCAGGCGTTTATATAAACATTCACCTAATAAAATGTGATTCTAACTCCTCCCATCGTATAAAACAGGACATGATATCCAACAGAGCAAAACTGGAGAAAGATGAGTGACAGATTGTTTTTTTAAACACGAGTACCGTGATAAGGATAAGGAGTTATACTGATAAGAATGCCTGTAATGATAAGTATGATAAGGATAAGGGACACTCTATTGAGGACAGCAATGTTTACTTCCTGGACAGGGAAGACAGGTGGTTTAAGGTAAGACTGAAAGAAGTCATTCATGTTAAACTGAAGCAGCCATCTCTACAGAGGAGGAGGTCTATGACACCACTTATCCAGTACTTATAATGCAGTATTGGGGCTTCACCACTATTAACACCTTGAGTCATCCTTCACCTGGCAGTTTCACAATCATTCCCACCTCCAGGCGTGTGACTCTGAGGTCATTAATGTGTCGTGAGTCATGTGAGTTGGGAATGACAGTGAATATCTGGGACTCCTCATCAGTCAGTGAGAGCTGGAGAAGCTTCTCTTCGTCAAGAACCGAAAGAGAGAAGTTCAGTTGCTCTTTAAGCTCCTGGGATTAGAAGTATCCTGATTCAAACATGTACAGCAGTGTTTGCATGCTCATGTTTCTCTTTGTGCCAGTGTCACACATCCTGTAAGTGTTTCCTATACGGGAAATAACTGTGGCTGACTGTACACACACACACACACACACACACACACACACACACACACACACACAGTTAAAGTTATTGAAGCCTCACAGAGAAGTTGTATGATGTTGTAATCCAGCCTGGTGTGGTCTGAAAAACACTCTAACATGAACCAGACCTGCTACACACCCAGCTGTCTTCTAGGAACCACACACACACACACACACACACACACCATTTTTGGTGAGTGATGCATTGTGGGTGTGCGTGTGCCGAGGTCCAGTGTTTTATCAGAGCAGAATGGAATTTGACACATTACAGTAACAGTCTGAACACATGTCTGACCTCAGACTAAACTATTACCGTCTTACTGTGTCCCATTAATCACACCACTGTCAGGCTGAGAGTAACAGTTATTTTAATTATCAATTCATTAAATATTAATCATTTTCTCTATGGACTGAGTTTGTAAAATGTCCAAAATACTGAAAAACCCCCCTCACAGTTGCCTAAAGCTCAAAGCCAAGCCTTCAAACAGTTGTTTTGTTTGACCAACAGGACAAATCAACAAAAGCTTATTGTTTTATTTTCAGTATCGCATGAGAACAAGAAAAGCAGCATGTCTTCAACAGCTGAGAAGCTGAAAATAGGGTGTGTGGTAAAAAACAACTCATCATTTAATAAAGTAATTTTCCATTTCAATAATACCAAACAGTTTCAGCTCTGCATGACAGCATTTGTCTTCTATTATTTGGTTATAACAAATGCTTTTTGGGCCTGTTTTAACTTTTTCTTAGTGTTTTTCTTCCCAGAAACACCCAGTCCTTGAGTAAAAGACATTATTGTGAAGATGAAGAGTAAATACTTCATTGTAGTGTTCATAATTTCAGCTGTACACTGACTGTAATGTTGACATAACAATATAATAGCATTTTTCTGATGATGGCACAGAAAATAACTGAACAAAATTCTGTTATCCTATTTTTTTATAATTGCACTAATTGTATTTTTACCTCACAAAACTGGAGCAGCCAAAATGTTTGAGTACAGCCCTCTCTTGTGGTCATGTATGATACTACAGTAGTGAGACTTTCCCTAATTAGTTGATTAGTTAAGAGTGGAGAATGTATAAATTAGAAATTTAAAGTCCAATAAAAACTGATCCTGAACCAGGTTTAACCATTAATAACACCATGTCCGCCATGTTTGTAGTTGTAACTGTTGAACTCTGATATTAACCCAGAATTAATATATTTGAGGACTTAAATATGCAATACTGTGCAGATACTGCATGCGGTTTAAATAACTTTATTTTGATTGACAGATACTGTTTTCAGAATTAAAGGTAATCTCTATTTTTCAGCCAAAATGGACAAAAGGACCTTAAAGTGCTCATAAATGTGAATATAGTTTTATGCTTTGATGCAGATCATGTGACGTTATCAGTGTGGAAACAGCTCCTTAACTGTTTTTCAACCATGACTGGACACTAAAAATGTCTAATTAAGTCCAAAAAACAGTTAAATAAAAGAAGGAAAAAAAAATTCATGCAAAATTGTGGAATTTTGAGTGAAATGTTTACAAGAAGCGCTTCCCATGTGCAGCTGCTACTGTGCACTGTTGATTAATCCTATTTTAAATACATAATCAAAGCCTAACCAGGTGCAGAAATCAGGGTGTGTACTCACATGGAGCGCTGTGTTGTTGTTGTTGAGCTGGTCCTGACTGATGGGTGACGCTGCAGGGTGACAGTCCAGTGACACTCGTTCCTGACATGCAGCGTGACACGTGTATTTACAACCTGCAGAGAAATGAACTGATCATTGATTCATTCACTGGTTATAAAAAGAAAATAAAGAGCATAAAGATGGCTCCTGCAGAGATATCCACACCCCGTGCAGTTTTCTATAACGTATATGCAAATCACCTTTCGATATCTGCTGGCTGTCCGTTGAGGACACAGTTCCCCCTTTGCAAATCAAAACCAACAACATGCAAATCCTGACATGGGAAAAATATGGAGGATTAAAAGGTTTCAAAATAAAAGCCAACAGAGGCTTTAAATATGACCCTTTTCTTCTTTACACTGCTAAGTAAAAGCAAAAATAAAAGATTTGTTTATTTCAGTTGAGTAAACTCTGGAGGCTTTTATTGTTAAGATATACTTTAGATAAAGATGTATTTAACAGGTTTAGGTCAAACAGACATGACAACTGGCTATTATACAACTGAATACTGGAAACTACTGTTGTTAGCTCTAAAACTAAATGTGACTTTTGGGGTTATAAGTTTGGTTTTCTGGCTCTCTGCATTAAAAAACATTCTTCCAGCATCATACATGGTAGGCCGAAAGTCACGACACAACAACACTCCTCACAGAAAACAGTGAAAACAAGCAAAACTTTTAGCTTCAGCTCGACCGGATGACAACTCACTGAGTGTTTGTGTTGAGTCATCTCTTCATGTGACCATGTTATATGACTGCATCATTCTAATATACTGTTATTTACAGTTTAGCATTTGTAAACCAAAGATAGGATAAAATATTAGCAAAACCTGTCATTTTACCAGCGTTGCAATTGCAGACCCTACAAAAAGGTGCATAGGAGAAATAGAATCAGTAGAAAAAAAAATACATCTATATATATATATAAAGTTTCTGTACACATTTATGGCACTGGAAAAAAAAGTTTAAAAAATATTTAAAATAAAATACTATTTGTCAGTGGAATAAACAAGTTTTAAAGCTCATCTGATTATTCAATAATATCTTTATCATGTACAAGAAGCAACTATTCTCTTGTTCCAGTTTATAAAATGTGAAGATTTGCTTTCCTCGCATTTGTATTACAGTGAAGTGAAACTTTGTTTTTTTTAACACTTTTGCTAATTTACAAACATCACATTTGCCTCTTAGAACTTAGAAAAAGGCTTTTTTGGACACTTTTTTTAAAAATTAAAAAGACAATCTATGGCTTAATCAACATGGAAATGAAACCTTAGCTGCAGCCGTATTAGTGCAATAATAATTTTGTCCATGTTGGTCACCCTTAGTTAGATCTTCTATTTGAGTATCAGACCTACAGAGCCTGCACATACACACACACACACTGGCAACAGCCCAGCAGCACCATTATGTATTGAGATAAATAAGACGGAGGGGAGGAGGAAGCTTCTTTTGCTCACTCCCTGTCAACAAACAAACATCACTCACTCTGACACAGTGCAACAAACACCCACATGTGTGCGTTAGTGTGTGTTCGGTCCCATGATCCTACCTGTCGACCTCTTTCTCACATGTTGTCCAACTTTATCCGACAGTTTGCACATGGCTGCTCCCATCTCCCATCTTCATCTCATACACACACACACACTCAGTATCCTCTCTAAGATGTGTTACACTACATCATCTCCTGCACACACACGGACACACACAGGATCACACACACGTACCGACACACTCCCCTCTCTCTCTCTGTCTCTCTGCAGTGTTTTTCAGAGTCTCTCGGCCGTGTCGAGCTCAGACTTCAGATGCTGCTGAGCGTAGCTGCCACTCTGCCTGTTTCCAGTGTCTGTGTGTTGTTGTGCTGAGTGGCTCATTTACCAGTCAAATGGAGGCCACAGTGTGATGGACACACAGACGGGGGAGGAGGGGGAGGTGGTGGGTGGATGGAGGACTGCTGACTCAGTCATCTACAGTCCCTCTCTCCTCCTCTCTGCTCTCTTACGTAGCTTGTTATGACTAGTGTGTGTCGGTCTCCCCGGTTTCCTGTCCCCCCAAATCATCCACCCCGATCCCTTCGGACAATGAAGCTGATCCACAGAGGAAGGCACAGAGGGCCTTCTGCATCCATCCATCCACCACGTCACGTACAGTGTTGATTTTGGGATGTGAAAAAGATATGTGAACTGCTGGAGGAGCTGGGTCAAGGCAAACCAAAAGCACAGGAAGAAGGTGCTCAGTTATGTCATGGGTTTTGTAATTTTCGTCATTTGTTGCTCCGCTTTGACGTCCTTTATACTTACATTATTGTATTAGTTCACCTGCTCTGTGCCCTATGAATTATGACTAATCTGGTTGTTTTTACAGGTGGAAACAGCTTCGATGGTTCAACTCATATAATGCAGTTTTTCACCTGCCACCAAGTAGCTGCAGCCTCCAATTTGTGACTAATAAGGCCTCAAAATGACTTGATTTCATTCATGAAGGTTATATTTTAAAGACTGTAGCCTATGGGATAACTGCCAAAGAGACAATATCTTTATTTTATATATAAAACCCATCCATAGACACGTTAATTACAGTCTACAGACAGAAATACCAAACACATGCAGCCTAAACTTCAGAAACAGCACTACAGTACGACCTATAAACTTACATACATGCACTATAAACTGCTGACATTTCTTTAGTTACAAGAGACATTATAGTTTTACAAAGACACATGTTTGCTGTCATGGACAAAAAGCCGTCTGTATTTGCATGTTCTGACTGTTTAATCCAGATGAAAGCTGCTTTAGACATATTTTAACTGTACAGTTTAACTTTAACAAGACACACACACAGTTAGTTTTTGGCAGATGATCACATGTTGACACAACGTCATCATGAAGTTCACTGTTCTGGTTCTATGCAAACACTTATTAGATGAATTGTCAATTTATCATCTTTTATCATTTTAAAAAAATCATTTATATACACTTTAAGATGAATTCTAGACTTCTAAGTCTTATGCATTTCAAACCATCTTCAGGTCAAAACCTTGATGTGTCCGATACTTTAGTTTATGACCAGATACCAACATTTTCATCAGCCTCAGCTGGACTCTGTTTAGTGTTGATTAGCTCATATCAGCTAAAGTTAAACATGACTCTAGTGAACTAAAGGAAATCTTGGTCAGAATCATACCTGTTGTGTAACCAGTGGATTGGTTACAGTGGAAATTATTTGCATGTTATCTGTAGTTGAACTAAATGAGCCATTCTGAACTGAGTCATTCTGCCTACTAGCTTTGTTAGTTAGCCTCAATGAATTATAGAGGCTATACAGAGTATATGAAATCAGCTGGTGATCCCAGCATGGGAGCTATGAAGGAATAAAACACAGACAAGTCAGCTGCTGCGTTTAGATGATCTGTTGTGTTGGTTGTTGAGCTGTGATACATAAACTTCTTTTTTGCAAAGTTTACATGTGACTTCTTGGCCATCTGAACTAAGTGCTGTCACACGAACGACTTCTTTTTTATAATGGTGTCATTTGGATTGGAATAGTCTCCAAGTAAAGCTTCAGTAAAAGCCACATGAGTTAGAGTTGTTCTTCTTAAGAAAGTAACAAAAGAGAATTTGGTCAGATGAAAGCAAATAAATAGACCAACTAGTCAACCTGGACACTACAACCCTAACACTAAATGGGGCACAGGGTGAACTTCATTCCTGCCAAGAATGGACTGGGAGAACAACAACAACAGCAAAATCAGCCCTGGCATTTTAGCCCAGACTGGCCCACTTCAATCCAATACTCAAGGAAAATGAACAGAGAGGAAAAGTTAGATCTATTAAGGAAGTTATGTTATTCCTCAACATAACGTACTTCGGTCAAATGTGAATGTTTGACTTTACTTGCAATATAGTATTTCTACCTGGTGATATAACTGCTTACTCCTCATCCCCTCTGCTCCGTCATGCTGCCTTCTTCTCATCGTCCTCCACTCTGTCTGTCTCTGCTGTCTCAGGATAAAAGCTTTTCCCAGACGCCACTAATCGATCAGACTCAATCAGCTGGGAGGAGGAGGGACGCTCATGCTCATGCAAACACACGCACACACACACACACACACACACACACACACACACACACACACACACACACACACACACACACACACACACACACACACACACACTCACACACACACACACACACACACACACACACAAACGCACAAACTCTTTAACCTTTTTACACTAGAAGCAAAATAACGTGTATAGAATTTTAAAAAGTTCAAGCTAATCAATATATAAAAAGTTATTCTGACATCATGCTGATGTTTAGAGCACACACTTTGTTTGTTTTGTATTTTGTGATTTTGTTGACATTATCAAATATATTCGTCTCTTCTGTAAGAGGAATAAACCAAAACCCTCTATTCAATGTGAATATTTGGTTCTTTATATTCTGACGACTAACTGATGTATTGTAATTTAAAGTTAAAGGGTTTATGTATAATTTGAACGAATATAAAATAAATTATAAATTGCATCAAAAGAGTTTTCTTTATGTAAAATCCTTGCAGCCTTTGTAAGATATGACTTCTGTCTTTTAAGATGCTGCAAATCAGATATAAAAGACATGGAAAATTTGGAGGTCTGAGAAAAGTCTTCTGTTTTTGCTTTGTATAAATTCTGATCTCATAATTTGCTGTATTTACTACTAATTGTTCTGTATATTTTATATTTATGTTATATTGTATTTATTATTTGCCTGTAAAGTGTCTTTGAGTGCCCAGAAAAGCACTATACAAATAAAATGTATTATTATTATTATTATTATTATTATTATTATTATTAATCTGTAGTACTGATAAAATGTTTTGAATCCCTTCAATCTCAAAATTGTCTAATTACAGTCCAAATAACTATGCAAGTCTTTGTTCAGTCTGTCCTAAACTCTAGCCTTTAGATCAGCACACAGAGGGCTTTTATTGTGAAACTCAGTGTGATCAGCAGGATCTCAGCTCAGAGGTCAGAGGTCAGAAACCACAAGCTGGTCGGACTCGACAGCTTTCTCTCCTGTGTGTGAAAGGTTTTTTAGCACAAGGTCTATAATAGGATGTGTGTGTGTGCAGAGAGAAGAACAATGAGGCTTCAGCTCCACTAACACGCACCTGTGGAAACACACACACACACACACACACACACACACACACACACACACACACACAGACACACACTGTTTGGGAAATTTGATAAATTTGTCCAGAGTACATCACTCGTCTATAATTCTTCCTGGCCATGAAGGTTGTTTGCTAACAAAGTGTCGTAGGGCTCTCTTTGGCTGGAATGAAGGTTTGTAGTGTTAATATGGAGGTTATTTGACATTTTAGGTAACCTTAACCCTAATAATAACCCTTCTAAATTCTCTGATTCCAGCTTGTTAAAAATGAATATTTTCTGGTTTCTGTCCTCCTCTATGACAGTAAGCTTTATATCTTTGAGTTGTGGACAAAACAAGACATTTGAGGACGCCATCTTGGGCTTTGTTTCACTGTTTCCTGACATTTCACAGATCAAACAACAAACTGATTAAGTGAGAAGACAATCAACAGACAAATGGACAATGAACACAACCGTTAGTTGTAGCCCTGGTGTCATTCTAACATGATTAGTCAAATATTAGGAGTTAAAGTCTCCACAGTAAACCACTGGTGGAGCTCATTCTTCACTTCTGAGCCACTGCAGAAGAACAAAGCACAGCACCATAGTCGCTCCACACATTTCTGGCTATTTTCCGTCTCTTCAGTCAAATTAAAACTGTGATTTGAAACAGAGCCGTTTCTTGTTACATGCAAATGCACAGGGCCCCAAAGCCCCCAGGGGCCCCTAAGTCACAATTTTACAATTTCAATTAGCAGAGAACTTTATCCAAAAAAGACTTGATCGGGATTTGATCCACCAACCTCCCGTGCCAAGGTCAGGGAGGTTAGTTAATGAGCCATCCATCTCCATGTATGAGGAGAAAGACCTGTCTTCATCTGTAGCTATGTATGAGATGCCAATACATGTAATGATACAAGTGTCCTGGTCAATTTAAGCCACAGACCTGGGATGTTTACAAAAGAAGCTATTGAATGAAACAGATAAACAGTGAAACAGTACAATCATCGAAGCAGCTGGACATCAAGCGAAATCTGACGACAGGTTGAACTGTTTACAGGAGACACTGAACTGTTTCTGCTGAGTAGAGATCATCAGCTGCAGATACTTCTACAGCAGTTACACAGACAGGTGTGAGGACAGGTGTGTTCTGTAGCCATCTGCTCTGTCCTCACTCTTAGTCTCATCTTCCTTTCTTTCTCTTGTTTTCAGTCTTTCTACATGTCTGGACAGGCCTTTTATCATGTAATCAAAACTTGAATGAAGAGGTGTAAAGTTACCACAACACACACACACACACTTACAGCACATCGTAGACAGATTTCCCTCATTTTCACATTTTGTTTCCTGTTACCAGAGAACTCGTGTTCAGCTCAGTTTACCGTAAACCGTTGGCATGAGTTTCCACTAACAGGCAGCGAGAAGGAAATTAGAAGGAAATTGCCAAAGAGAAGCTCATAGTGGCGAATCTCAAACTGACAGCCACGCCAAAACTCACCAGAGTTTCTCCACAGCAGATTGACCTCCAGGTGTCCAGAGCGTCGCATCACTTTGGGGAAGCGATAGAAAAATCTGGACATTCTCCTCAAAGTTTGGCCGAAGTTTCTGGCAAAGCCCATCATGCAAAACACTCTCTGTCACACACACAGACACACTGCTTCAAGGTCTTAATGCTCCTAAATGATCCAGATAATGATTCATATCCAAAAGTAGCTCGATTTAGATCCACAGAATCATCCTTCACTGCCGTCCATGATGCGTCTCAGGCTGTGGTCTGCTCTGCTCTGCTCCCTGCTGTCACACACACACACACACACACACACACACACACACACACACACACACACACACACACTGTATCCCATTTGTGTTTGTGGTGTAAAATGTGTCATTAGCTGCCACAGGTTGAGTGTGTCTTGTGGAGCCAAACTGTCACAGCGACTGAACAAACAACGGGACGGCAGCTGACCCACACACGCACACACACACACACACACACACACACACACACGCACGCACACACACACACACTGTAGACAATCAGCTTCAGTATTTCTCACAGTGGTTTGAAATGAACCTCTACGATGTGAAACCCTCCACTGTCTCTCTGCTTAGATTCTGGCCTCCACTAATTATGAAACATCCACTTGATCAATACTGTCAACAATATCTGAGTTTGTTTTAATCATTGTAATCCAGCGTGCACACATTTGTTTAGTTCCTCTCTGCATACATGCATATTGAAGGTTTGCACTTCAGGTGGCAGCAGTGCTACATTAAAGGTTATGAGGTCATTTCAATTCAAAGATTCGTCCCCTTGTTTCTTCAAAATAAAAGGCGACACACTGAAATCAAGCTGCACAAATGCCGCCTACCAACCCATGACTAATGAACACACACACACTGCTGCAACATTAAACCCAATCAGACAAAGATCCCCTGCTCTCTCTGCTGGTTTCTGTTACTTCACCTCGTGCAGAAAGACACAAAGGGCGAGCGACCCACAGGAAGAGAGGGAGAAAGAGAGAGTGTCAGTCGACCCACTTTGAGAGGAGAAGGACAGAAATAAGAAACACTAGTGGTGGAAGAAGCCCTCAGATCCTAGAAAGTAAAAGTACACTGTGTAAATACTCCACTGTAAGTTAAAGTCAGCATTCAGCAAAACGTAATTAAAGTATCAAAAATAAAAGTATGTAATGTGCAGTAAAATGTTTTAGTGCTATAGTACAGACGGTGTTTTGGGGTTAATATCACTGCTGCATTCATGTGTGTGTTGCATTTAGTGCACAACAGAAGTGAGTAAACTCTCAGTGCAGTGTCACCTAAATGTCAAATGATTCAAATTCTACCACCGTACAATAACTGCATTACTTCTAAGCTGAACAGTAAAGTATTTGCTATTCTGCAAAATAAAAAAACTAACAGTTTAGATTTAATATATCAACCATAAAGGCCCCACAGTGGAACTCAGTGGAACAACTGTCAGTACAGAAATCTGAGGCCAAATGCAAATAGGGCCACTGCTACACAGTCTGTCCACCAGAGACCACTGACAACAACTGTCAGAGGACATACTGTATGTCTGCCACTGTTATGTAATACTAAAATAAGAGTTTCATGTTGGGAAGCATGATATTGGATTTTTGTTGATATATCTGATATTTTCCAAATGATATTAGATGATTTTTCAGTTGACACATATATTTGGCTATCAGTGATTGACTGAGTCCCTCCCTGTTTGTTGATTTTTAAGGGAATTCTGTGGACAGTTTTCGTCATTTTATTTTGTTAATTTAAAGCCTGCCTCTATAAGAATTCAACTGAGTAAAAAATGTTCTTTGCGCTACTTGCAGAGAACATCAGGTCTGTGCTGTAGTGGAATAAACACTTTGGTATTGGTACTCTGATTGTGATGGCCCACTGGCAGATGCAGACGTAAAATATAAAGCTTTTTAAATGTACACTGCAAAATACATGTTAAACACGATTTTTTTAATGTAAGATTTTCATCCTGTCTGCCGTCAATGTTCTTTTTGGATCAAGGACCTGCTAATGTCATCTTTCATTCCTAATATAATGCAACCCTGAGCGCATAACAATCAGAAATCTACTTCAGGCTATGACTGTGTCAAACTTGGACATATTTTTCAAAGCAGTGACTTCTCCCTCAGCAACGAAAAGAGAAAAATCTGGCATTGCTTTACTTTACAAGTGTGTCATTTAATGATAATATTCTTGGACCCTTCGCGGAAAGAAATATGCAATCTGGAACCAAGTACACTGGAAATCGAAGCATTTCAAGACTTCGAATTAAGTACCTGTGCTTTGAAGCTATAACAACTATATTCACATGATCAAAATACATGTATAAATATTGTTCACTCTCAGATATACTGTGTGAGTTGGGCTCCTGTCTTGTGATTGTTGCTGTAACTTCTTCTTTCTTACAGTTTGGCACTGACATAATCCTGATAATTTAAGCCCAATAAAAGCTACAACATGAACATGTAGTCTTCATATTGCACACTGGACAGTTTCAACATTCAGCAACCTGCACTGCATCACAAATTCATTTATAAAAGAAACTGTTGCTGCTCAGTTGGCTTATAAGTGACTGTTTGTGTGAGTTAATAAGTGAACTAGTGACTGATGCACATATTAACAGTCCTCTGTGAAGACCTCCAGAGCATAGAAGTGAGTTTTTCACTTTTCGTCCTTCTGAGAAAGGTCACCCTTTTTGTTGACGTTGGACAAAGTATTGGCCTTTACCAGGCTTCCTGAATGGTAATCAGCTCCGGAAGGGCCTTTTAAATGATCAGACATATCAGTGTTGTTGTTCATACACACACACATAAACATGCACTGATGCACACAAACTCCATCAGAGCGACCAGTGAAACTGACGGGAAACACAGAGCTCATTGTGCAGGCTCATTGTCTGCAGGCCTAATGAAGTTAAAGAGATAAATGGACGGAGGCAAAGCAGGAAGACAGTGTAGATCTGTTGACATTGTTTTGGCTTTTTATTCAGTACCACATACGCTCTAGCTTTAAATATTGAAAGTCAGTATTTAGTGTGACCTTCCTCTGCACTTGGGTCGACGGTCTTGAAGTTTTCTGAGGTAATGTTTTGGTATATTCTAGAAAGCTTACTTCAGCACACTTCCCAAAGTTCTTCTTTAGACTCTGGTTGTCTTTTATTCTTTTCCAGATGACTCCATACTGCTTCTATAGTATTCAGATCTAGACTGTAGAGGTCAGAGTCTCTCATACAGTACTGTTGACAACTGAACCTGAACATTTCAAGTTATGGTTCAACACTCCGGGACTCTTTTCCATCATTCTTCACCCCAATCATTGTGAGATTCTGCATATCTCAGCCTTTTAACCCCGTTCCTCTTCCAAAAAGTGATTTCTTGACTGCTTCACTTACAGAAGCCACTCGTAATCAAACCATTTTTGAGGATCAACTTGGCATCCAGCTGAAGCTGGCAGACGTTGAGCAAGTTCTTTGCTTTAACATTTCTCAAAGAGGAAACTCTAAGGAACCTCTCATCAGCCACTGACAGTTTTCTTGGCCTTCACCTCTTCAGATTCTTCACATTTCTTTATAACAGCTTCAATGCTACATCTTTATTATCCAGTTTGTTTGTTTACTTGTCTCTGAGAGTGATGTTGTTGTTGCAAAATTAGGATTTAATGCCTGTATTTCCTGTATATTCTGGTATCCTAATCTGTATCCTAATACAGGGACATAGAAATGCATACGTATGTTTAATGTTAGATCCTTACTAAAACCAATGGTGGCCTCAGACTTTTCTTGTGACGTGCTAATCTATCTTGCTATCTTTGTTTTGCTTCTGATCTGTTAATAAATTCAGTGTTATCTACTTGTTTTAAGCTGATTGTTTTTTAAAACTTATTTTTCTGTCTCAGTAATGTCAGGTAAGCAGTAACACTGATCTCAAGTTTGCTAGAAAAAAGGCAACTAACATTAGCTTGCGAGCTAACTATCACTAACAAGTGAAGTTGTAGCAGCAAACTGTGTAAGCTTACTGAACTAAGCAAAAGTTTTAAAAAAGTTTTCATGTATATAAGAAAACAGTTTAAAGCTAAAGTTTATTAATTATGTCAAAAACTATGATTGCCAGTTTGATAAAGCTACCTACTAGCCTGTTTTGGCTAACAGTCATAAGACATTTAAGTGAGGTTGTAGCTGTAAAAAATGTAAGTTTACTGAACTGACTTACGGTGTGTTTATCATTTATAAAATTCAATTTCCTTGTACATGAGGAATTTTGGGGGTTTTTTGTCTCTCTTTAAAGCTAAAGTTTAGGTAGTACATCAAATAACATTAGTGCTGTTTGCTATAGCTAGCTAATATTAGCCTGCTAGTTAATGTTCAAATGTCAGTCAAAGCAAGGCTGTAGCAGCAAACAGTTACTGTCACTAAAACTGAGCAAGGGTGTGTTTTATTATTTATAAAATTAACATTCAATTTGTAGAAGTATAGTTTTGCATTCATTATATCAAATAACATCATTGCCAGAAGCTAGCTAATATTAGCCTGTTTTAGCTAACAGTCATAAGCAACTAAGTTTCCTGAACTAAGCCAGGGTGTCGTTTATAATTTAAAAAATACAGTTTTCATGCACATGACAATCATGTTTTTTTCACCTTTGTGAATTTATTTTTAAGTTAAAATTAGTTATTATATCAAATAACATGGTTGCTAGAGCTAATAAGTGAGGATGCAGTTTTCTAAACTGAGCAAGGGTATGTTTTATTATTCATAAAATGAACCTTTCATGTACATAAGACATATATTATTGAATAAACTGAGTTATTAGGAGCCACAATAAGAATGACACTGACACAGAAGATGTTTGAATATTCAAAACCTTCTGGATGTCACTTCCATCGGAGCACAACACAGACCAAAGCACGAGGAAGAAGAGGCTTAATTCCTGAGCTTCCTATTTCTATTGTCAGAGACAGAAGTGGACACAGAGGGAGGTCGGCGGTCTGAGGAGTCACGATGCTTCTTTTCTTTAGACCTGAACCGGTCCGTCTGCATACCGACTGCATTCCTGCTGCAGAGCTGCATCACGGCCTTGCCTGTTTACGTCGTCAGCAGTTCAAACATGCGGCCTTTACTACATGTCAGACAGTGCTACCTAAAAATGCTGGTGCCACATTGATAACAACCATCAAAATGATTGTAGCTTCCACTAAAGTCCGGATCTAAACGACTGGTTCATCTTTAACCTTATAACCCCCAAAAATCCAATTACACTTTGATAAAACCACTAAACTATGAGTATTTTTCTGAAAACCTCTGCATCTTTCAAAGTTGTGAGATGGATTTTCTGTCTATTTATTAAAAGCTTAACTGCTTGCTCGTTTCAGCACTGAACAACCTTCTGAGCTCAAAAGGTGAGTTATTAAATAACACAGCCGCCAGCAGTCAGGAAGGGTTGTAGCTGTGGGTTTTAAAACAGCATGTCAGCAACCAAACTGTGCAATTTTCTGTATATCCTAGCAAAACTCTACAACATACATAGATGTTTTGTGATTTTGCCTGTGTAATTTTAACATTTGCAGCAACAAAATAGCTTCATCACTACATTCTGTCTTGGGGTCTGGTTAAAAGGCAAAATAATAGTGAATTTCTCTCATTTTAATGTAATCTTTTGTTTTTTCCACCCTTTAAAACAATCCATGTTTGTCCAGAAACAACCTGAATTAACTACATGTGTAATGTGTGTTTCCAGATAGAATATATAGTATCTTAATGGCATTATAAACACCCTAATCTTTAGAAATATTACAGAAGACAAGACTTCTTTACCCTTAACCTGCCTGCTTGCTTCAGCTCAAATATGAGTTTGCCAAGATGTCCATTTGATTTCCTCTAATCATAGTCATTTCCTCCTCTGATTTAATAGTTATTGATGAGAGACTTATTGTAGAATTTATCAGCATTTTACTGTCTGACTGTAGGAAAGTCTAGAAATGTAAATCCTAATTTTTGTAAGGTATTATTTGCATCTAACTGTTAACTTTAAAGTAGCTTGATGTTAAATTCCAGTCCATTTATTTGTCCTTATTATAAACTCCCAGCTCTCTGACAGTCCTCTAAATGAGTGGAACATTAGTGAAACCCCAGTCTTCTGCCCTCAGCCCACCCTCCTCCCACCACCAGCAGCCTCACCTTCACAGGTGAGTCCATGCTGGAAGATGTAGTGGCAGCACACATCACACCAGGTGTTCTCTCCCCCGGGCTGGAAGGTGTGTCCCTCCCCGGACTCTTCCTGCACCCTGGGGTCCTTCTCTCCGGGGGAGAAGATGGTCCTCACATCAGGGGGTCTGAAGCCCTTCCTCCGGCTCCGGGGTGGTCCTCCCCCTCCTCCTCCTCCTCCCTCCGCAGCAGCGTTCATCCCCTCGGGGCTCCTCGGCTTCTCCTCCGGCTGTCCTCTCTCACCCCACGCCGCCTCCAGACTCTCCAGACTGGCGGGCTGAGGAGACGGGTGTCGCCGGACAGCTCTCACCACCACCGCGCCTTTGGAGACCCGCATCTTGGCGCCCGGCGGCGGCCACGTCGCCTCCGGTGCCTCGTTGAGTGTACCGGGAGATCTGATGATATGAACCGCCCGCACCGTTAACGGAGAGTCGTCGGTGACCGAGGAGCGCGTGGGGGCGTATTTCCGACCCTGGTGCACGACGTTAAACATTACGCACAGTCTTCATACTTCACCGCGTAACGAGCCGCGCAGCGTTAACCGGCGGCAGGTGTGACGTGTGTGTGGAGCAGCTGATGACCGACTGATGAGCGCGTCGTCCTCCGGGTTGGTTGTCGGTGAGCAGGTTGAGGCGGTCGGAGCAGAACGGGTTGGTTCTCATTTCAAACAGCGGAGCGACGACGCGCTCCAGGAAGGAGTGCGCTCCATCCAGACTCCCTTCACAAAAATGCAAATTTAAACTTTTCTTCCATCAGCAGCAACGAGACACAACACCCAAACTAATTTTAACTCAATCACCAGATTCATCGGTCTCACCTTTTTAATTAGTTTGAAAGCATATTGCTAATATAAGTGCGACTTTATCTTTGTGTCACCTGTTACTTACTCAGTTTGAGTCCTCTCTCTACAATTAAAACAGACCTCAAACGCTTGTATTCATTTAGTGAATGCTGAATTTATTGAAATAAATACAACAACTTGTCAAGAGAGTAAAACATGGCAATATATTCATTACATCAACAACACTTAAAAAACTGTAATATTTTAAATTGGGTTCGTTTGAATCAGTGTTGCTGTACACGCTGCAGTTTCTTATTTGGCCACACGGCGGTGCTGTTCCCACGTTCATTCATTAAACTGGGATTTCAGCAGAATGACAGTAACGCAGCATTTAGGCCATTTTTTTAATGCATACACCCTAGATTTCCCTTTACAGCTCTTAATGTGAAACCTGACAGGATGTATCGTGATAAAAGTGATTCACTATTCATTACTGTTACACTACTATTTGATAAACAGTACACAAAATAATCTGCTTTTTTGGCACATTTTCATTTACATGTAGCAAACATCAGTTTCAGGCAGTACATGCAATGGTCCCTTAAAATAACCAAACAATTTCTAACAACAGAAATAACAGCAGA
Organism: Dascyllus trimaculatus; assembly: GCA_024666655.1. Lineage (NCBI taxonomy): Eukaryota > Metazoa > Chordata > Actinopteri > Pomacentridae > Dascyllus > Dascyllus trimaculatus. The sequence goes on along the minus strand of CM045465.1, from coordinate 21,519,340 downwards.
TCTGTTACACATTTCCAATTTGGTGTGTTCCATGATCCTTATGAAAAAGTGCAAGTGCTCAACAATACTTTTTTTGTTCTAACTACAAAACAAACTGCTGATTTTAAAAAGTCCACAGAAACCGATGGCTAGGTTTTATAGTTTTTTCTTTTTTCAGCTTTAATCACAGAGGATATAAATGGTACAAAAATATTTTGTTCTTTTCTCACTGTCCCTGTTACTAGAAAAAATACCTGAACAACAGAGTTATTTGGAAGACAAAACAAACGTGATTGTTTGTTGATTTTTAATGCACACAGCTGCAGACGTGTTTTATGTGTGTGAGAATTGATTTGGCAGGATAAAAAACACAAAAGTCCTGTTTTGTGCCCTCCCCTGAGAGCATTCAAACACGCTGCTGGGAGGTTAAAGCGCCACAGTGAAGTCACTCTGAGGGACTCTTAATGCTGGAAGCTCCTCCACTGTGGCAGGTTCCTCTGACCGGCTGCAGGAGGAGCCGTGGAGCTGGAAAACCTCGTCCTGTTCACTCCACTTCATCCTCATCCCCCTCAAAGGCAGCCTCCTGAAAGTGACAACATTGACGTTATTTAAAAGGTAAACGGATCAACCAATTGTCTGAGGAAGGAGATTAGAGTTTTACGTACGTATCCTCCCTGCTGCTGCGCCCAGGTTGAGTAATAGTCCTGCAGGTATCTGGCTCCGTGGTTGAGCAGGCGGTTTGTTGGCAGCGTGTTCACGGCTGAGAGACGACTGGTGACCTGACGGGCAACAGAAACATGTTCAGCAGGTAACAAACAGGAAAGGGCAATGATTCACTAGACTGTGTAGATAAAAGATAACCGGAACATTTATCTGTCAGACTGGGAGATGATGAAGATGTGAAAGCTCAGCGATGACAATTAACTCTGAGACTTCGACTGGTATTGGGAATTTTTTTGACTTAACTGAAGGCTCCGATTACTTCTCCGACCTTTGCTTTGTACAGTTTCAGGGTCATTTAGGTCACTTCTATAGTGAAATATAACTTGTTTCATACCAACAGTTAAAAAAAAAAAAGCCTTTATGTTGTATGTTCGGGACAATCTGTTCTCACCTCACAGGTCACGGCGATCTGGGTTTTGGGTGATGCTTGTGGCCCCAGAGCGTCAGGGTCGGGGCTCCTGAGGCCCATCCTCATGAGCAGGGCATTTATTAGAGACTTAAAGAAACTGTAGTTCCAAAAAAGTTCTGCTGCTACGTTGACATTCTTCAGCTCCTGGTGGAGACAAGAAACAAGTCCTGTTCAGTGATCTGAAGAGGTTTCCTCACTGGTAGGCAACTACTGCATTCACAAATCTGTTTTTATAGAACGTAACATGCTTCAGAGCAGAACTGTGGCTGGATCTGGAGAAAAGTCTGATGACTGGTGAATGCTCCTCTCACATGTTCATCAGTGATGATTAACAAGCTGTAAAAGCACTGATCAGTGAACTCCAGACCTGCCAGGTACAGTGTGACATTATATGAACTGATGAGCAATAACTTCCACTCTCTGGCCATAAATTCACAAAGAATTTCCCGTAACATGGTCCACCCTGGGAAAAGGACATTTTCCAACTTTTTACATAAGAGGAAGTTGTTTGGTACCCTCTCGTTAAGTTGGTCTCCACTTTCCCTCAGCAGCAGGCCAATAATCTTCTCCAACTCTGGCCCATCTAAAACACACAACAAGATCATCAGTCACTTACAGAACACAAGAAATCTAATGGATTCATGGGTTTATAGACTAAACTATGAGTATTTAATGAAGTACTTGATACATATAGGAATAACTTACACAGCCTGTATCAACCTCAAGTCTATACATTATACATTAATACTCTTAATAATTTATCATTATTGTTTTTTTTAATACTTTGGTGATGTGGCGTGTTTTCTTTAAATTTTCTTTATATTTTTTATATTTCTTATTTAATATTGTCTTTCATCTCTTTTATAATCTTGTACTGTACTGTGTGCTTCTAAAATCTAAATTTCCTGGAAGGCACTGCCTGAAAGGATCAATAAAGTTCTATCTATCTATCTATCTATCTATATATGTAAAAGAAGCCAAATTATGCTGCTTTTAGACACTTTTATTTACATTTAGCTGCATATATTTAGGAGATGATGATGGTCACCGCAACAAATGCCAGAAGAACTATGTAAGTGGACATTTCCACAGATAGTGTAAGAACTATGTGAAGATTCACCATGTGTCTCATAGAGCTGGAGACGAAAAGAGTTTCCTGGAAATGGTTTAAGCAATCAGATTTCAGTCTGACTGCTCATAGATGCATTCCACAAATAGTTAGCTAATCCACTCAAAGCACAGTGAGTATAAATGAGTTCTAGCTTCAGCAGAAATGTTGTTTTTACATCTTTTCAATTCCTGCATTTATTTTGTTTCAGTGCTGCAGCTCTCATCTGGGGTCCTCCAACGCCTCTACTGTCTTCTGCTAAGAAGCTACGTTTGTAGCAGAGCAGATGTGTGTTGTAACTGGATGCCTTCATCAGACTCAATCAGTGATTTACAAACACACTTGAAACACTTGTACAAGCAAGTGAGAGGTTTAGAAGAGAAAAAATATTTATCATCTCAGAAATACCTTCGGTGTTTGGCGAGTCCGTCTCCCATTCTGGGGGAGTGAACGGGATTTCATCAGCAATCTCCGTCAGCCTGCTCACTGCCTCGCTCAGCTCATCGCCCTCTTCAACCTCATCTGGAAAAGAAACAAGACACACAAATGGAAGGTTCAAATGAAAAAGGGTTTCAGACAGCAACAAGCCAGTATTGAAGATCAGTGTGCCAGAAAGCCAATAAACTGGACAATAATGCAGCTGCACTTTTACATATTCATTTCTTAACTCGTTTTAAAAACTGAAAATGTGCTTCCATATTGGTGAGATGACTCAGCAAGTCTTCAGGGCTTACTGAAGAATTAATGGAAAACGTATCATGCAAGTGATTCACAGTGCCGCCCTTCAGCACAACCTATTTTGTACATTATGTAAATGTCACATATATTAATAGAGCTGTAATGGCTAGTCTAATAATTGATTATCAATATAGATTAAAATATCTATATTGATAATTGAGCCAATGTTTGGATAAGTCAAGTTTAGCTTGTTCTAACCACCTGTCTAACCCTAAAAATCCATTCAATTAACATCATATACAACAAATAAATTCATTAGTCACATATTTGAGCAAGAGAAAAACCTTCTTGATGATCAAAAACAGCTTTCAAATGAAAATGCCAAACTTGGATGAATCACTGATGACAGTCTACTGAATATCTTCAGTTGAAAACTGTTGGTCAGACTAAACAAGACATCAACACGTCACTTTTGTGTTGTGGGAAATTCTAACAGCATATTTTCTCTATTTTCTGACATTTCATAGACAAAACAATGGTTCATATTAACCAATAATGAAAACAGCATTAGTATATACATACTGGTATTAGCTGAGTTTATCAGTCGCTCATCAGCTGGCGGATGGATACACCTGTAATTGCTTTCAGGTTGAGGCATTCGCTGTGGTTCTTTGTCGTCTGTCTGAGGCTTGACACACTTCAAAATGCTCAACAGACGTTTCCATCCCTTCTTGTGCTTCTTCTTTTTTGTCTTCACCTCCGTCACCTCTGTTTCAGTCTTGACTTGTGTCTGAGATGGAGCTGTTTCGTTTGCATCCTTGCTACCATTTAATGCAACTGGACTGTCCTGTGTATGTGAGTTCACCTCCTGCTGCGGCCTTCTCCTCTTTGCATAGGCCATCATGAGTCTGTACTCCACTGTATCATCCATTCTGTCACTGTCTGAGGTAGGGTCACAGTGTTGCCCGGAGAAGACGTCCACATGCCCATTCGCCATACTGGTTCACTGTTGATGAGGAAAAAATGATCTTATCAAACCCAAACATCATAAAAAAGTAGTTAAACATGTGGTCAGTGTCAATGCGTGTTTGCCACCAGCTCTCAGAAGTGGCATCATCTGCTGTCAGCTGCTCCTGTCTTGTTTCTTAAATGATTTTTTGACAGACAAGAAAGATGCAAGATAATAAACTCAAACAGTGCAAATCTTTAGCTGCTTTATTTTTTGACAAAACAAGACAACTAAAGAGTTGTGTTAACTTCAGGGAACATGTGAGGGGTGTTTTTAATCTTCTGCAGGCCTGAAGAAATTCACAGACTAATGAAAAAAAACGACTGATCAATCAATAAAAAAATTAAAATAAACACTAAAGTTCTACCTGAACGATGAGCAAAAAATAAAGAAATTTTATTGCGATTTTTTAAAAACAGATATTCAAACTTCAATATGAGCTCCGATTTTAGCAGGGTTGGATATTTTTATTATTTTTTTAAATATGATTTATAAGCTGAGACATCTCTGTAACACCACAATAATTCATTTATAATTATATTTTGGGACATATTTTACCTTTAGCAATAAAACCACAGGTCCTCTATTGTGGATATTGCATTTCTTCTTATTTTGAAAATATTTTGATTAATAGTTCAGCCCTAACTTCAGTACATAAGTTACAAATTTAATTTTCTTAACTGCCTTAAGCAAATAGACCACATTTGAAAAGGCTTCTTCAAATAGTTTGTCTGTGTAAAACATATATTCATACTTTACAGGGCTTCAGGCTAACTTTTCCACTGGTAGCACTGGTTCCACCGTCTTGTCACAGAAACACATGCCTCGCTGAAAATCTGCTTATCGTTAGACTCGTCAGATCTGTCCTAGATGAAACCTATATGCTCTGTTTTCTATGAGCAGAGAGAAAACAGCGCATGTATGTGAGAGAAGAGCTCATTAAGGCAAACACCGCAGTCGATAGTGTTCATATAATGCTGGGAAGCTACGTCATCATGTTTGTGATTAATGTTCATGTAATTCTGCAGATCAGTCGGTATTTTCCTGCCTCCACCTGTACTCTGATCATTAGGTGTGCCGACCTCTCTGCCTTCCCTTTCTCATTTTGTTTTAAATAATCAGCCACAGATCCCTTTATCTTTTTAACACACAGCAGCTGAACAGCTTGTTTGACTAAAGCTCAGAGCTCCCAAACAGCCCTACTCTACTATCACTGGTTCACGATGAGATTTCATTCATTCACTCATTCTGGTTTGAGTTGGTCATATGTTGGATTATTTTCACTGATTATTCAATAAATAGTTTGGACAACAAAATATTAAATTAAAATGATATAAAACAGAAGAAAAAATGCAAATCCTCACATTTGAAAGGCTGGACACGGTAGAAAATATAGATTTCCCTGCTTATTCACTCAAAGGAACACTGAAAACTACAAAAGCTGCTGATTCATTTTGGTTTTGACAGACTAGTTGAATGTGTGTGTTGTACTGCATGTATCCTGTACACCCTGACAAGTTCAAAATATAGATGTTAATGTTCATTTTAGGTCGCATTTCGCCTATTTTACCGCGTCTTGTCGCTCTCTGGTGGACAACACGGAAACACTGGGGTGATGTCGAGACATGTATCCAACCGTTTACTTTATTACAGCTGTGGTTTCCGCAAACACACAGCACGTTAACTAACTGTTCTATGACATGTTTAATGAACTAAAGTCCGACTTGAAAGTTGTTTAAAGCCAGTTTAGCTGCTCTGCGTAGCTGGAAAACTTGTATTTCGACAGTTCGACAACTGTAACAGAGCAACAAGGGACTCAGTTAGGTTGTGTACGAGAACAAAAATGACTGTAAATGCTCGAAATAACGTCCTAAATGCTACATGCTAGCTTTAGACCGTCAGTTTGGCTGTTAGCTGGTTAAAAGCAACTTTTTTCAATTGAAGCAAACTTTTAACTACACAAAAACACTTTTAGCCAACTTTGTAATGAGTGTTGTTAGTATGTGAAACTCTTGTATACACAAAAACAACTGTACTCACGGTCCAAATGGCCAAAAAGACCGTAAATAAAGATAAAATATCCGTCAAAACGCTCCCTGACAGGTCCTCCCGGTGAGTGAAGTCTCTGCTGATCCTCCTGCTTCCTGGTGCCATTTATGTTGGGTGTCTGCGTCATGACGTCATGACGCCGCAGGCCTGCTGACGTTTCATAATGCCAACATAGAAGAGGCTAATTCAGCGTTTGTCCACAAAACTGGAAAAGTTTAAACATTTCCAGTAAAAAAAATCTTACAGCCAACACTCACTTTTAATCCAAATATGCAGTATTTCCTCTAATTCCTCTATCTTTCAAACTGAAAGTGAAAGTGACAGAAAGTGACAAAGCAAAAAAAGTTTCCAGCTTAATTTATTCTAAACTTTTAAAACAATGTTCCAACTGTACAATCTGACATGCTTTATCATTGTGTCTCTCATATTTATTTACAGTTTTTTTTAATGAACACTTTAAAGACATTATGTCCACGAACCAAATGTAAACAGTGGGGGTTTATTTATTGATTTTAGCTGACACAGAAACTTCCAGAATCTCTTTGCGTCGCTAAAACAGGAAAGCGAAACCTGGTTTCGTTTTGACTGATGTGATAAAAACCACCCTGTTCAGAGAAGAGGAACTAAAAAACAAAATAACTAGAGGAAGTTGCCGACATTTAAAACTAGCCATGCTGACTAAACCAAAGTCTGGGTTGCTGGAGAATAAAATCCAGTGTCTTTGTTCGAAACAAATCTGCACTTGTCCTCCACAGAAATCACTTGTTGATCTAACGTGACTTCACACGTCTGCAGTGCGTGAGTCATACATCATTCAGGTGACATGAGCCGGTGATTTATTCTGACTCTCCTTCACCGTGTTCATTAGTCTGGTAAACCTGAAGCCTTGCAAACACTCTGATGTTAATAAAGAACATTTGAGTTTCATGACCTGGTTGTTATGTGGCCTCAGAAAACGTCAGCAGGTCCCACAAGCGGAGGCAGGATCAGTCTGTACGACCATTGCTTACTCTCCTGAAGTCTCTTTTCTTGTGAATTACTGAATATTTTGTCCTCTTGGACATCTAAAAGCTGCTCAAATGACACAAATACGATTAAAAAAATGTTTAAAATGATCAACACAATGAAGGGTTGCAAGAAAATGATGCATCTTTTCACAGGTATACAAGCAAATGAAGTATATTTATCAAGGCTGAGTTTGCACCTTTGTGCAGAAACTGTCTTCCATACAACCCTGTAAACTTGTATTTAAATCTGCATTACTGAAACAACTGAGCTGACTTGTTCTTTACAGTTGTCTGATTTTTTTTATGCCACTCAAGTTTGGAACTTCCAGCTGTGTCTGACTGATAAACCCATAAAAACTACACTGAATGCCCTCAGTATTTACCATCATATCTCACCACAAGGTCCATTTAGTGGCTCATCAGGAGCTTTTAAAAGGTTGTGAATGTTTTAATGTCATCTTTCAACTCAGTATGCAGGAGAAGAATGAAATGCTCAAAAAATATTCTGTCTGTTGAGAAAGATAGAAGTTAAAACGGCAAAACAGCGACTGAGTGGAGCCGTGATGCTTTAGGAAACTCCCAGATGTGACTCACTGTTTAACTTTACAGCCATGTGAGGAATCTCTCAGTCTTGCGTCACAGTTTTTTTTTTCTTTTTACACAGTAATATAGGTCAGCGTTCACGTCCTCTGAAGTTAAGTGCGAATAACCGGCGGGAACATGTTTCACGACGGCAGCAAAAGACAAGTTTGTTCTTGTCAGTATTCTGATGTTGTATAGTCAGGCTGAATGTGGAGCTTCTGATCCACATGTCACAGCAAATCCTACTGTAGGTAGGTGTGGACGAATGAAAAACTGTTTCTAACGACAGTGAATTCCTCAGTAAAGGCTGCTGAGTAGCTGCTTGTTAAATCGCAAAGAAACAGCAGCATTTGGGTTATTAGAACAAACACACACACAGAAATATAACTGTACACTCTGCAGTAATGGCAGATAATAATTTACAGACATGGATTTAATACTCTGTAATTACTAAAAGCGATCTGATAAGAAGCCCAGTGGCTTGCAAGTACTTATGCACACACGTGCACATTTAAGGCATCTTTTCGAACCTAATATCAATTATCTTAAAAATAAACATTAATTTTAACCCTTTAAAGCCAAACATTTGAGGCATTGAACCAAGTTTTGACTGTATCCTTCGCTATACATGTTGACTACAGTGACTTAAAAGACAAGCTTAATCTATCAGTACTACATATTTATTTGTGCATGTTGTCATGTTACTTGCTGTCTGTCAAATGTTTACACAGTGCTTCAAAAAGATTCGCTTGGGTAAATATAATCTTCAAACCCTCGAAGGTGCCAGAAAGTACTGGGACTGGCTCTATCAGCGTCCCTCAGTGAAAACTGTCCAGATGACGGACTTAACTCCACCCGTCTGGTGCTGCAGCACAGTTACTGGGAAATACTTGAACATAGAGTGCTGAGGATTATCAAGCTTACAAAGATGTTTGTATATTCTTAGGAGAACTTTGTGGCGATGGCAGTAATAAAGAATATGTACATGACAGAACATTTTCTGGTGATAGGTTTGAATGCTTGTGTTTGAATGGTGTGTTTACTTTGTATGGTTTAGCCATGCTAGCAGTGTGTCTGTCAGTCCACCACTCAGATGTAATTTAAAGCAGACATTCATGATCATCAGAGGATGTATCCCTTACATTTTGGTGACCCGCTATCTTTTATTTTTTGAGTATGTTGATATTTAGGGTGCTGAGTGAAAGGTCTGATGGCTACGAGAGTGTTTGCCATCAAGTATTATATTTGCTTTTCCTTTTATGGTGCTAGTTTTGTTTTATGAATGTGTGTGTGTGTGTGTGTGTGTGTGTGTTGCACCATCATCTGGTCCAAATTCCATCCAATGCATCCGGCTGGACTCTCGGTAATTAGCAAAGGGTAGCATGTTTATATGCTAGGCAAAGATGGTAAACTGGGCAAACATTATGTCTGCTAAGCATCAAATGTTAGCATGCTGAGCAAAATGGTAAACATGTGTGCGAAACATCAACATGTTAACATTTTTTTGAGAATGTTAGCATGCTAAGCAGAGATGTAAAGAATTATATCTGCTTGAGATCAACATGTTAACAAGCTAAGCAAAGATGGTAACCTTTCTAACCATCAAAATTTTAGCATTGTTGTTGTGAGTATGTTTGCATGCTAAGCAAAGTTAGTATACATGTCTGCTTAACATCAACATGTTAGCATTGTTTTTGCAAGCATGTTAGCATGCAAGCAAAGATGGTCATTATGTCTGCTAAAAATCAGCATGTTGCCATTTTAAGCAAAAATGGTTAGCATTTCCGGTAAACATCAACATTTCAGCATTAATACTGTGAGAAGGTTAGCATGCTACTGCTAGCATTTAGCTCTAACCAGTGCTTTGTCTAAATACAGTCTCACAGAGCTATTAGCATGGCTGGTGGTATATTTGAAATAATGTTCATACATATATAGTAGTTGATGAATTACTGACTGTATGGCATCGATGCACTTTAAATATACTACACTGAACTGGCTTGGAGTCAGTCTGCCAATGTTTCTTCTCATCAAAAGAAGAATTAAAAACATTGTAATCGTGAACTCTAAGGCCTCTTCTGAGCTCCTTTGCGTCTAAATATTTAAATTCAAATGAAGTAAGCTACTTTCCAGCCTAGATCAATGAGGAAACACGGCTTAGTACTGGCAGTAAGTAGCAGCAGTCATTGAAATAAGAAATAAGGTCCGACACAAAAACTACAGCATCACATCTTCTTTTAACAAATGAATAAAATAAAGCAACAAACTTCAAGTAATCCCATCATCATTAGCAGAAAAAGAAAAGAAATACAAAAGCAAAAGAAACAAAAAAACACCCAAAACATGCCCAACCTTTGAAGAAACGCAGGTATAAATCATTTAAAACTAAAATAATTTAATAGTTTAAACAACAATAATGCCATTTTTTTATGCCATTAACAGAAAATAATCCCAAGGAGGTAAGAAAATGCCATGCATAACCAACGCTGATGAGAGACACTTTAATACAAAGTCATGTTTCTACTCAATAGAAAGAGTGATAAGAAGCGTGTGTGTGTATGTCGGTCAGAACGGGCCTAGCTTATTAGCACAGTCACTTCATAGAAAATGTCGTCACCATTCACAGACAGTTCAGTTCAAGGATTTCATTTATACACATGTTGTCTATTTTATAATCCCCAGAGGAAGGTCTCCCTGTGTTGAACAGTAGTAGCCATCGCAGAAGTCTTGCATCAGAAAACACAAATACTTCACTGGTAAAAAGCTGTTTTAAAGGCTTAAATGTCTGTTTATTCATGAAGTTATTACAATGGTCCAGATTTTTAAATAAAAAGCTATAGACAAAGAGTGTTTAGGATTAAAATGATCGGTTTAAGATCATCAAAACTCGATTATTATATGAACAATACAGTCAACTACAGCTTTAATACTGACTGCTGCAGCTAGAGATTGCTGCCTGCTTCATAACAACACACCTCAATGTAGAAAAAAACAGAACAGGGTTTTAAAAAAGAAAGTTTGATATGGATCAAGAAACACTAGATCCTACGTTTCACATAATGCGACTCAGGGCTCTTTCCTCAGGTTGTAACTCCTGTCAAAACCACTAAACTCGTGTCTACATGCTGAATAGCACAAACTATAGAGAACTGATGAAACATATAATATCTTCAGATGACAGTTTTGCCATTTTAATTAGGAAAAAATATCCATGACTGTTAGCGGTAATTACTAACTTTGTCAAGACCTAAGTTCACTCCATTTGGAAAATAAGTCAATCATTAGGTAGACATTAGGCCTCATAGGGTGTGTGTAGCAGATCCAGCAACACTAAATAGGGTGTGTGTACTTTCCGGCCTTGTCGGCAAACAAGTCTCTGAACATTGTGCATTTAAGTGTCTGCTGTGACACCATTTAACAAGTCATCACAGTGTGTGTGTTGGCAAAAGTATCCTATAAAAGTTATATGTTATGTTTGGGGGTTTCCTCGAGTCGGTAGTTTACGGTATATGAAAAATGGACATTAGCCTCACAGTCTGAAAAGTAAAGTCAATGCAGAAGTGCCTTAAATCTGCATTTTTCCAACAGCCAGCAGGGGGCGACTCCTCTGGTTGAAAAAGAAATCTGATTGTATAGAAGTCTATGAGAAAGTGACCCTTTTTCTCACTTGATTTGTTACCTCAGTAAACAGTTTCTTCATGAGTTTAGGGTCTAAATGGCTAGTTTGAAGACTTTCTGAATACTGCATGATGTTCTTTTAGTAAATTATGATCCTTATTAGTGTAAAAGAAAGACAATGAAGTTAGATATGCTGTAGGACAGGGCTTGTTTGAGCTTGATAGGCTGCTACTATATCACTGTGCATAGTGTTGTTGAGTTCTCAGTCAGATCCACGGCTGAATCATCACTTTCGCAACAGGCAAATTTGAAACTAGAGGTTTCAAAACAATAGTTCATTAACCGACGGGTGATGACATGCTGGCTTTCTTCCATCGTTTATGCACAGTCAACAGTTAACTCTGAGCTAAAATCAGGTTTCAAGTGTCGCTCCCCTGCTCCACCCTGCTGCCCACATTTGAACCAGTGGGTGACACCATCATGTGAGTCTTTATCAGCAGTCGATGGGTGGGGTCTGCTTTGTTCAATGAAAATAAGGCTTTTCTAAAGTTGTCAAGTTCAGCACAGAAGCTACTGGTTTCAGTAGAATTTAAATGAGGAATATTTAAAACATTCATTTGATTAAATATGAAATTGTTCCTGAGTTTTTGGTCACATTAGGTGAACCGTGAATTAAGTCTATTTTGATTTCATAATAAATAATTCTAACTTTTATAATTGACTCTGAAAGATGCTGTACATGCATTTCTTCAATGCAAATGACAGCTCTGTTTGTAACTAAACTGGCCATTAAAGGATTAAATAACAAGCATCACTAAATTTAGACATGAAAAGAAGAAATGTCTTTGAGTAACACTGTGATGCTGTGTTTCCGCAGCCTGACTTCTACGATGGCCACACGCAAATCTTTAAAATGTCCCCGTAAATACTTGGGAAGCATTTCCAACTGTAAATACGAATTGAGTTTACAACAGGTTATATCAAAAGAAACCTCACAGGGTTGTTTCAAACCACTGACATACATGCACGCAAAAGAAAGAAAACTAAAATAACAAGACAATCATATACCCAACCAGCACTGAAGTAAAATTGCACATTCAATACTCCTCGGTGCTAAATGGTCGACTATGTTAAAACATTAATGTAATGTAAACGATTAATAGAGAAATGCAAAAAAGACGTCATCTATTCATATTGCATTGAATATGGCTCAGATTTTTCTCTTCTCTTCTTGGATAAATGCTGCAAACACAAACACACACAGACACAGACAGGCTGTAGTGATGCAGCACAGAGAGCAGAGCTCAGCTTCTGTGCTGCAGTCGACTGATGTTTCTATTCAGATTTGATATGGAATGAGTCATATTATCTCTCTCACACACACACAGCATGAGAAAAGCCTTGCTGGGGCAGGAGTACCAGACAAACTATCTCACTATGAAAAGTTAAAATATTTGTTTATGACAGTTTGTCTGAAAGTAGCAGGCTTACTGATGATGCTATAAATCCCCTGTTTTTCAAATGGACTCTGGTCTGTCATCCAAAATCAATCTGCACTGAACTAAACTAAACTGGTTTGTTCCCTCCGTACTGGTCCCCTCTCACATGTGACATCTGGTCCACTCAGTGGTGACGGTTCGGTCCTACTTTGTTCATTTATAACAGAAAACTATCTGGATGGCAACATGTTGGACAAGTTTGAAAACGATGAAGTCTTGTGAGAAAGTGTTGTAGTCTTGTGTTGCTCTGAAAATGGGGCTGTTTCTCCTGTCTGTTCTATTCTAGGTTAACAACTGTGTCTATAAAATGTCGGAAAATAGTGACAACTGCCTCTTACGTTCTCCCAATCTGGACCAAAAGAGATTAAAAAAACATCAATTCACTGACAAAGATGACAAAGAAAACAAGCAAATCTTCACAACTGAGACAATGAAATCAACATTTTAGGCATTTTTCCCCCCCTAAAAAAAGATTTTCTATCGATGAATGAATCTAATACAATAATTCAACATTATCTTTACATCATGTTATCTCTCTACTGTCTGGTTGCAGTTTGGTGTAAAGGTAATAAAGTACTATTTAAACTTTGTTTTTAAGTTAATTTAGTGATTACACACACAAAAAGGCCTAAATAATAAGCACTTTGTAACTCTGTTTTGAAAAGTGCTATACAAATAAAGTTATTATTAATAAGTTACATTTAGTTTTGTCATTCTTGTGTACTGTTTGAACTCAGGACCATACAATTATGGTCAGTAAAAAATCTCTAATGTGAATCTTTTAGAGTTTTTGTAATATTTAGTATATACTTTCTACTGTTACTAAAGTAAAATTCTGAGGGGGAAAACTTGCATAATGTTTGGCATATTACATTTCAGGAGAAGTTAACAGCAGTGTTCGGTTATGCTTTAATACTCAAACCAGTGCCATGATGTCAGCACATGGTGGAGTGAAGCTGAACAGAAAATAAGAAATCCTTAAAAAGACCAAACTGGGTACTGGAGTGGCGGCATGACACCGACTAGAGATGTTTTTTTTATTTAGTTAAAGATTCTTTTGATTACTTTTATTATTTTATAGAAATCAGTTGAGCCATTGTCACATTTCAAAATGCTTTTACAAATCAAGCGGTCCAAGTAGCCAGAATTTATCTAGAGAATGATAATTGTCCGAGCAGCCTAACCTGCTCGACCACATAACTAACTTTTAGAGTTAACGTTGCAGTTGAAGCCGTTGGATTGGAAACACAGAGGCTGAAAGGGCCGGTCCTGTAAACCTGCCCCGAGTTCCTGTAATGGAAAGGAACCAAAAGATGGGATCCAAAATTCCCAGAACAGGGACTTTTTGCAGGTTAGGAATGACAACTACCATAAATACCTTCTAAAAAACATGTGTGGTCATCTGGGAGAGTTTCTGCAGGCGATATGTTAAACCACTTCCTGTGCTTGGTGTGTTTATCAGTTTTTGTAACTGTAGCTCGTGGTGAGTCAGGGAATGAAGCAGCATGTGATAAACATGTCACCATTGCATAATTTGGTATTGAAGACACGGCCTCAAAAGTTTTGGAGGACGTGGAACAATGTGTCGGGTCATTACTGAAGTTTGGGGCTAGATATGACACTACATCAGAGCAATGTCTTTGGCACACAGGTTTTAAGAGATAAACATAAACTTTTACTATTTCTCACAGCTCTGAAAGGAGACTTCGCTATTTAACTGCTGTTCAATGCTTAATCAACACTGTAGACGTCTTACTGAGTAAAATGTGAATCCCTTACAAGATAAGAAACATGTTTTCATGAGTTCAGCTCAGCAGCTGAACAGGTGAACTCACGACGCGTGACGGCTGGTCAAATTGCACTTGCATCCTGAACCATTAAAAGTCCTACAATCAGTCAATCAATCAGCACAACCAATAAATAGAATATGAATAAATAAATACAAATAAATAGTTGACCATTAAAATCTTCACTGCAGTGCTGCTGCGCGCTGAAGCAGTTCATCACTCGTCTGGTTTGTCTCTCTCCGTCTGCACAGTCGGATCCAGACTCCGGTCATTTCTGAAACACTTTTCTCACCCGGTCAGTCTCGACTGCGAGTGTGTTCGAGTCCAGACACACAGAGAGTGTGTGAGTGTGTGTTGGGCCTCAGACAGCCGTCTCCAGGTCTTCATGGTTGCCGGATGAACTCTGTTGGGAGCTCAGGTAGGTGGCCAGCTCCGAGTCTCCCTCTGCTTGTTCTGCCGGTGTCTTCCCCTGGTGGACACAGACGCATGTTAAAGGACAGTTCTGGTTAATTCAACCCTTTCATGTAGCTACTGAGGCTATATGAGCTACGCTAACAGTTTGTACTCTGTTATAGAGATCTGGTGTGTCGAGTAGCCACAGAAAACAGCGCATACTGGGCCAACAAGCATGACCATCCTTATAGCCAGTCTGTACAAATCAGAGTATGAATAAGCAGGGTGATTGGTTCAGATGACAAGTTGTCCCAGATCCCGAATTTCTGGGTTCAGTCCCAGTCAAACTTAAACACAAACATTTAAACTGATTCATGTTAAAAAAAAAATCCCTTTCTTGTGTTAATCAGCTAAATAGTTTTAGATGTTAAATGGTATTAAATTGGTGAGCAAAACATTAGGAACACATACTGGTCTAATGCCACAGTAAATCAAAACAGCTTTTGAACAAAACTGAATGTTATAAGCTTTCCAATAAATGAGATTTAAACAGAAGGGCACAGATTTTATTTGGGAGAGACGTGTTAAGCGAACGGCCTGGAGTCCACTCTCAGGAAGCATTTGTGGATAAAACACTTTGTTTCTGTGATTCTGCAGAATATTTATGCACCAATTTGTTCCTAATCTGCACCAGTATGCTGTAGAAATGCCTTTATTATGTTAAGGCACCAGGTGACAACGTAAAACGTAATGGAATAAAGGTGGATTTATTAAGTTTCCCACAATGGTTTCAGCGGTTCTGAAACCATCATGGGAGGCATTGTGTGAAGCACTGTGTGTTTCATAATTCAAGAAACACCCAGTGCTGCTCCAGTCTGACGTGTGGCTGAATGCATAAGTCACATCATAGAAGTTAATCAAAGAAGTTTTTCTACTTGTTTCATGTTTTTAATGGGGGGTACAAAAGCATGCATTCTAAATAATTAAGAGGCGTGTTCTCCCTGAAATCTACACCCGTGGGTTACCTATTAAACTATTCAACATCAGATAGACATGATCACATTTATGTGCCCTTCAACCCATCTGCAGATACACATTTGAATCTCATATCATTTTTTAAAACATATTTTTACAGAAGACAGTATAAAAGTATAAAATTTTAAAACTTCTTCGACATGTTTTGGCTTGTTCTCTTCTTCGAAGTCATCACCCATGAAAGCCACGAGCTGAATCAATACGAGTGTTGGCGGAGTTTTAAATTCTTCTTTCACTTTTTATTGCACCGAAAACTCCAGATTCAGTCTCTCAGCCTTTACACACTACAGCTGCACAGTTCTGAAGCAGTCAAAATATGGCACAACTGTTCTGTTCTTTATGGTGTTTGGTATCTGTGGAGAGAAAGTTCTTCATGTAAAGCTGCACTATTATGAGTATTTGAGTGGATGCGTTGTCACCCTGAGTATATTTTGGGGTTTTTCATGCATTCATTCAGGTTCAAGGGGCCTGTTGTACCAGCTGGACATCGTAAAATGTGATTTAAGCTCTATGTAGACACACTACCTGTAATCAGGGCGTGATGCTACGTTTGAGACTTAGTGTTACGCAGAGCAAGAGGTAGATGCAAAGTAGCCTCGAGGCGTTTCCATGGTGAGAATAAAAACGTTGACACAGTGATTCAACTAATGTACAAGGTACACTGTCAACGAGTTCTCAGTTGTGAAAGAGTAATGACAGACCACACAGACTGAATTAAGAGATGATTTTCCCCTAAAGTTACAACAGGCAGAAAGGGAGCACTGAAAAAAACACAGCAACTGATATGGCGAATGGAAGCAGAAGAGTAGCATGCTGGGGGATATGAGAAGTTCCTGTGGCCCTTCAAGATCGGGCTCACTGAGAGTGGCAGGACAGTTCTCATTTGGACAGCTCTCTTCATGTCCAGCATGAAAAAAGAGGAAACATAGTAGCAACACTCCAGGGCCCGTATTCACAAAGCATCTTAGAATTTTCTAAGAGAGCTCCTAACTTAGCCTAAAAATTCCTAGCAAGGAATCTTAGCTTAAGAGTGATTCAGGAAGTTTCTGAGAGCAACTCTGAGCAAGGAGGGCACACAAACTTTTATCTTAGTGAGGAGGTGTGGTTGACCCTGTTGCTAGGTGTGACACAGTCTTCTAAAGGCTGTGATTGGTTGTTACAAAAAGGGGGAAGGACAAAAGAAAAATGCGCTCCGCGCTCCTCGTAATGATTGGACAGTAAAATCAGCTCATCATATAACTTGGACTGTATTAAGAAATATGTTATCGTGACATTAATTTTATGCCAGGATGATGAAACTCGGCAAAATTAAATTAGTTGTGACACAGCTTCAAATGTTTGAACGTACATCATTCACATGCCGATTGTATTGATTTGCTTATTGTTATGTTTACTGTCCATGCTGGTCATTTTACTACTTCATGTGTTTGATATTAATGGTGGACACAGACTCAGCTGTCAGCAGGTCCTGTGGTTGCTGTGAGAAGCGCTGGTACGAGCTGTAATCCCAAGCGAGAGCGGAAATTGAAATTAATAAATTGCGCAACGATATGAGGCTGTGAAAGACCGTACTGGTCTGACTGGTCTCTGTGCTGACAGAGGGTTGTGACAGACCCAAGTCATCACTGCTACACTGCTGCATTTTACCTGTGGCCAGGTATCACAATGCTGCGATGACTTTCATCTCAGGAGTCATTACGTTACTGTGCTGAGTGGGTCAGTAAACTCATCCCTGATGAGGTCAACCACAAACATTATTTCTGCACCATTGAGCCGATAGCGTTTTATTAAATCACTATCGTTTAATGTCTTTTAACGTACAGAGAACATCTCTCCTTCCTCTCGGTTTTTCTGCCATCTTGCCTGTTTAAGACAGTCTTAGGCTTCTTAAAAGTCCTCCTCCCTACTCCTAACTGTTTCTCACCTTAGGAGCTCTCTTAAGGCCTGAGACGCTTTGTGAATAACTTTTATCTTACCAAGGGAAAATTCTTAGAAAAATCTTAGAACTCGAGAAATTCTAAGATTTTTCTAAGAATGACGTCACTAAGAGCTACTTTTAGCCTTAGGATGCTTTGTGAATACGGGCCCAGAAATTCAGTGCACATGATTTATTTTTAAAAAATGCAACTACATTAAATCTGCTCGCATGGATGGCAGTCGCTGGTTTCTGTAGTATCCTTGATTTAAATCACACATCCAATTTAGCTCCAACTCTCCAGGTTGTTGTATGTAGTTCTAAGTGAAATAAATTTAGAGTATATGGTAAAAAACCCATTTTGGATTTTGAACATCCTCTTTCCCTGTTCCTTTTCTGCCTGTGTACTTTTCTTATCGCTCTCCACGGACTACAACAAATAAGAAGCAAAATGCCTAAAGACACACCTAAAAAACTGTTGGCTGTGTTTATCGTTTTTGTGCACCCTCTGGTTTCTGTTTCATATTCCTGGCAGTGTTATCACAGTGGTGACACCTGCTATACGCAGCATTAAACACCCTGAATATAAAGTGCATGCTTCAGTATGAAAGGAACACCGAGGAGACACACCCTGGAAGGTAGTAAAATCATTTCCCTGTAGATCATTGACATGCCAGGCTGCTCTCTGATATGACTCAACTGGACTTACGGGAAATGTGTCTACAGTTACCTATGCATGTTTGTGCAGCTGAGAGTGCATCTACCTGGAAGTTGGTCTTTTCTAGTGACGCTCCAGCCTCCACCAGCAACCGACACACTGCATGCTGCTTCTCTGAGGCTGCTTTGTGCAGGGCAGTGTCCCCTCTGCAAACACACACACACACACAGATGTTCAGCCGATCAAAATAGACATGCAAAAAGTCACAACAAACGTTGAGTGAACCACACTGACGTAAAACAGAAAGGAAGCTGGCATTAAAGGAAAACCACACAGTAGATAAAGAGGGACTGAGTTGTTGGCATGCACTTTCTCACACAATCAGGGCAAGAAAGCTGATTTTAAACAATCATCTATAAAATAAAATAAAAAAAGATTAAAAGTAGCATCATACTTCTCTCTGTCTGTCAAATCCAGAAGAATCTTAGACCCTGAGGAGAGAGAGACACAGGATATATGAGCAGCACTGTATATTTTAAGACACAGATTCACCCTTTTTAAAAGTCATGGTGGTCGGTCTAAAGAAAGGATCAGCAGAACCAGAGACATCTTGTGTATCCACACATTCTTCCTTTTTATTCAAACTCGGCTCCTACGTTTCCACACTGCCCACAATGCAACTCATGACACTTGTGTCAGAGATTTGGAGGTGTGATGTTAGTGGACGATAATGTAGAGTTAAGCCTTCAGCATGTAGGTGAGATGAGCAGCGGGTCACAGAGGTCTGGTGAGGTCACTTCTTTAAAACGTCACACCTTCAGATGGATTTCCTGGTCAGCTTCCTATCAGCCACGTAATATATTTATGGTCTGTGATTACATCTCCACGTTGTGTTTTTTATTGGTAATGATGAAATCCACCTTTCTCATGATGGACTCAAGTGACCAACTTGCACATGAGGGATTTAGAAAAGTACTGAACTCCATTACTGTTCGTTTTTTAGAGCCACTTTAACCGTCTGAACATCAAAAAAATAAACCCCTTAATAAGAAAAAACTCAACACACAAACAAAAAAAGCTAAATTGCACCTTTTTTTTTACAGCTAGGACTGTAAAAAACTAAAAAAATCATCAGACTTTGAACTTTCTGATAATCTTCAACTACTTCTTAAAGAACTTTACCAAACCTCAGCTTAAAATAATGTTTTATCAAAATCACTTAATTCCAAGTGTCTATTTTTAAATTGCCAAAAATAAACAGTTTTCTCAAACCAGATTCTGCATGAAACAAAAGCACAACCGAGAAGCCATTAGTGACTCGACTCAGCTGCAGCCAACATTCATGCAGGAAAACATTTCAGGGACTATTTGGCTGATATGTAACGCTGTGTCTACTCAGAGCCGACTGGAGACAATTATGGACAAATTAGAAATCTGAGTAGCACAATATCAACAGTATGTGGAGCATCATTGTTGTTTCCAGGATTGGTAACAATAAAGTTGTAATACTGTATAGAAGACATTATGAGTTCTCTCTCCTTCTTCATGGTTGTGCTGTTTCCAGAGAGGTGCACGGTTTTATGTTCCAGTGAAAAATGAGCCCACAGTGAGTAAAAATGCAACAGGTGATGACTACTGCATGGTCAAAGCAAACAATGATTACTGCTGTTGCCTTAAAATTATTCAGTTGGCAGAGCTGGGCAAGCTACTTGGAAAGTAGTAACTAAACTGGGTAACGGGGCGAGAAGTGAGGTAACTTTTCACACAACAGCTCAATGGCTGTAGAGTTAAACTACGGACAGGTAAAGGAGGAGAACTGCTCTTTCCTTCTGTTTTGTAGAGAAAACAACAAACACATTCAGGAGGCTGTTGGAGCTGCTAGTTACTGTGACACATATGACTTATGTATTTAAAATGCCACGTCCAGCACTGTAAACCACTCTCACCTTGTTGCAGTATGTAGCTGACCAGGTCTGTGTGTCCGTTCTGGGCAGCTATATGTAACGCTGAACAGCCTCCAGAGTCTCTGACCAGCAGACTGACACCTTGACCCACACACTCTGATAGCTGGAGAGGACGACAGAGAAACTCATTTTACATCAATGAAGTTAGGATTTACTGAAAGGTCAATTATTTCTTTAAAACAGGGAAAATACAGATGAAGTCCTTGTTTGTAGCTTCCAAGGGTAAATTCACCTGAACATTTTACTAACAGACAAGAATGAAAGTGACTCTATTTGTATGATAAATGGCAGAGGCTAATCTTTACTATTTATGACGTTGTTTGCCGTCTTCAGCTTTGTTATGTAACTGAGAGGAATGTCCTTCTGGAACAGCAGTTACAGTAACAGCAATCATAAAACGCAGCCAGTTTAAAGGTCTGTGGACTCTACATTCAACTTTACACCACATTACTAAAACATTTTCTTGTGTTGTCGTTAGCATTTATGCGATGTATTAACAATCATTGAGTCAACATCCTCTGTAGAAAATGGAGCCCCAGCATGTTAAAGGTGACAAAATCCCTCTGAACTTTGGTGGTAAAACCCAAACGACACTGAGTGATTCCATGAACTGACTTTGTGCTGCATCATCGTAGCATATTTTTATTAGCTGGAGGAAGATTTTCCCATTATGTTAAGGTGATATGAAGCTACCATGACAAACAGGTGAAAACATTTCTACTGCACATTCCTAACAGTCATCCATGTTTGTGTGCGAGAATGCATTTTACCATGGGAAGATCCCCGGAACTGGCGGCAGTCAGCAGTGCTGTAAACACAGAAATTACCATATGAGATGACGCCACAGAACAAAGCTTTGAAGAACAGATTTCTGTAGACTTTTCCAATTTTCCCTCTCCACACTGTCTGTAGAGTCATGCTGTTCTCTGGAGATACCTGCCTCAGTGCTGAAGTACTGCGAGTGATGACTAACTGTGGATAAAGTTCAGGGGTTTTTTACTCCAACCGCACACCAACGGGATATGAACTGTTTGTGAGTTGTTTACACTTCAGTGTGAGCCAAACAATAGAGGAATTCAAAGTGACCCTACGTATTCAAGATGAAAACAGCTTCCTCTCTGGGTTTCTGCAGGGATTTTTCTCTCTTGAACTTTGTTTCACTCTCCTACAAATCCACAGTGTGTCTGTGTTTCGTCCAGGCAGGTGAAAGTCGAGGGTTTTTCTTTGTAGCACAATATTTCTCTTGTCTCGAGCCATCAAACTGCTCTCAACGGCACATCCAAAAATACTCAATGACCTCAGAGTAACTCAGATACCTGCACTGCATGTGTGTTAGAAACTTTTATGGAGTGTTTCATAGAGTTTTCACACACACTGTATTTGCAGATATGGATAAACCAAATACATGACTGATGACTGATTTTTTTTTAGCTGAATTTAAGATGAAACACCAACTACCTCTGTCGGAATACAGTATTTATGACAGTATAAATGAGTAGAACAAGAAAAAACAGCAGGATGTCAGTGTTGTTTGCAGCTTAAAGTGTAAATAAAACTGAAAGTGGACAAACACAACACGTGAGGTTGAGGAACAACAGGTTTGTTACACTGGAGAGTCCCAGTCATTCCAACTACTTATTACTGTCAGTTAACGAGGCCAGAGGAAACACCCTTCAGCTTCTCCCATTTTCCCAGAAAGATTTCAGACAGGCTAAATGGCATTATTGTTCTGAAGTTTACAAGCCTGAACAAAGTGTTTGAAGAAACCTGTTTTAAAAAGCCACAAACTCCCCACATTTGCAACACTTTGAAGGAATGTAAAGATTTTTTTAGCTAGAAGAAAAACATTCATCGTAAAGCTGGAACTGCCGGCTTAGCTCACTGCGACATACTTTGACTGGATGACTTATCATGGTCACAGACAAACAGCATGTGATGTGAAGTAGAAGTGAAACTCATTCAAAACAAAGTTATGAAATAACAGCTTTCCAATTTTCAGTTTCTAAAGCGGTAACACCCTAAACAAAAGCTGCAACCCAGTTTTAAATGTATTTATTGTAAGTGTGTGTGAGTGTGTGTGTGTGTGTGTGTGTGTGTTATACCTTGTTCCTCGACTGTCAGAGGAGCTCTGCAAATAGAGCATAAAGAGGGAATTAATATGTGATCAGTTTATGCAGATAAAATCGTATTTCAGTGCTTCAGAAGATGATCATTCTTCAGTCTTGTGTCGTTTTTTGATTTTTTTTTATTCTATAAAACAAGACAGTTGTGGTAAAAACTTTGTTCTTTAACTGAATCCGTCTTGAATAGTTGCGATGCAGTGATTCCTTTAGTTGATCAACATCAAACTAATCTTCAACTATTATTATCCTGGTCCCAGACTGTCAGATTAAAACATTTGTTGCTGTTCTTTTTTTTTGTTGATTAACTGAGATATTTTCTCTGTTAATATACTTTTTATATGCATGTAGACCTAAAATGTTGGCCTAGAAAATATCATTTTTCCTGTCAGACCTCACATTTTACAGCTCCATATGAATCATATCTGCAATGACAGCATATTTATGATACCACATTATGTTATCTGGTGCTCTTCTGTCATTTGTTATCGGTCTAGTGTATCAAATAGCAGAAATAATAAAAAATATCCCAAGTGATATCTTAAAATGTCTTGTGTAGTCACAACCACAGTCCCAAACACTACATAGAGGGATGTTAAAAACAGAAAAGCAGCAAATCTTAACATGCAAGAGGCTGGAGCTACGGATTAACTGATATTTTTACTTTAATAAAGCAATTATGATTATTAAATGAATAAGTGATGCACTGATTATCAAATTTGTTATCAATTAGTTACATTTTTCTCATCTGAGTACTACGACAAAAACAAAAAGACAGATGTTGTGCCGATAGTATTAAGTCTACATGCACACAAGAGTTCATGCATATCATCATTCATATAATATATACTGCTCATTAATCATTAATTATTGCATATACGTACACGTCTGCACACACTGGAGTGATCTACCTTGTAAAATAGCTGTCTGACCTGTGTGGGACGTGCCTGGTGGTTAAATTTTTAAAGAGGTCTGAGTCTCTTCTTACCCTGCAGTGGGTTCCACCACCAGATCAGGCATCCCTGTGGACGACCCCTGGTTCACCACAGGAACCTCGTGGTCCAGGATGAACACCTCGTCCTGACAGATTTCTGTCACAAAGTGGAGGTGCTCCTGCAAACACGAAGGCAAAATGAGAATGAGAAAACCAAACTGGACACAAACTCGTTAAATCAGTGATCTCAGAATGAATATTTGTACAGTTTGGACATTAAAAAAATTACAAAAGGAGGTAAACTCCATACCTGAGCCTTGTCAATGCGATAGAAGCGGTCAGCTGATGTAGCTGTAAAGAAGAAAATAGATAAAACATGTGCAAAGGTATGTAAAACAAACTTTACTAAACAGCTTGTATTCAACTTACATGATCACCTGGGCAGAAACATCAGATTTTATTCAATAGGCTATCTTATCTGGTTTTATTTTTAACTGGGTCATTTTATTACGCAGGCAAATTAAGAAAAGAAACAAATTGATTTACAAGTAAAATTAGAAAGCTTTATCACAGGCTATAAAATATACAAAGGATCTAAAAATATGTGCTTTAGAGGGGAATCTGAGTAGAAGAGTATTGTGAACCCCTTTGATCCTTCTTTTTTTTATATATTTCTAATTCAGAGGCCTCAGTGTGAGCCTCTGCATATTTTTTATTTATGAAAAAATGTACATCACTTACATTTATCTTCGGTGTACAATCTACATAAAGCGCCTTTGTTGTTTTTTTTTCATGTATTTGAAGTGTTTTGGTGACTCACAATCCAGGAAGCTCCAGTTGGGAGACAGTCTACTGGTGGAACTGGTCCTGGGGACGCCTCTGCTCTCATCCTGGAGACAAAGACACAAGTGATCCTTATCGTTGTTTTACTGAACAATAAGCTAAATGCAAAAAACAGACTTACATAGAGGAGTTATAAGAGTAAAAAGAAAGCACAAGACAGAGGTAGTAAGAGGGCTAAAGGTATTATTTTAGTGTTTCTTTATTTTAGAGAGGCTGCACAGTAAATAACACAACAGAGACGATTAGGACAATGACACAGCGTATAGTGTATATTTATATACTGTTTACATTTGAGGGGTTCAGAGAAGTTCTTCTAGTGTGGTAAGACAGGACTTTACTCAACATGGGTGTCAGTCTGTAAAGACTAGGGTTACTCTATTTAATTTGTCTTTTGAGTTGAATTCTTCATTCTGAAGTGTGTAACATGTTCCAAAGTTCACTGAAAAGACTCTTAAACTCTCCACACTGTTCTTCAAGGAACGGCCCACACGCCTAAAAATATCTAAACTATTACATAATTGTCCAAATGTTCCAGTGTTGTTTCTACCCTTGCAGAGTGACACCCAGAGGTCACACTGTGTACCTGATAGTGCACTCTGTGGCCAGTAGATGGCGCCTGGTGTAAATCCTAGCAAGCACAGCAGACAGGTTTCAAGGTTAACAAACAGCCAAAGCATTTACATCAAAAAACTTGCACAGATGTTAAACTCGGTTAGTGAACGTTTCCCACATGAGACACACAGCTACAGAACAGCTCAGCGCTGTCGGCCGCTTATCATCTATAAATAACTGAGTGGAAGAGGTGACGCTGCGTGGATCATCAAATAATAATGAAGGCCAAGAAACAGAAGAGGCGGAGAGCAAAGAGGAACATTTAAATGATGATGAGCATAATGATGATGAAGATAAATACTTGCCTCTTGCAATCGATCAATATAGAGTCTGCACGTCTCCAGGTCACAGTCACCTCTCACCACCACTATGCCTACTGGGATGGCTGGAAAACACACAAACATGCATTTTAGGCCATAATATTTTAAAAACATGGTCACTTGGTGGCAGCAGAATAAGATTTGACTACAGTATTGACCTGACTTCACTACGTTACAGCACCTCATTGGACTTATTTAATGGAGTCTTGTTTTTGGTCACTTGATAAATACAGCAAGCTTTCTAGCAGCTAAATGCTTCACAATATTGACCAGACAGTTACTAATTTTATCTATCTTTATCTCTTACTGTCTGCTGTTTGGTGCTGTGAAGGTAGTTTACAGAGCATTTATGCTGCTGCAGCTGAAAACATGGTAAATGACAGTGGTGACACTGAACCAGAAAATAAAGTGTGGGCTTAAAATAAAAACACATGGTGGATCAAAAAATTCTGAGATTGTGGCGCTCATACACAGAGCACACCACCATCATGTGCTTTTAAATTTAGTCTCAGGAAATTTTTGATTATACCTTGTAATGAGCTGAAAGATAAAAATCTAGATTATACACAAGCCACCTTTTCATTGAGAGAGAACACACATTCAAAGGGCCTTACAGATGTCTCGTAGTCGTTCTTTGTCGTACTGCAGCCGGTCGTACTCCTGGAGGCTGATCCGATTCACTCGAAGGCGAAGGCGATCTGGAACTGCGTGAGGACTGGAAAAAAATACACGCAAGTGCATGTACGTGCACACACACAATTCAGACATGCCCGAGCATACAACAATAAGGGCATACATATGCATACATGCACGCACAAACACACATAGACATACATCACAAACCAGTTCTGAGCTCTTGCAACGTAATCTGCAACATTCAGTTCCTCCCCTGTCTTGTTTCAGCGACTTACGCATCAGATCTCTGAACATCTTCAGTTGCAGCTGAAAGTTTTAAAACTGAGCTTTCACTGAGTTTAACACTTCTGATAACTGGAGGCTGTATAAAGGAGTAAAACCTCCCTCCAGCAGAACAATATTAGAAGATAAAGGGCTCAGCTGTCCTCATGTGACATTACGCTGATTCTGTGTTCGAGTTTATGGCAGGCCAACCCATTTAAAATCACTGTCTGTGGGCAATATCGCCTTCAGCACGGATGGAGCTTGATGAAGGCAGAATATCAACGTCAAAAACATGGTGGGCGATAAGCAAAACAACACCGCTGCTGACAAATCATCTATCCACCCAGAAACTCAAACATCAGAATCTTCCCTGTAAAAGAACAGACAGAGCGTCATATGAAAGATTACATTAGCAGGACTTTAATCCTCTCAGTCAAAGCTGAAGCATAATATTAAGACAGCTTCTCAGGGGGGAGGGCATGGACATCAAGTGAGAACCAAGGCTTGGTGCTGGGGTAGTAAGAGCAAAACTCGGGGTAAAGTCAAAGGTAAAAGGACTACAGCGGAAACAAACATCAAGACAAGAGGCAGAAGCACATTGAGAAGTGAAAAGCTTCAGCATGCTGCCATACACCCTTTCTCTCTTTGAGCCCACTGACTGCATACAAACACAATAAAAACTCACAGTCAACACGACACAGCAGGGTTTGACCAATATGAGCTTTTTGGGGTCAGCACTAAAACAACCTGTCTTGGACTGATTCTGCGAATAATGTTTGTTGTGCTTTAATATTTGAAATGAGTGAGGAATCATCAAGTAGGTTGTACCCCGGCTACAAATGATTGATTTGGTGTTTTTGATGTACCGGGGAAATGACAACTCGTCTGGTTAAATTTGCAGTAAATGGTTCAATTATAGCCGTAAATCATAAAAGCTCTTCATGATGTTGAGACCTCAGTCTATTTATTTGAGTGTGAGGGCAAAGTCAATAAACAGTATAAACATTAAAACAAGAAATAATACTTTGAAATGGAAGGAGAAGGCTCTTTAATAAAGATAGAAATGTACCTCAATAAACTGTTGTCATTTATCAAGCAAAAAGGTTAACTCTTTGTTCATTCCAGCTTTATAAATGGGTGAAGTTACTGTTTATTGTTTAATGTAAATAACTGGAAATTGGATATATTATACACTGAAAAATCAACAGAAAAAGATATTGCATTGTCCAGTATTCTCTGCAGCCCTAAAAATACAATATAAAGGTTCAAAGGTTTACTTGCCACATATACAAGCAATCAATGAAATGAAATTCGATGAGGCATGCTCCTGATGTTGTGCCAAAGGGCTAGTAAGAAACGATTTTTTAAAATAAAGAGTAAAATGTACATATGTCACAAGGGCACATATGCAGTGTGCAGGGAAAGTGCAAACAGATGTCACGGCAAATCGGATCAATAAAATGCTGCTAAATGTGAGTTCTGCAAGTAATGTTGTACAACTCAATAAATAAAGACTGAAGCAGGAAAAAAGTGTGACTTTATAGTTTATCGTGATTGTGACTGATGGAAAAATGGAAGTTAGAATGTTGCTTTTTGACATGTAATCAATCAAACAGAATCATATCCACGATATCAGAGGTTAAAAGTAAAGTCTGGCTTTAATAAAAACGATCAGTTGATCAAATATTGGTCGAACCGGACCGACAAAACATGTCACTCACTCACATGTACACAAACACAAATGGTGACAGAGGGCTGAGGTACTTACACAGAGAAGGAGTCGGGGGGAGCAGAGAGGCGGCGCAGATCAGCTGCACACACCTTCTGAATACTACGGCCGCACAAACACACACACACACGCACGCACACACACATGCACGCACGCGCACACACACACATGCACGCACACACGCACACACACAGAATAGAGGAGGAACGTATGGCGGAGAGGAGAGAGAGAAGAGAAAAAAGGAGAAGATGAAGAGGGGAGGATAGAAGCAAGGAAAGAGGAGGAGAAGAAGATAAAAGGAGGGCAGAGGAGTGAAGAAAAACAGGAGATAATGAAAGAAAAGGTGAAAGGAGAGGAGAAAGAGAGAAAAATAAGAGGAGAGGAGACAAAGGAGCGTAAAAAAAGGAAGCCAGGAAAGGAGAGGAAACAAGGAAATAAGTGGAGACAAGAAGAGGAGCCAGGAGAGGAAACAAGGAAAGAAGCAAAAAGAGGAGAGGAGAGGAGAGGAGAGGAGAGGAGAGGAGAGGAGAGGAGAGGAGAGGAGAGGAGAGGAGAGGAGAGGAGAGGAGAGGAGAGGAGAGGAGATGAAAAACAGGAAAGGACGCAAACAAAGGAAGGAGAAAAGGTAAACAAATGAACATAATAAATAAAAACCAAGAAGATCCCAGTCGTGCATTGGAGAAATGAAGATGTGAAGATGAAGGAGGACGAGACAAAAAGAAGAGGAGGGACAGGAGGAGGGACAGACGGAGAAAAGCCCAGAGGTAAGTAGACAAACACTGATAGCAGAGCAGTACGTCAAGCAAAGACACTACTGTAGTTACTGCAGCTACAGCGAGTAATTGTTCCCTACTGTGCTTTCTCTCACATGCACACTGTAGCTTGTCGACTGTTACAAAGAATAGACCCACATTTATAGACAAAGATAAACATGAAGAGTTATTAGTGCTACAGGGATGGAGGAGTGTTAGTAGCCACAAGATTTCAGATGCAATGTTCTATACAGCAGGTAACCACAATACAACGCTGCTGCTTCATCCCTCAGAAAGAAGAAGAAATCAATAAGCGTCTTCCACTCAGCTGACACAGCAGAGGGAAACCACACAGTATTATGTGTCAGTATGTCACTGAAGATAAACCTGACTCTTGTTGTGATTAATTCGAGTGGACAACATTACATATCCCTCCTTTGATTGTGGTTTGGCGAGCTGAAGAGAGATGTGGGACATTGAGAGGAGTGAATGTCAGCTCCCACTAAACAGATTGTATGACTCACTCAGTGCAAGCCGGGTTTTTACAACACTGCTGGCCTGGTTCCTCGACTGTGTGTATGTGTGCATGTGTGTTGCTGTGTGTGTGTGTGTGTGTGTGACTCACTCGTTGAGCAGGGGCACTGAGGTGCGCCTCTTGCTCTTCTGGACCATGTTGGCCTGATTTCGAAGGGAGATGCGGAGAGTGGATGGAGCCAGTCGGCAGGGCTCACCGTCCACCTGTATGAACACACAAAGACATACAAGGGTCAGTGTTTGAAGGACAAACCAATAATTAATTAGAAGATATGATGCTGCAGCTGTTATGTTAGCTGATTATATCTGACAGTGAGCTGAGCCGCCGCTTGAGCTTGGAGCTGTCATGACGACACAGCGGCAGGGCTGAGGCAGGATGAAAATAGAGCTCTGCTTCATTAATCACTCGGCTGACTGACAGAATATTATTCTGATGATTGATTTTAGTTGTCTAAACCTTCTCTTGTTTCATCCTCTCAAACATGCTGCTGCTTTCTGTCATATGACTGTAAACAGAATATTTTTGGATTTTCTACTGTTGGTTGCCAAAAATTGAGCTCTGTTAAATTACACTGCAAATGTTTCACTATTTTCTTATTTTTTGTTGATAAATTAATACAAATCTTTTTTTCAAAACCTCTGCTTGTGGAAAATGAGCCACCCTATTCTCATCTGCTCAATGCTTTACCTTTATTTTCTATCTTTTTACAGCAATTTTGAAACTAGAAGGCTTTATTTTGGCACATTATACACACAACAATCAATAGAACTAAATATTTGATTACATCATTAATTATGAAAACATTAACTGCAGCACTAAATGAAACTTAAGGGTTCAAAGGTTGATTGTCACATACACAAGCCATATCAGCTGTGAAAAGGGTAAAAATGTAATATAATCTAATAGATTTCACAATGAATCTCCCCAGTTGATTACTTTGATTAAATTCAGGATGTACATTAAACATGCGGGACATTTGTCTTTTGTAATCACTGCTGTTTTTATCCATAGACACATGACATAAGTTGAAAAAGCCGCTGTATCATATGCGTCTGGGACATAGGAACCCTGCCCTGATTGGATGTGACACCTGTGTGCTGGCCTTTAGTCGTTAGGTGTCACAATAGTCTTTGTCATGGCGTCTCACTACTAGCTAAACTCCTACAATGTTCTCTGCTTCACAACATGGAGCTGCCGTCTCCACTGGTCACTACAGTATTAAAAAGTAAGACCAGGTATTACAGCTGGCCTGCAATACTTGATGTGCATATTATGAACGAAAATAGTCGGTATTGGCAGATTTTAAATAAGACATGACTTGGATCAGGTGGTCAGGGGCCAAAAAAAGCAGGGGCCATCACCAATAGAAGGGCATATATCCCAAAACATCCTTCTACTTAATGGCAATTTTCAATAACAAACTAAGATCATGAATGCAACCCTTAAATTATTTACAGTAAATGGTTAAATTACTATGAAATTAACACTTAAAACCTCCAAGGGCTGAACTGCCTTTCAAAAATATACACACTTCCAAAGTCTTCCAGCTGCCATATGTTGATATCCCTGGAGAACTACACTTACATGGAAAGTGAACAAAGACCACCGATGAAAGAATAGAATCCATCACAATGAACAAGTCCTCATGAAATTATAATCTGCGCTCAATAGTTCTTTTTTGGCATGGTGGACTGTGTGTGGGAGTCTGTTTGAAACTCTTTGATATGCCTGTCCCTCTCCAACACACCTGTCTCATGAAATAGACGTGTGAAGAATACCTTTGTTTCATTTTGCTTACAAATTATACAGCCTGAAAAAAATCCATCTCTGACATGCTTTTAGGAGTAAACTGTTCCACGTGAGTCCAATAACACGTGAATAAACCCCTCAGCAAAAATGTTCAGAATATAGATAGGAACAAAAATGGGAAGACTGGTGTATGTAAGTGCTGCTGAAGTGGACATTTCTGGTTCCAGTTGTAAGAAAAAACACATTGGTTTTAAAAGATATGTATTATAACTGTAATCCACAGATGCAAAAAGACAAAGTGTTACAAATATAAACATCTTTTTTGTACTAGTCTGAAGGAGGCAATATCACCAAAATTAACCAGTGCATGAAAAAAACTGTCTCAATAAGTTCTAAAAGTGTTCTAAAAATATTCTTTTTTGGTTGCCAGAATGTTCTTTTCAGTGGCAGAATAACATTCTCCAAACACATTCTTGAAATGTTGGGTGGCAGCATTTAGCATAATTTCTTGAAATGTTTTCTGAATGTCTTTCCTTTGTTTTCATGCAGCACTGTGTAATACCGCGGTAATGTTTATAGAAGGATATTTTATAAAATGTTACCCCAACAACATCCCCAAAACATCCTCAGCATGCTGAAGGCAAATGTTCTAAGTTGCTGTGAAATGTTAGCCATCTGAGGCCTCTGTAACATCTTAGAAACACTGTTCAAATGTGGTTCAAGAACAATCTTCCTTTGACATCATGTAATATAATCTGTGGTCCTGACAACATCCTCAAACCTTCCTCTATGTTTGATTTAAGTCTTATCTAACCTTAGGTAACGGTGGTGGTGAGTGTGTGCAATCACCTGAACAGGTACAGTCTTGAAGGTAGTGAGGACGACTTCTCTGCACTGGTGAAGTCTCTCTCCGTGACCTCCAACCTGCAGCGCTGCCTGGTGGACAAAAGAGAGACTCACATCATGATCTCATGAATACAGTTCCTGTGATTTATGTCCTGCTGTGTTGCTATATTTCTGCTTTGGCGTCACATTTGTCTTACCAGTGAGGCCATGGTGAAGCCGATAACCTCGATGCAGCCATCGTCATGACGCTGTGGTTCAAAGTCTCGATGGTCGCCTGTGTTTCCCCATGGCATGGTGCCAGCACAGTACCTGCACACATGTAGAAATATGCAACATCTAGATCTCTAAAACAGTTTAAATGTCAGGTCAGCACTCTGTGATGTGCTGCTGATGAAACACACAGAGCACATCAGGACACTGGATATGCACCAGCAACACTTTACATGTATAAAGCCATCAAATTGTGCAAACAGAGATTCCCGCCTGACCACACAGGTAATGAATTGTTTTTATTGATTCAGTGGGGAATATTCCAGAGTGGTGTGGGAGGACTGAAGTCAACAGCTTCAGTATCAGAGTACAAAACCTGAACAGGACCTCGTGCCTCTACCTTCAGCCCACTTAACAGAATTTCATTAGTCAGGTATTCACTAGAGAGTTGTAGTGTTTCATTATTTTCTTTATGCTGTTTTTCAAATGCTTTTCCCCTGTAGTGGGAAACACTGAATCATTTTTGGCCATGACGGACAACAGCTGACAATTTAGTAAAGCTCTTAATCTTGCCTCCTCCAGGGGCTGACCCTGCACTCTGACCCTAGCTGGGATATGTGAAAAAAAGAATTTCGCGGTGCTGTAATGTATTTGTGACAAATAAAGGCTTCTTCCTCTACTGCCTGATGTTCCGTGTTGAAGTATGAAAGGCATCAAGACATACGAGATTCGATCAAAAAGTTCCAAAACTGTGCGAATAAAAAGCAAAAACCTTATCCACTTTGAGGCGGTCTTCTTGTGCAGTAATGTACCACAGCCAGCACTACTGTCGTGTTTGACATGCTCTATTTTGACTGTTTGTTGTACGCATTTGGTATTTTACCACAGACATCCACCAGAGTGCAAACATCAAATTGGGTGTCAAAGGGAAGGCACTCTTCAAGTCAAAGATCATCTCTGGTGACCAAAGTTGGGTGTACAATGACAACCAAGAGACCAAACAGCAGTCCTCACCATAGAAGAGCCTACAGGAGGCAAGACTGAAGAAGACCTGCCAGGTCAGCAGCACAACCAAGAAGATTCTTATGTTTTGTTCGGGGTTTTGCACCGTAGATTTGTACGTCAGAGTCGGACTGTGAATGCTGAGTTCTGCTGAAATGTTCCGAGTTGTCTCAGAGAGAACATTCGGCACAAATGGCCTGAATTATTGTACATTCCATCATGCCAATAAATACCAGCTCACAGCGTGTTGAAAAAAGTTTTGTTGGCTTCACTAACACAGTCGCTGATTCCCTTCAGTCCTACTCACCAGATATGGATCCCTGCAATTTCTTCCTCCTCCCCAAAATAAAATTAAAGTGGAACAATCACAGTTTTGACATGACAGAGTGAAGAAGTTTCAGTGTGCACCGCAGATGGTGGAACCATGTATCCTGCACAAGACTACTTCGACAAGGACGGTGGGCAAATTCTATTCAGGAGCAGTTTTTGCATTTTGGAGGCACAGTCTCGGACTGACAGCTTTGATCACACTTTGTATAGTAAATCCATCCAAATTAAGAACTAGTAAAACGAGTCCTTTCCATAATTTGCAATTCTGATGATAAGATTTTTTTCTCACTTTTTGTTAACTTGTGTTTTTATCTTTAGTATATCCTGATAAAACAAAAACTCACCAACACAAAACAGCAGCACTGTGACATTATGTGCACCCCAAATCTACAGTATCATTACCTCTGTGAGGTCACCTACCTGGGAATGTTCAGAAACACTATGCACTGGAATTTCAGCTCCTGGATCTTGGGAGTCAGATCTGTACCATCACACTGGGTGAGACAGAGAAACATAAAGAGTCATTTCTGTTTTAATGTGTGATCTGTGACCTCAGTCGGTGCTTTACAAAATGGACCAGCAGTATAACGACCAGTTTTCACTCTCAGATCCTTCATTTGCTTTTACATCTTGCGTCAAGCTTCACTCTCAGTTCTCAGGTTTTATTCTCAGTCTCACTGTTTTCGCTCTTGATCTTACAACTGTATTGAAGGGAGTGGTGGTGGAAAGCAATTGATACATGTCAAAGGTCAAAGGAGCTCTCTATGGGGCACCATCAAATGATTTGTTGCAGCGACAAGATGCAAGGTGGAAAATTGCCAACCAGAAATAGGATATGCCTTTTTCTCAATACACGTACTGATTCTGGATTAAATGTTATGTTGAATCATCCATGTTCACCAAGAATACAGCAAACGTAACAAAGTAGATTATTATGTGCTGTTTCTACTAATCCTGATCAGAAAAAGTCTCCAGATAATCTATATTTTTCTGTCAACAAAACAACAAAGCCAACAACAAACTGATCCCAATAACAAGTACTGCCTGTGTATCCAAAGCCTTGTATTATTCCTCTGTGCCACTGAGCTCCATTGTCATCCAAAAACTATTAAAAACACATCAGTGAGTTATTGCAGTGAGTGACATGTTCTTGCATTGTGATAAACACAAGCACTGTAGTTTAACTGCTGCTGCTGTAAATGATCACAAGAGAAACAGAACAGTCCCCAACTAAAGCACTACTTCCTCCTGTTTGAACAGATCAGTTAAAACTGCAGTGTCCAGCAGTTTTAGGAAATTACAGTGTCTCTTTTAAATGAAAGGACATATTCATTATCCAATTTTAAAGATTTATCTCTACTACAGAAAAGAACCTGCTTAAGGCTGAGAGCAAGGGACGGTGTAGAAAAGTCAAAAAACATTGAATGACAATTAGAGCCAGCAGTGTTGGGCTGTGTTGGCATGAAAACACAGCCCAACACAGCAGACCACATCAACAGATGTGGTCTGCTGCTCTCAGGGGATCCATGACATAGGAAACATACTGTATCATAACATCCCAGTTAAGGTCAGCATGTAACATGGTGTGATACTTGATCCTACTTAAACTTCAAGGTTTCTCAAAGGTGGAGTCTGCAGTTCTAGAGTAAGAGTGTTGATATTAAGCTAGTTAGCATATTTAGATAATTAAGATAAGATAAAATTATATCAATCCTGAAGTAAATTCTTGTAACTGATATTGCTCAGCAAAAAAACTAAGTGACATAAGAAATGCAGAGCTTATAAGTAGAAAAGCAACACACTATAAATATGATACAATACGGAAATAAAACAAGTAAGTCTAAATAATCAGAAATAATTAGCATGTGCCACACATCCCTCTAGTTCCCACTGCTGCCTATTTTAATGACCAGGGATGTGTATGAACATCACATTTTTTCTTCAGCACACAGCAGACCAGACAACTAGTGAACCATGAGGAGATATTTACTGAATTTAACAAAAAATGAATTGGAATTTCATAGTCCGTCTCTAATAGGGAAAGAAAATACTTAAATATTCTCATCTTTGCCTAGGGAATTAATATTGAGCATTCTTCATTAATTTCAGATATTCCTCAGACAATTAACCAAGAAAATAATCATCAGAAGTGATAATAAAAATGATTTTTAGTTGCTGCTGTAATACAAGTACAGAGGTCAGTGTTGAGGGTCAGTGGCTGAGCAGCAGCGCGGCAGCCCCAGTAGGACTTTAATGCTGTGCTGAAGGACACTTCAGCGGCGCAGACGTTACCAGAGCAGCTGAAGGATGGCCTTTTTAATCAGCCGGCCGACCTGCTGCCCAGACATGTCGACATGGAAAACGATACCGACTGAGAGAGAGTGTGTTAACACTCACCACCACTCTGACGTGCTTGGACAAATCCCTGGAGCTTCTCTGGAGGAAATCTGAGAAGGCAGCCTGTAAACACACACAGACGTGCACACATGCACATAAACAGAGAAAAGGACCCAATCAAACAGAATTACAGCTCATTACATTTCCCTCATTAAAAAGACATAACTCTCCTACATGTTTCCGCTCCAACTCCCACCCATCATTTCTTCTTTCCAGCTCACAGCCTTCACAGAGCAACTGCTGGATCCAAAAAACTACACATCTAAAATTTCTGAACGTCTGGGTGAAGCTTTAGATTTGAATCAGACCAAATCGAAAACACAGTCATACTGAAATCTGCCTGACGCTGGAAACATGATGGATTTCCAGTTGAACACTGGTGTTCAATAACTATAAATCTAAAGAATAAAAGGTCAAATGACTCAGTGGGAATCATGACATTTGTTTAGCAAGCACATGGGATACATACGCCACCACAGACACTGCTCACTATTGATCTAAAACCCCAGTGAGAGTAAAACATATTACTTTTAGAAGACCCAACAGAATTTCTGCTTTATCATAGCCTCCTTCCTCTTGAAGTTGTTCTTCCAGTTTGCATTAGCCCTTCTGGATTTTCCCATCTCCTCAATCTCTGTGTTCTGTCTCTAAACTCCCTAAATCCCATCATTTACCTCTCAGTTGTCATTCTTACAAGAGAAAAAAGTCTGTGCTGGGAAGGTTTGTGTCTGTGTGCAATAAGTCACGTGGGACACTCACTCCTGCATAGAACATCTTGTTGCGGAAGCGACTGTTGAACTTCTCTGGGTTGGCCTCTGGAAACACACAATCAGAGAGGCAGAGCAAAAGAAGAATGCATTAAATGGGATTAAAACAAAACACAGAGGTGTAAAGTGACAGAGAGAGAAACTCTTGACTCATTCAAGCATGCATGTGTGTCTGACTGTGTGTACTTTTTAATATTTCATTTTATTCTGCTCATCTTTTTTCACAACAGTGCAGAATGATGCATTAGTCGAAGAGAGAAGGACTTAATGGAATATAAATACGGGGTGAAATGTGAAAAAACAAAGACACTGGAATAGCTCCCACAGACCTCTGGACTCGTGGAACTCCAGGGTGACGTGAGCGTCGAAGCCCAGGCTGAAGTAGTTGTTAAACACATTCAGGGGCAGCTGAGGACACAGGAAACATAATAGAGTGAGTGTCGGTGTATAAATATGGACAATATATTCACAGAGACACCTCATATCCTGGTTGAGCACCTGGCAAGTAGTACTCATCCAAAATCACATTTTTAACACAGGTGTTTAATATTTTGGTGCTTTCTGTATGGACATTTACCTCGAGCAGGCAAACCTTTTTTCCACTCATGATGGCACAAATGACGGGTCAGTTTTTATGTAAACTGCAAGGCATCTGAATTGGAATTTAATTTGTTGATCCTCTCTAATTAAAATGCTATCCTGGGGTTGCAGCTGAATCGTCTTTTTTGCTTGGGAAGGTTCCTAAATGAGTGAAATGATCTGGAATTATCTAAGTGCCAACTAAATGCAAAGGACAGGCGCTTTACTGCTTCTTTTCTTACCCCGTTTTGCAAAAGATAGAGTGGTCTGTTCTTTACAAAAAGCTGCACGTCCTTGCAGCAGGACCACACAAAGAAAAACACCATCCACAGCAGACCCACATCAACATCTGCCATCACATGATCATGTAGCCTAGTGTAAGTGCAGCTGGATTACCACAGTTGTCTTTTCCTTCGTCATCATGAATTCTACTTCACACCTTTACTTGACCTTACGATGCTTTCTACTGAGGTCAAGGAAAATGTTTAGGAAAAGACAGGGGACTATACAATTGAAGCCTCTAAGTTGTCCTTACAGAAAAATAAACAGTACACCTTACAGCCTTAGTACACTTTGTGCATGAGAAAGGAACTGTTCCACTGCATTTGTAAGGAAAAATGTGGTCCATGGCACACATTTCAGATCAGGGAGTTGAGTTCCCCAAGTGGATGCCTAACTTATGTGTTTAGGAGAACATAGGAGATGGAATTGTTGACCTAGACTAGACTTGTTGCAAATTCAAGGCAGTCACGTCCTGCTGTTGTTGTTTCATATTAAAAGGTTCGCAGAGGTGAATCACACAGAGACTTTTATTGTGAGGCAACAGGATTGTATTTGACACAGAAGTCAGCAGTGTGAGTGTGCAATGCTGTTACTGTTTGTTATTACTTTGTTAACACATACAGAACACTTTCCAGTGTTTTGATTCTCTGGTTCAGTTGTATAAAATGGTGGGAGGAATTGTAAATGAGCGGCAGGAAACACATGGGAGTAGAAAGCAAAGCAATGACTCCTACCTGAGCACAGATCAGACCTGGGAAAACTGAGAATGAAGTATCGAGAGCAACACAAAGCCTGGGATTTCCATGAGATTATTTAAAAAAAGAAAAGCAATAACCGACACGGTGCTGCATCACATAAAAGTTCTGCATAGAGGCTTTAACTTTGACATATGCTAACCTTGTTATAACTCTTAAATAAACTTTTTATTGTGACCACAGTGTAATCGCAACAAAACACACACATATCGCAACGCTTAACCCTGCATCCACGCCGTCTCCTGACCTTCTGTGTTCCCTCCTCTGGCTGTACAGCACTCTTCTCCACCAGGAGGTTCCACCTGTCCAGCTGCACCACCGAACCGTCCTCCACATGACATAAAACCTTGGACACCGGTTCATCTGTGTAACCCTGTAGTGAGAAAAGCAGATACTGAGTTATGGCACTGAATAATGTCCAGAAAAGTGTTGTAGCACAACATTATGAAGCCACAGTGCAGTCGACCTTTCGCATATACAATGTCATCACTTCATCATGTCATCCTATTAGACATTTGTGTGAAGTGTTGTCAATATTAAATGTTTTCATACTCGACCAAAAGCATGTTTTCAGAGGTCACAGTAACTACCAAAATCTAATCAGTTCATCGGTGAGACCAAATTTGAAGAAATTCCCTCGAGGCATTCCTGAGATATTGTGTCAACAAGAATGGGACAGGCGGATGGACAATCTGAAAACATAATGCGTTTAGCCTCAGCAGTTACCGGCACAGAGCTATAAAGATTAAAGGACAACACTAATACAGGCACAATGGGAAGAGAAGGAAAAGCTCTCGTTATTCCAAATTGTGCTCCAGTGTAGAAGTCAAACAAATTCAATAGCCAAAATAAATGACTTTGGCAATGTTTTTCTTAGACGGGCTGATTTATAGCTCTTTTAAAAATGACTAAACTGTATTGATGTCCAGTTTATTTGGATATAACCATTGTTTGTATATGAAAGACGGACATAGCGACTACGACATTAACCACTAGTTTATGGACTACCATTATAAAGAAATGGAATTTGGCCATTGCCATATTGGTATTTTAAAACCAGATGTAACAAGTGAGTGGTGAATTTGAAACTATACATGAAGTCTTAATTACAAGGTAGCCACACTCAAAAATATTCTGATTTATCATCTATTCTACTCTAAATTTACAAAATGAACCATTGTGCTGTATTGAAGGACACTTAAAACCTGTGATTGATACCTTAAACTTATTAGAAAAATGATTAATGAGGAAGCAAATCAAGTGAGAAGCAGAGTCATTTTCTCATAAACTTCTATACTAATTTTTTTGTGACCAGAGGAAGCGCCCCCTGCTGGTGGTTAGACAGAATGCAAGTTTAAGCCATTCCACCTTGGCTTCACCTTTCGGGTCCGGAAGCTTCGTCCATAACTTATATAGTGTCTGTAACTGCCAGCAACTGAGGCTTTGTTGGTAGTGGACAACATTAAATTGAGGCTAGTCCATAAAACGACAGGATTTTCCTGTATAGAGAGATTTTGGTACCACCTAAAGACATTTTAGGTTTGTCGGAACCAGTTTTATTAATTTGGGCTTCGTTTTCCTTCATTTATGTTTATCAAATGGTCCACAACAACAGGAAAATGCATAGATTTCAGTCAAAAGAGGCAACACAGACTGATCACTGTTGTGAATAGCCACCATTCCCAAAGGCCCATTCTGAGCCAAGACAAACCCTGAATAAGGGTTTGTAAAAGACGTAGACATGGAGTAAAATGGGAGAAAATGGAGATAAAAGATGAAGGAAGAGGTTGGGAATGGTTAAGGACAGTGAAACTGATGTGGAGAGACAAGAAATGGGGATGACGGGATGTGTTCGGAACTAGATTATGGCTTCTATACCTCTTGTCTCTTCTATCTATCAAACCATCAAGGCCCCTCTTTTCCTCTGTTATCTTCTTGCAAACAAGAGCGCAAAACACTCACATGAAACACAGGTGAAAGAAAGAAAAAGTGGAATAGACAGCAAGAGCCTGTAATGATTGGCTTTCAGTAAGTGATCATTGAGGCTACATCAGTGACACCATCACCACTTTAACAGCAGGGACACACACCATCACACACACATCCGTTATATGAAGTCGCACACACACCCAACACCTCCCTTCATCATCCTCTTCCTCTTTTTTTCCCACCATCAGTCCCATCTCTCTCTCTTCCTCCTCCCATTTTCTTCTATCCATCGCATTTGTCATTCAGGCAGCTCTCCCTCATGTACAGTATTTCATCTTTCGATCATGCTCTCCGTCCTGATTTTCTCTCTCCCTTTAGACAGGGTCGGGAAATCAATGTACCAAGGACACACCACACACACAAACAGACACACACGCAAGGAGACAACAATCTGATGGTAGCAGCTCATCAGCAGGACCTCACACACAGTTGGGTTTTCATGACTTCATCGCACATTACAGCTGCTTACATTTATTTCCAGAAAACTCACCCGAACCACAAACACCACTTGGCAAACTGCAACCCCTAACCTAAACTTAAACCAGTCATTTATCCTAAAATTACATCATTTACATTATGAGGACTTTGTTTTTTGTTACCAAAAGGAAGTCGAGTTTCCACAACGTGACTGTAAACAGATTTATGTCCCCACAACAGGAGTAATACAAGGACACACACACTTCGACAGCAAGTCACAGGGACGATCACACTCACACTGAGAGAGAAGGAACAGATAGAGGAGAGAGTAACACAGCTGAGTGTTAGAAAGAAAGAAAGGAAGGAATGGAAAGGAAGAGAGAAATAAAGGAAAAGAAAGGAAAGGAACAGAAAGTAATGGGAATGGGGAGAGAGAAAAGAAAGATGAAGACCGAAAGAAATGGAAAGGAAAGGGAAGGAAAGGAATCAAGGAAAAACAGTCTGTAGAGATGGAGGGATCCCAAAGGGAAGGGAAGGTTGAGAAAGAAAGGAAAGTGGAAGAAAAAATAGTAAACAAAAAGGAAAAAGCAGGAAAAAACAAGGAAAAAGTAGAAAATCGAGAATGAAAGGGAAGGAGACGGAAGGAAAGAAAGGAGAATTGAAAAACGTGGGAAAGGAAGGTAAGGAAAGCAAAAAAGGAAAAGAGTGAAAAGAAAAAGCGTAAAAAGAAAGGAAAAAATATGTAAGAAGAGCGTAAAAAAGAAAAAGAAACAGGAATAAGAGTGAAGTAAACAAAGGCAGCGAAACAGAGCAGAGAGACAAAAAACAGCAAAGGGCAAGAGAGGCATGGAAAAGAAAGTA
Source organism: Dascyllus trimaculatus (assembly GCA_024666655.1). Classification (NCBI taxonomy): domain Eukaryota; kingdom Metazoa; phylum Chordata; class Actinopteri; family Pomacentridae; genus Dascyllus; species Dascyllus trimaculatus. The sequence goes on along the minus strand of CM045465.1, from coordinate 21,477,998 downwards.
ACAAAGCAACAGATACAAAATGGATAAAACCGCTGCCGTCAGATAGGCACAATGAAACAGAGGACAAAAAGGACACAGCAATCACACAAATGACAGACGCATCTCATTCAGCCCCATCTCTGCTCAAAGCGTCTATCTCTGAATGTATCAGGAGTTTTTCTGCACTGTTCAATCCAGAGCTGTGAAGTCATTGAAACGTCCTTGGTTCATCATTCAGCAACTCATTTCACTCCACTATCGTCAACTACTAACTTCCTTCTCACTGAATGGAACACTTTAGTACTACAAATTTCATCAGGATTACCTAATGGTTACATACTATTATGCTATTAAACACAATACAGATGATCTGGATCATTTTCCTTGGTGGAGACTCTGATTTAGTTCTTAAGGAGAAAATGTTTGATATTATTAGAAAGACATAATGAAAATCAACTGAAATACCATCTCAGATCTTTTGACTCACACTTTTGACTCATAGTGAGACATATTTGATGTTTGATCATCACTACAAGCCCACATACCTCATCTAAAGAAAAGTCTAATGGAAGAATGTGGGTGCTTGTAAAAGGTCTCTTCTTGTATGCGGCGGTACAGTTATGCAATACGTGTGTGTGTGTGTGTGTGTGTGTGTGTGTGTGTGTGTGTGTGTGTGTGTGTGTGTGTGTGTGTGTGTGTGTGTGTGTGTGTGTGTGTCAAGGGGCAGATTCTTGATACTTCAGCACTTCACCTTATTTTAGTAACAGACTGTGAGAGTGTGAGAGCCTCCTCCTTCGTAAAGAAGTGTGGTGCATCATACTTGATTATACAAGTTTCTGAAACTCCACCAACTTAGTTCTGTACTTTCATAAAGAGAAAAGTTAAAATCAAAGCAGAGGAGGCTCAGATAGCCCAACTTTAATTCCTTATTATGGGTCATTTCCCATAAAGGACCGGCACCTGCCCACGTTTTTCAAACATTTCGTCTCCAGTTTAGAAGGCTACCTCTATTAAAACTTTGTCCTCAACACCAGTCCAGGGTGACCTCAGCTGGGTTTTGTTCAAGAAAGGTTCCACTAGAGTCACAGATGATGTTCTGGAACTGTTACGAAATCAATAGAGTGAGAAGAAAATTTGATATAAACATGTTGAATAGCGCTGGTGTTGCAGAGGTTGGATGAAAATATCAAGCCCTTTTCAGACATGGCATACGTGACATTCATCAACCTGTTAAAGAGACGGCATTCTGTCATTCAGACATAGGTCACTTTTAAATTAACGTTCCTCATTCAGACATACCCACACAGTGGGAGAGAGCTGGTTCATAAGATTGGACAGTACATGAAGCCATACATAATGCTTTATACTGCACTAATAAACAAATGACAAAACCTTAACTAATAGCAAACATATTAGTCTGTCCAATTAGTTTATTTATGATTTCCTGAAAACTGTACAGTAAGGCAAAAATATCAAAACTGTAATAGAACTCAGGACTCAACCTGAGGATGGCCTGAATTATAACAAATGATTGCCTGTGAAAATGTAGTTATTTTTGTGAGAATCAATCAAAAAGGCATTTTTGTGTGTGTTTTTCTTTCACAACAAGGGACTTCTACCACACAAGGTGCAATTTCAGGCAAACTTTGTGATATCCTGATATCTCTGTTAATATTCTAAAAGAAAAGGTGGCTTTAAACACTGGACTGCACCATTTCTATGTCTGGAGAACCATATTTCACGGCTAGAGAAATTATTTTAGCTAAAAAGAACAACATAAGAGCATATTTGAACCAGTAGATAGTCAAAAATGCCTGTGACCCCACCCTGACACTGTACAGCATTTGAATATACTACAGTTTATCTCATATTGTGGTATTAATACACAGGATAGTGTATTCACTGGATATATAAATGCTGCATACCAAGGTTTTAGACTGCACTAATTTGCAGGCTTTGTTCTCAGATTTAAAAAGCTGCATACTAGATAATACAGTTAGAAAAAGAAAAGCATAAGTTACACGAATCACAAACTACACATAGAAAAGAAAAGTGAAAAACATCCAACCTACGGTACGACTACATGTCACTTGCTTCAGCAGAAGTCTAGTGGTTTAACAGGTGCATCAGTGCTCAAGTGGAGATATTTTTACGGACACACAAACAGCTCATCTTAATGTTAGCTGCTGCCAAAGCCACCATTTCTCAGGGTTTGTGTCTAATAACAGAAGCTTGTTTGTTGTGATTGTCTATAAAATTCTATTTTATCAACAAATCCACAATTCATAAATTCCTTTTATGACAAGAGTATTTGTTACGTCCGTCTGCAGAGTGTCTGAGAGGCGGAGCAGCTCCGTCACTCACCTGCAGCTCTGTGCAGCAACACAGATGGCGAACGGTTACACACACGGACTACAGCTGATGCAGAAAATGTTCGCTGCCACAAAAAGCAACAAGTTGTTTGCATGTCAGAGCAGAAACACGATCAGTCAGTCGAAACTTTCAGTAGAAGTTCACATACAGACGGAGAAACATTTGACTGCTGACCTCGGTCTAATGATTCTGATATCATGCTGGACAGTTTAATGAAACACATCATACAATGTTTTATGAGTAAACCTGCCACACTGTCCACAGTGCTCTGATCATCCCATCAACATAACATTAGAGTCTATAGTAAGGAAAGGAAAATTAAGTAATCTTTATTCTGTTCTTAATTTGTTTAGCCTTTTCTCTTTAAACAAAACAAGCAAAAGCAATCAGAAAGTACCAATAAGAATATCATTAAAGTACCGGACCTACAGGAAGTATTGGTAAGAGTAGTAGCACCATTAAAATCTTAACAATACCCATCCCTACTTACAACTACAGCTAATTTATAATCACAAACTTATCCTGCATATCTTTGGACTGTGGAAGAAAGACAGAGCACACGCAGAAGCCCCATTCAGGCAGAGGGAGATCACGCAGCCAAACTGCAGATTTGAACCCAGAAGCTCAGATGAAACACATCTACCTTCACTCTGCTGCTGTGATGCTTTCCAACAAGTGGTTGTGCGAGGTGCCAAGTGTGTCTTTTTGCTCTCAGGTGTGAATTTGTGTAGGGTTTAATGTGATTTCAACTGTGAGGTAGAAGACATTTGCAAAACAAATAAAATTTATTACAGGAAACATCTATAGTGTGTCATCTTTGCTTGATGTGTTGTGCTCTGGAGAGGTCATCCAGGGGTTAAATGTCAGGGCTTGGAGGTTAAGATACACAGGAAGAGAGACATCCTGGAATGTGGCCGACTTGCTCTGAAGCTCCCAGAGGTGTTGGAGAGGTAAGTGTTTCAACAGCACTTCAGAATCTGTGCATTTGCTGCATAATGCAAACAATGGATTTTTGTAGATATTACTCTTAAAGTGTTTTTGTTCTTCTACATACAACCATCATAAAATCGCCTTATCAGAAAACCTACCATTGTGGTTATTTCATTTGTCTTATCTTTATCTTAATATCAGTTCAGCTGCAAACACCCAACAGACATAAATACACTTATGTGAACGATGCCGTGTAGAAATGACCTACACCTAAAGTCATTAATCACACACTTGTGAATGAATGAACAGAGGGAGGACACAGTGCTACGCCCAGTCGCTCTCCGTCAGCTCTGTGGCAGAAGTCAAGGCGAGGAACTCACCCCACCCCAGTTGAGCGTCCTGGCGAGGTCATTTCCTGTTCCCAGAGGAAGCACAGCGACCGGAGGCTGCGGGTTCATCTGCAGCTCATCGAGGGCCGACAGGATCCACCCCACCTACAGAGACATACAGTACAGCTCCAGAAATGTATAACACAATATAGACATTAGCAGTGGAACATAGCTGATGGAGTCTTACTGTGCCGTCTCCTCCACAGGCAAGGATCCTCAAATTTGGCACTTTGCGATACAACTCCAACCTGACAATTCACAAAAGCGGAGAGAGGCGTAATTGTAGGATTAAAAAAGGCTTCTTTAGCAGAAAGAGGCACTGATTGGTGTTGAGTGGGTGCAATTGGTCCAAGTTTCATGAAAATTGCTCAGTCAATGAGCAGTGTGTTTGAATAGAAAAAGATAATGAGTAAAGCTGGAGTGAATAGATGGGCTGTTTTTCCCCAGCACTGGACTGAGATTTAAAGCGATACTAACTTGGCTTTAGTAAATACAGTTGTATTCTAAGAGCGTCTTCATATACTCAGGAGTGAAGCACAAATGTCTGCAGACTTTAATGAAAGCCCAGATTGTCCTTAGTGGAGGACACTTACGCCTCTCGCAGTCCACCCTGTGACAGGTCAAACACTTGGCGAGGGTTCAAGATCCACATAAACATCTGCAACACCTTGGCACCCTGCAGAAAGAGAGAAGAATGAAACATGGGCTTTTCTCATAAAACATTATTTAAAAATGCAAATATAGACAATTACTTGTGTTTATAAAATGACACTCCTACAATCTAATGCGACACAGGCTAATGAAAAGACGTCTGGTACAGTGATTTACATCTGGACTACAAGCAACAATAAGCAATAGCAAATATTCTCTGAAATGATAGTACAGAGTGAATATCAATGTAAAAAAAGAAAGACAAGTTTCCTGACCTGGTTGCCCCCGCTCTTGGGATTGACAAAAACCAAGATGGGCTTCATGAGTGGAGAGGGGAGGGGCTTCAGCATAAACGGACGCCATTTAGACTCCTAAAGAGACAGAGAGGAAAACAAAGATGTGCCAAATGTGAAAGAATACCTTTAGAACTCAACATGCTTAAGCCTAGAATGCATAGTGGTGATATCATTAATTGAGATCTAAATGAGGGTTGGATCTGAGGATGAGCGTTCCTTGAGTTCTGAGTCCGGATGTAATCATGTGATAAAGACTACTAAATACTCATGAAGCGGAACCTCTGCATGTGACAGTTGTGATGTCTGTTGGGTGCTTCACCTCATTTTGAACACTTTTATATTGTGGACACCCACAAAGGCACCTATAAAAATACATTCTGTCAATTTGTTCAAAAATGCCTTTGGTTAACAGTGCTCATTCAAATGTCATCATCATCTATTAACCCTCTAAACACCAAAATCCACCAAGAGGGATAAAAGGCATGTAATTTAGTTTTTTAAGTGCCAAAATCACACCATTTTCCAGAGCCAGAAACTGTAAAAACAGACAGACTCTTCAGATTTGCCGACAGTCTGATCATTTGAGACGCTCCATTTAGTTCTGAAAACTTTTAAAACTGTGAAATTTAAACTGATATCACTTCAATCAAAATGTCTCATTTGAAATTTCACCAAAAATAAACTGCTTTCTGATTCTGTAAAAAATAAAAAAATCTGCACTCCCTGGTGCAGCCAGGAAGTCATTAGTAATTCTACTGCGAGCAGCGGTCAAGTCAAAAGGTCAAAAATTGTGTTACTTTTCCTCTGAACTCGGCTGAACAGCTAGCTTTGTTTACATAGAGCAGAGAGGAGACAAGAATAGAAACAGATTCATATAGTTAAATATCAAAAGAATGAATCACATTTTTTAGTAACACCTATAGGTACTTGGAAACGTTGCACATGTTGACTCCAGGTTTTTTCATTTTTTGTAAAATAAGTAATTCAACTTAATTTTTTTTCTTTTTATGATTTATGTCATCATAACTGCGTTATACAGCACAAAATGCTTTTTTTTTGCTGCTTTTACTTTTTGAGTTCTATTTATTTTAGCCAAAGCTCTCTTGCTTCCATAGAGGGGCAGAACTTCAAACTGGAGAGAAAAATCAGACTACAATGAGTGATAATGTGACAAAAAGCACCTGGTTTGCCTTTCCTAAGAATGTGCCTGTATTTATCCAAGTATATATGTAATAGTGTAGCATCAAATACTGAGCTCTCATAACTAACATAAAGATTAGGTTAAGAATCATCTCTAATGCTGAATGAAAAAAAAGACGTTTTTGTGTAACCCAGGTTGTTAGGCAGGTGGGGTAAGAGCACAAAGTCAGCCACACTATGGGGTCTCTGGAGTGTGCAGGGTTAAAGGCCTTGCTCAAGGGCCCACATTGAAAGCTTGGTGATGCTGGGCTTGAATCACAGATGGTCAGATCAGTAGCCAAATACTGTGAGCCACGACGACTACAAAAAGCTACTGGAGATGCCGGGGATTGAACCCGGGGCCTCATACATGCAAAGCATGCGCTCTACCACTGAGCTACATCCCCTTCTACTGACAGCTGTGGCCTCATCACAACACAGTCTCTGGTTCAACTATTAGTTGACTAGTATTAGAAGTTAGTTCTTAAATATTTTGATAATCCACTGAGTAGCATTGTTGTCTGATTGATGGCTCAAAAAAGATTCCCTTTTATTCTGAATATTTTTCCCATAACTCTAAAATGTTATTTTTGAATATCAATGTGGCACTTATTAAAATTATAAGGATTATGTCAATGGAACAATTTATTTCAAATAGTTAAAACAGTAAAATACAGTACACATATAGTGCTTATCTTACATGTATGTGTTAGTCAGATTTTAAAATGTCAATATTTGCTGCTCTAATCTAAACAAACACCAGTCAGGTTCACTGATCTGTGCTGGCACTGTTAGTGGCTCATGACCCTCATGTGGTAAAGATGCTTGGTTATGATTTTATTTTTGAATCTGTATTAATAACTCAAACATAGACACAGTTTTCCCTTGTGTAGAGCACATGTCGGTTCAGTGAAAACATTTTCACATCAGAAGAAAGGTAAACATAGTTCAAAAATATTATGGAACCATCTGTCATGATATCACTTACATCCAGTCCCTTTTTGCTTGTTCTCCGTTTGAAAGAAGTCCTCTTTTTTCTCCTGGCAGAGTTCTTAAGTGAGCTCTAGGGTGCACAAACACATAGAGTTCAGTGGCTACTTCACTGTCACTATGTCCCTGGTGATGGTAATTAAAAGTGCAATGAAGCATGTGATGTGACTGAGGGATATATGTGTGTGATTTGTGTGTGTGTGATTTGTGCGTTTGTGTGTGTGTGTGTGTGTGTGTGTGTGTGTGTGTGATAACAGAGACACAAACCCAGAGTTCTCTCAGTCAGATCAGACATGTGTCAGTTCATATCACATCATATTCAAACTCACACACACATTAACACACGCAGATTGTGACACATCTTCTTTTAGGGTTTTAAATTTAGATCCAACAAAGTCATTTCTCATTAGTGTCACAAAATGACAGCTGCTGAACTTTATCAACCAGTGGGCTGACTGGTGAGGGAGCTCTGTAATGGGAATATGTGTGTGTGAGTGTGTGTACACCTGTGGTTTCCTGACTTTGATGATCCAGGAGGGTGGTACTATGACTCCAGCGTGGGCCCCCAGAGAGCACGGCTCCTCTATCTGGTGCAGCATGAAACACGTCACCTTGTTGTGGAACTGCAAGAAAAACACTCACAATTTATCCTTTTTATTAACCATTCAGCAACTGGGTTTACAACGGAGGCCACAGTCGCCCTAAAGTAGCTGAAAGATCATGTCACTAAGATAACAACTCTTCTATATTAACATTCATTTACCTGTTTCTGTCTGTTGTTCATTAATGGTGCGAGACAAGCGATTAAAGGCACGTATATACAGACTACCCTTTTCTTTATCAATGCAAGAGAGAATAGTAGAAACAGACAGAAAATAAGACAAGAAGAAACAAAAGCTACGTAATGGATTTGGTGCAGATTTTTGGTCACTTACTGCAGTGGGAGAATAAACTATGGAAACGTTCTAATTGTATCAGTTAAGTGTGACTGCAGGAAAATGAGATAGGCAGAATAAATAAGTAAAAATAATAAATTATAAAAAAAATATGAATATATTTGGATGTGCATATTGATTTTCCTGTTTTACTATGCAGTTGTGTAGGTGGTTGGATATGTATGAGGATATAGGAGGAAAGCAGGAGACCCTAAGGGCAAAGAGGCTCAGGAAAGAGGGCAGGCCAGGACAGCTGGGTCTTCAATAAATTCTCCCAGATTTATTTATTTGATTTGATTTTGTTTGTTTGCTTTCTCCCCTCTTTCAAGCTATATTTACTCTCTCCTGCTTTAGGCTGGCCCCAGGTTTGTAGGAGGTTACTGACCCGGTAAAGGTCAGATTGCCTCTAGAACAGCCCCCAGCTCTACAGGAGGTCTGAGGAACTTTCATCATGCTGTCCCGTACTAGTTTATTAGTCCAAACCCCCCAGTTCCCAGGGCCCAGTCAGAGATGTGGCCCCATTCTCTAACTGTTTGAGAAGGGTTTGAGATAGTGGATACTTCTGCTGCTAGGTAATCCACAAACCTTGTTGCCAAGTGTTTCTTAGGAAAAAAGCAGTTCCACTGAAAATGTTCATAGTGAAGACTGAGGATTATGTACATAATTATCACTACCAAGGAAACTGACGTCATTAGTTTGTCTGTCTGTCAACAGAATTTCACAAAAAAACTTTCCAGATCAATTTTCACACAAGTTGGGCAAAGGAAAACATATATAGTTCAAGCATGTCCTCATATTTGTGGTGGGTTTGGTTGTGGATTTGCCTATCACAGAAGACAGGACTATTGGTCTTGGCAGGTCAAGTGCCCTTCTAGTTAATCCACATTTTATCACAAAGCAACTAAGATGTGCATGAAAGCATATCGTTACTATATAACGTACATGAAGCATAAAAAACTGGTAGTGAGCTGGGTGAGCGAAGATCTCCGCCAAACAAATAGGTGAAATTATTACCACCACTGCAACTCCACCTTCTTGGTAGAGGTAGTACAGAAAGAATAAAGTTTCTGAATTTTGAACGTGATCCCATAAAACGTTTTGTCAATACTTCCTATAGACTGTGTTGAAGAGATGGATGTCATGGTTGTGATGTCATTCCTTAGTATGTGGACTAAGCCTTGAATTTAGAAATTGGCCATGGCCATCTTGGTCTTTTGAAACCAGATATAACGAGTAAGGGTTGGAACTCAAGGACAAGCAAATACAGTAGCGACTTGTCCATCAGAAGGTAGCCACAACCTAAAATGTAGCCTGATTTATTGTTTGTTTTCCTCTACATGGGACCATAGTTCATAAAATTTACATCATGGTGTATTGAAGGACAACAGGAACTAGTAACTGAGACCATAAACTAATTGGAAAATGTTTACTTAGGTAATAAAACAACTAAAAAGGTAGTATCCTCATTGACTTCCGTACAACCAGAGGAGTCGCCCCCTGCTGGTTGTTAGAAAGAGTGCAGGTTTAAGGACCTTCTGCATTGACTTAATGAGGCTACACTGAATTTTCATATACAGTCTATGATATTTCCACAAACAACTGAGCACCAGATTAAGATGTATTATTAATGGTGCATTGCTTTAATGCCTTTGTGAGTTCTCTGGCTCCAGCCTTGAGACAGATTATTGATTATTTATGTACCCATGGTTTCATTCATTTTATGTCCGCATTACAGAATTAACTTTAGAGAGATGGCAGGAAATGAAGGGAAAGAAGGAGAGAGAAATGTACAACAAATCAGTGCTACCATCCTCTTCATCAGTGGGATGTATGTGGCCTTCTCGTTAATGTGAAAATAATAAACAGATTTACTGAAATACATTTGGACTTGAGTCCAGAAACTTCCCGAAACACTATCCATTTAAAGAAGAGGATTCTGAGCTTATTTTATGAAAGTAAACTGTATTTCATTAGTAAATACTTGTGAGATTCATATTTTATACCTTTATACTAAAATAATGTAACAATACACCATTTGGGTCTACTTCGTTTCCTGCTATAGTGAGTAAAACAAAGTACTTACAGCTTGTTTACACCAAGAACAGCTGATGGCGATGATTTCTTTACTGTGGAAGAACTTCTGCTGAAAACTCTGCTGAGACAGAGAGAGTAGCACACTGGAGTAGTCTGTATGAACAGCAGTAACTTTTCTGTGTGTGTGTGTGTGTAAGTGTGTGTGTGTTGTGCGTACACTCACCTTTCCACACTGTCTACATTTCCCCTCCTGTCTTCGTCTGTGAACCCAGTGATGCCTCAGTACGTTCTATCGTTAGCAAGAGAGAAAAGTTTATACTCTTATATACAGCGCAAACAAGGATACTGAAAGAACCTACCTCTCTCACATATATATAGTTGCACACATATTCACACAACACACAGACACACTTACATCTCTGAGGCATCTAGATCCTCCCTCTCTGAAGGTTGGCTTACATCGGAAGTTAATCTAGAGGGTGACAAAGAAATAATAAAGACAAAAATAAATGAAAACAGAAACCAAACACTGAATACTGGCACAAAATTTCACACAATTTCAATTTTATTCCAGAAAAATATTTATGTCAGGATGGCATAATAACCATATGCATATACAAGAGCTGAAATACATAAATATGTCATCAACACTAATGCAGTGATATATAAAGTGTAACCAGAGTCAAGATTGTCCTGCAAATTCATTTTTTGTATAACGTTAACAACAAAAAAGGTCTCTTTTCATCGCTGTAGGTGGATTTAATCTACAGTGTATGTAATGATATGATGCTGAATACATCTCAATTGTTACATGAGATTGTATGAAACTAGACGCAACCTTTGAATGTCTTAGGAAAAATAGCAAAGCTTTGTGTGTGTGTGATTCAGCAGAATTCAACAGCAATAATGCGTAGAAAACTCAGTTTTCAGAAGCAACAGTAAGACCTGAAAAATGAACAACGTTTATGTGTATGCGTATGTGTGCGTATGTGTGCGTGTGTGTGTGTGTGTGTGTGTGTGTGTGTGTGTGTGTGCGTGTGTATGTGTGTAATACCTTTTCTAGTTGCTCTATGCAGCCAGTGTGAACAACGATCTTGCAGGCTGCACATTTCCTCCTGGGGGCCGACTTCTTAAAGAAGATACAGAGCACAGAGGGCAGAGTAAGATACACAAACCAACCAAGAAGACGCACGGCAAACACAAGCAGTGCAAAGGCACACTGATGAAATGCACACACTGATAAAAGCACACAGACACACAAATGCATACAGAGATGTGCTGAACATTTTCTCCTTCAGTTAAAAAAGCATCAGAGGCCTTTTATCAACAGCATTAATGACACGCCAGGAACAAAAAGTACACCTTGACATTTTACAGCTTCATTTTTCATTTTTCCTCACCAGTCATGACACAAAATGGAAAACAGACAAGTTATGTTGCTTCACATTAACATTGTTGGTGTTTCTGAAAGCAGCCGACCAACCTGCCATAACTTTAAATTGCATTCAAATCTACACAAACTTTTCTTGACTTCTAACTGCAACTGCAAGATTCAGAAAGCATGTATCAAATATTACTAATTTATTTAGTTAATGGACTTAAAATATTAACCCCGTAGTTTATGTATATTTAACCACTCTGTCAGACTGTACTTCAGTAAAGTAGTGCCTTGAGCTTAATGCTAACATGTAGATGAAGAGCAGGTTTACTGTTTTCCATGTCAGCTGCTTACATTCACTAATTACTAGCAGTAAACACGAGGTGTAGCAAAGGTGGATGTGGATGTCATTTGTTAGACAAATGTTGGGCAAATTATGACTTGATGACGACGGTAGATGGAAAGTCAAAAGTCCACCAGAGGTATTACTATTCATCCTGAGTGGGATGGAAACATCTGCACCAAATTTCCATCCCATCAATGTCGAGAAACTGCAGTCATAACTATAAATATGTCTAACTAAAAAGTAGGGAGATCACCAAATTCAGCTGGATGCATCATGTGTGGGTAACAGTGGTTTTGTCGCTTTCCATTCAATAGGTTTTGCGTTATCTCAAGAATAAATTAAAGAGTCCATATTATACCTTTAGGGTTTTGTCTTTTCCATTGGTAGGTTTTAACTTAAGAGCATGTTCTGCAACCTTACAAACTCCCCACCAAAGGGAATTATTCTCTTCTTACCTGCATGAAACACTTTGTTTTTAGTCAAGGCTTTACTTTTGTTCCTTATCTATGTCACCCTGAAATACATTTGCATAATTAACGCCTGGTGGCTGTTTTGGCACACCCTCAAACAAAAACTGAGTAGTTTCTCACAGTCTGTCATTATTTCTTCCCTTGAATCAGTTCTCCTACAGGTTCATTCCAATATTTACAGATATGGAGTTACAGTATAGAACCAGCGTTGACCAATTACAGCAGACTGGACTTTTATAGAGGTTGTTCTTAAAGTGACATGAGTTAAATGGAGTGTGGGAAGAGGTGCTGCAGCACTGTACGCTATGAAAAAATAAATAGTTTTTCAACATTAAAGCATCTAAACACATCCTAGTAGACCCCAAAAATAAAATGTAAATTTGGAATTGTGCACAATGTGGACTCTTCAAGATTCTAACCTGGTGCTGACATCCTTACTGATAGCGCCCATAGATTGTCAATAAACAATTTTATTGGCAATCCATCCAGTGGTTGCTAAGATATTTAAGACAGAACCGTAGAAGTGGATGAACAGAAAGACAAACATCGCCATATTTACAGTCATAGCACTAATCTGACTAAAAGCAAATAAGCTATTTCTGCTACTGAGAGCTACAAATGAGAGGTGTAAGAAAAAGTAGATTTAAGCCCTCAGTGATAGCCTCATTCATTTGTCACACAGCGTGACTGTTAAAAAAAAGAAGCAAACACTCAAGATGCCAAAGCGCTATTAGCCTTGGATAAATAATATTGCGCTGCTGCCCTTGCTCATACAACAGACAAACTACTCATTATGAGTAATAATATGACAGCTGATAATGGAGTGGTCCCACCTCTAGTCAATGGGTTCACTCTTGACTGTCACGGTGAGCAACACTTAATGGCTTAGAGCTGCTCTCACATCAAAAGCAGCCGCTCACGCTCATATCTCACTGGTTAGCTGTTCTGAATGTTCTCTCGCTGTTTAAGCCCCGACACAAACCCCCCTTTTAACAAGCAAGATGTTCTTTTTCAAGATGCTTGGACTGATAAAATGTAGGAGAACTAGGGGTCTTGGACAAGTTAATTGAACAGCGTCAGCAGTGAAATTGTTTATCACACATTGGCTTTTTGTAGCTATGGTTACATTTGCAAACTTATAGAAATCCACCTAATATTTATAATCTTGGGTACTGAGGGTTTATATATACATATAGTAGCAGACAAGAAAGTTTAGACATTAAGAAATAAATGTCAGCTGGTTTTTAAAGGCCACAATGCCTTAAGAAAAGGAAGGAAAATATGACACAAGTTCATGTTAGACATTTCATAATTGCATAAGAACCCGTGGTCGGGTTGTTTGGTTATAGTTACAGCAGCAACACCGCAGCAAGACTCCTCAGAGACACAAAGACACAGGGAACACATTACTCCCGTCTCGGCTGAATTACACCGGCTCCCCATTTGTTTTAGAACTCGATTTAACATTCTATTGATTGCTTCTAAATGTCTACATTGTCTGGCTCCATTCTCAGAATCTCAGAACTATTAACCCTTATTCTGCACCTCAACCTCTTAGAACACAACACCAGGTGCTGTTAAAAGTTCCACGACCTAAAACAAAGGGGAACTATGCATGGAACAAGGTCTCCCATGTCCCCATTGTCTTGTCTAATGTTTCATGGTTGCTTCATAAAGCATCTTGTAACTCTAGTTTTGAAATGTGCTGAAGATGTAAAGTATACATTAGGTGTTGCAACTGAGAGCACGTAGAGTTTAGTAGAAACGTAATAAATAATCTTAACTAAAATGCAGCTCATGTATCAAATAAAATAGACATATCAGGAATATAAAGGACGATTAGATATTTCATGAGTGTTTATTGATATTTAAATCACAACTGAGTGTTCAGAATTATATTTGTAGTCTTTTTACTACAATAACAACTTACAACACCGCTGCTCTTTCACTGGGTGACATGAACACACTGACAAATTGAGGGGTTATGTAAATGTAATACAAAATTTAGAGAGTAACTAAAGAGAACGTGGTTTTGTAAGTGAACATTTGCTCCATTTCTCCAGTGATAAATAGTTCAGGTGTCTGCCACAGGTTTATAACTGTTACTGTAGTTGGTTTTCTGTTTTAGCTTTTTTTTACTGTATCTTGACTGTAAAACTGATGGTGGGCTGAGCATAAATTTATAGTATGTATGATATGGTAATAAAAAATTCAGTCAATCTGATGAACTAAAAGCTGTTTGCATAAATATCCATAATGGGCTTGTTTTTTTAAAAAACAAAGTGAAGGAAGTCATGCTTGCTATTAAAGAATAGTGCAGACAACAGAGGGGGAATAAAAGCAAGGCACTCCGTTTTTAAGTGAAACCTCAGTAATCTATTCTTGGAGCAGTATATCTGCACACAAACAGACCAACACGTATCGACTCGAAGTCTTCCTCGGGGTCTGTTTTTTATTTAGTTTGTATCTTGTTTTGGACATTTGATTTTGCTTTGATTTAACTCGCTGAGATACTGTTTTTGTCCAAATTAAAAAGTGATGAAAGAACAGAGAAACTGTCGGACTGATTAACAAGCTACACTGCATTTCTCCCTTTGTGAGATAGAGTGTTACTAAGGCTGCTGTATTGAGAGCTTTTTTCCTACTTTACAACGCAAGCGGACAAGCCAACCAAGGCTACCGAAAACTAACCTACTGATGCCATTGATCAGTTGTAGCTAAGGATGGGAATCGAAAACCGGTTCTCGTTGACAACTGGTTTCCAGTGTTTAAATTCCTTGGAATCATTTGCAAATAATTCCCTTATCGATACCAGTGGCCGCGAATGACGTCGCCATGCATGTTGCGTAGCTTACGCAAGCCACGCAACGTGCATGGCGATGTCATTTACCAGTGCAGCCAGCAGGAAACATGGTGCCCAAAACGCTCCAAAGTTTGGTTACATTTCTCAAGGAAGGATGACAACAGGGCAACTTGCAATACTTGCAACGTGGATATTTCATCAAAGGGAGGAAATACTACCAATATGCAGAAACATTTGCACACACAGCATGTGACATCTTTGAATGAATGTCGTGTTTCTGATCCGCTCCAGAGTGAATCTTAACCCAGCAGCAGCGGCAGCATTAGCACGTCCTCTGTTTTAATACTGCAGTTAACTAACTAACTAACACTGCCTATCATGTTAGCGCCATTTGCCTCATTGTACAACCTGCAATTACTAACTGCTAACCTTAAATGAATGCCTTCTCATGCATTATATTTAGATGACCATGATGAGAGACAGAGTCTGACTGGTTCAGAGGCTGGCAGTACCTGCTCCAGTTCATGTCTACCTCTAGCTTCTCCTTTCACTGAAGCAGGGAGATGAGAATTGACAAGAGAATCGATAAAGAACCGAATCATTAAGCAGAATCGAAAATGTAATCGGAATCGTATAAATCCTATCAATTCCCATCCCTAGTTGTAGCTATTAGGATTAATAAACTTAGGTGAGAGACAATATATTCGAAAGCAGTTATTATATAGTAGTCTTGTATTGTCCAGAATTTTAAAATGTTCAATTTGCAACATTTCAAATTATTATGCTATCATATTCACTATAGTTTCGCGTAGCCAGACTTATCTTCACATTGCTGCAGAATGGTCTGACTACACCCACTATCATTCTACTATAAGGGAAAACAACTCTGGCTCCTTTGTATTTCTTTACACCAATCACAACCAATTTGGACCAAACAAAATCCAGAATGAAGTGATGGTGCTGCTGTGAAATAGTGTCAGAGGACAGAGATGTTTTGGTAAAGATTTGCATGTGGGGAGGGAAGCAATGTTATTAAAATGGATAATTTACTGCAAAACAAAACACCACAAATAACAATCCATGATGTCTGATTTGACTTCTATGATTAAAAAAGGGAAAGAAAACTTGGTATTCAGAAGGGAAGTTTGTGGATAGTTTGGCTCTGGAGGAGTAAACTGGACTCATTAAAACCACAGATGACTTGCAAGCTGCATTTGGCTCTTGCAGAAATTTATTAAACCAAAATTACAAAAGTTTCTATGTAGTGAAACAGATCAGAACACTGGTTGAGTTGCAAATTACTATGGCTGTCAGAAAATGGATCGACATCGGGTCCTTTTTAAGGTGCGTTCACGAGTTGTTTTGATCATGCCACTGTAGTTTAATCAGATTTAATACTTGCATAAGATAAAAGATAACACAGATTCAGCATGTATGTTTGTGCTCGGAGGTTGTTGTTGTTTCCCGTAACAAAGGAGATTTTGAAAACGGTAACACATAGATTGGAAAAGGGGTATGCAATGTGAAATACACGGCCACTGGCAGGCTTATAAATACAGCCTGCATCCGATGAGTCAGACTAAATTATCCAGATCTAGCTGAGCACAGGTAGGAATGTGTTTATTTATGTCAACCATGACTACTCAAAGCAGATTCCACTGAAGTCAGTCTGTCCTTCTGGACATAGAAAATCTATCTCATTAAATTCATCGCAGCGAGATTATAGTGGATTTTTTTTTCTTTTGCCGCAGCTCAATCTTTCTGACATCTTACAGCCTCACCATGTTCTTATACACTGTAATTTCCTGCCATCAGTGGAAATGTACAGACATGTCATTATATTATTATATCGGAATTAAAGGTTGTTTCTCAACTCTCCGTTACAGGTTTTTTCTTCCGTGTTAGAGGTGTGCGGATGGACAAGAGGTCCACAATACCTGTAATTTAAACACTTTCACTACACAGCCCTGCATGCTCGTGGTTAATGACATTCAAGAGCTCTCATTCTCTGTTTTCTGAGTAATATCTTCACTGCTTTGTTCACATGGATTGCCTGAATGAGCGTGTGGCATCCTTTAATAATAAAAAAAAAAAACACGCTCCATTTCCAAAAGACTGGAACCACGTGCTCTAACCTTGAAGTGAACATGAGCTATGAGGGACCATAATTTAACTGGAGATGAGTATAAATTAGTCCTTCACACAAATTTACAAATTTAACTTCACTACAAGTGTTGCACTACTGGGGGAATACTTAATCTTCTAACGCCTGTTTTGTCTCCAGCTGTCTGCCCTGATTAGATGGACCCCACCTGGCTGACCACATATCAAAAAAGTACTATCTGCTACTTAATCATTAGTTCGTATTGATTTATTTAACTACTCTGCAGATGCATTTCTCTTTTAGATTAAACTATAATTTATCCGTATGTTAGACCACCTGCCTGTCAACACAGCCTTTTATCGTTGAGGAGTGCATGAAATCTGTGTGAAGATACTGAGGACTGCGGGGAGGTCTGTTTCTATTTTTAATTTTGCAAAAACTGACAAGACATAATGAAGCCTTTCTCTCTCTGTCAACACAAGACTTGTGGATGGTGGATGAAAAAGACAAAAGGAGGCTGTATATTCAAATGAATACCAAAAAAAATGTGTCTGGCAGTTGACTCAATGATGTAAATTCTTCAAGGCACTAAAAAGGTTGGGAATCCCTAAATTAGAGTATCAGCAATAATAAGTTAATCAACCCATTTCAAACATCCCAATCATGTGCATACTTATTATTGCAAATCACAGACAGCTTATTACATTAGAAATAAACATTTACAAACATGCACACATTACAAAAACATCCACTTAAAGAATACACTTCTGTCATTTTCTACTGCGTCAAATCTACATATAGCACAACTAGATCTTCGATTCATTTCACCACATAATGCAGCATTTGTATTTAGGTGAAGCACTTTAGCGGTTGACCAGTTATCTAATCGACTAATTAGTATTGTTTTAACCACTTTACGACAAAATAAATCAATCTAAAAATGGGCTACTTAGGCTCTAAAGCAGTCACCTCTGTAGTCACAACTCCCTGGTTTTGAGATATGTCCTCAGCTTAATGTGATTGGTTATATGGCACGATTAGTAGCTTATCAATACTGATGGATAAATGTTGAATGTTAAAAAATGTGTTTGATATAAACAGACATATAACATAAGTACACAAATGCATTTCAATGAATTCTTGTGTTGTGTTTGTGTTATTTTTTTTTTACTGGAAATGTACATATATCGCTCTCCATGACTATTAATAATATGTATCACTATCTGCCCTAAAAAAGACATACTGGTCAGCGCCTAAAGCCTGTTGTGTAGGCTTATGGCATGTTGACCTACCATGGCATGTTCAGGTTTTCTGAATGCAAAATAATGCAAATAGAAAAAATACATACTGTATATGTGCATTAGTATTTAGTTTGGAGGTTTTCAAAGGTCACAAAGGCCGTTTAAAAGCCCATAAAAGACCTCAGGGCTTGTTTTTTTTTTTTAAACTATACTTACAAGAAATCCACAGAAATGCCAGAAGAAGCACTCTCTGTCACTCTATCACACACACAAAGAAGCAGCCAGTGAGTACTGTACACTACTCACTGCAGTCTTGAGTAGGCAGGTGTCCTCTCCGAGATAACAAAGCTCTCCAGAACAGCTCGTCTCCATCCACAGGTGATCCCCATTCACTGCGTTCTCCTGCAGACACAAGAGAGAGAAAAAGCTTCAAGCCACACAATAACTCACATGGACCTTGCGCACGTCTCACTCTCCATCTTTAGTGCCACTGATTATTTTCAGCCACATTAAACTGCAACCATATGCACATGAAACACTCAGGAGCGAGCGCGGTCAACAAGTGTGTCAAGCACATAATTGATGCTGCTGAGGAGGTGGGTAATTTCACAGTGCATGTTAATGTAAGGTGCTAATCAAAACACTACTGGAGCTGCAGATTCATGTGCAAACACACACCTACATGACACACATCTATATGCACACTGACACTTAAGTGTAAAATACTTCATGCATGTTGTAGGTGATTGCAAGAGGATGCTACTGTGAGTTATCAATATCATTATGTACAGTAGTATATTAACAAATATTGCATGTAAGCACAGACACAGTTAATTTAATTGGTGAATGATTTAATCTGTAATTATTAACAAGAAGAAAAACTACAGGTGAAGAAATCAGCAAGATCAGTAAAAGCTGAATAATGCTGTTCACTTAACAAACTGATTAGACTGAAATGAAAGGATCTTCTGAGATCAGTGGTTATTTACAATTAGTGAAACTGAAATGTTACAATAAGGATGACTGCAGTAAGAGTATCTGATTTAAGCAGCAAGACAAAACAGAATGTGGAACAGGTAAGCAATTAGTCAAGCATTCTGCTGCTCACCAGTACCACAACTACTGCACACTATGAACATACTCCACTGAAATTCAAAGTGGTGACTAGAGTACAACTACTGAAGTACTACTGTCAAAATGACCCTTTTTACTGTTATGCTATTATGAAGCACAGTCTAGATTATATATTTTGAAAAAAAGAAAAAATAATTTGTGCAGATGTGTTAATGAGCCTAATGACTGGTAAATTCTGAACTGACAGTGACACAATAATCGTTTATCCCCTGAAGTCAGAAAATAGGTGATCAGAATGTGTTGGTATAGGAAACACTGATCAGACACCACAGGACTGACGGTGGCCGATTGGAAAATTTTTTACATGTCGACCAACTCTATGACACACTTTGGTAGATTAATCAACTGCAGTGTAACACTGCTCATGTTTTAATGTAAAAGCCTAATCTGTAAAGTGAGTGTTGACTGGAGCGAGAACTACTCTATATTTCTTTCTTAATTTCTTTCAGTCTTTCCCGCACTAATTGGTGCACATCTCTTTGTTATGTAGCCATATTATGGACCTGACTTATTAGCACCTAAAAGGGGGCCACATCAACCCATGACCGTACATTAATGAGCGATTAAGTACAATAATTATATAGGTATGTGTGTGTGGTGTAGAAAGATAAAGGGCAGTGATGACGTGGAGGAAGTGTCCCTGCAGATGGAACCCAGGGGAAATCTCAGATGTGACCCGCGACAGTTTGTCTACTGTCCTATTAATAATTCAGCACATTTTATTTACTATTCATTATTTACGTATGATCCACTTGGCGCCTAATTATTGTAACAGATTATTATGAAAGTGTTTAACATCCTCATTACACAAGATGCATTTTTCACACCATTTTTATTAATCTTTTCAGTGAATTTGAAGCAGTTGGGATGTTTTTGGAGCCTCAAATAGAAAATGCTTCAACTTCAACGCTATTAAAGCAAGAATCTCCCTCCGTCACAGCTGTTCTTTTCATATTCAGTCAGACAAAAATACCAGTGTGTCTTTCGGGTTTTGGCTTCATCATGAACAAGGTGAAGTTGGCAGCAGTTTAACTCTGCACATGTTTTAAACTGAGGTGATTGTCATTTAAAAAAAAAAATTCTAAAAGCATCTTGTAGTGGATTTTAATGGAAAATGTGATGCCGTTTACAAGTGTTGTTGGGAAGTATTTTAAAAGTCACATATCAAACTAACTGAAAGGAATCACAGCTCTTTAATAGATTGCTGTCTGTAATAAGATGATCTTATTAGATGAAAGGAGATGCTTTAGTTATGTAGCAGGTGAGATGTCATTTGTATGATTTGAACAGGTAGAGCTGATAAACATCCTGATGTAAGCTCTGCCTGACTGGACACCTCCGGCCCAAAAGGTTTAAGATTATTTGTCCATTATGATACGAAAAGTCACTGATTACAGAAAATGCCCTTTCCCTTGGTTTGACAAAATGTAGGCATTTCACAAAATTGCACACTCATTTTTGGTTCTACCTGCCTTTAGAAGATCACACACTGCTTTCAGTTTAGAGTGCCACAAATGAAATGGGAAATCATCGTCTTTGTTAGGTTAAATAGCGTTGCAAATGGCATACTTTTATTCATATGGATTTCAGTGGAAATAAAAATGCAGACTTTCTGTTGCACTCTTTGAACAGTGCTGTCTAATTTGCAAAGTTGTTTCATTTTGACATTTCCCTAAGCATTGGGAACACATTATAAAGCACTTGAAAATGGCTATTCAGTTTGTGATTCATGTTTCGTAAGTAAAAGCCATTAAATTGTGCAGAATAAATTCTGAGAAAGTCACGTCTCATAAAGTCGTGACGAGTAAAACTTTCCTACCCACAGTTTGTTACCAAGACATTTTCTACTAATGATCATAAAGAAAACTGCTGCCTTTCATTTCCACACAAACATACGGCTGCTGAAACCAGACTGTTAATAAATCTGGTGGCATGAAAATCCAAATGTCATTGAGTGACTCAGCCCAACAGACACAAATGTTTTTTTGTACACTATGTGAAACTAAATGAATGTATCTGCACCATATTTATGTATTTTGTTCATGTGTGCATCACAAGAAACAGAAACTTGATCATGATTCAGGCTGAGTTAGATCAAACGAGTGTATGTCTGACCGTCCAATCCACGCAGGTACGTAGCTCCTTGTTGGGTCCGTTGGATGCTGGAGGAAGCGATGGTTGGGGTGGACCGAGGTAATGGACGCCTGAGCGGGAGATCGCCTTCCTAAAAATAACATGAAACAGGAAGCACTTAAAACACAGTCATCGTTTTATTAAAAGAAGTCTACACTGGAACTCGGGCAAAAATCAGCCCTGTCATGCTAAGTTGTGACACCGCCCTCTCACCACAGAGCAGCTGAATCACTGAGAGGACTGGATCGGAGTATAATTTAGTATGTAAATTAATTATTCATATTATGAGACCACACTTCAGCGCGCTCAGCTGGAGATATTTGGTTGAGGAGAGCTGGGAACAGCTTGGAGGAGACACTGCCAGCAGCACTTTGGGGTGACGAGCGAGAGTCGGAGACAGATCTGTTCTGTCAGAGGATGAGTCAGCAGTCATCTCTCTCTCTCCATGTCTTGGACTCTCGCCCTATTAGACTTCCTGTTCCCATTTTCTTACATTTTCTTGACTCCCTCAGTCTTTCTAACCCCATGCCTCATCAGTAAACACACAGTCTGCATCATCACCCACACTGCACCCACCTGAAAGAGCCAACACAGGTGGGTGCAGAGTCATCCCATCATCATCATCATCATCATGCTCTTTTATTAACTGCTGATCCAGCATCTACATGTTTAGCTCTTAGTAGAAATGATGTGGCGTTTAAAGACATTTTTCTTTGCCAGAGTCTGAACAGCTTTGGTCGTACAGTTTAGGTTTTTTCGTGATTTTTACAATATTTTAACCATCTGAAGCCCTAAAGCCGCTGACAGGTTTGAAAGGCATGAAGAGCAAGAAACTGTAAAAACAGAAGAAATTGTCAGACTTTCCAAAGGTCCTTGAACTAATCATGTGTGATGTGCCATTCTACGCTTAAGATCGTTTCATCAAATTCACCTTATGCTATGTCTAATTTAAAAATGGGTCAGAATCTATATTTTGCATAGAGCAGATCCTGTAACAAACAAAAGAGTCTGCACTCCTCAATGAAAGTGAGAAGCAGAAATTCAACTTTTTCATTTATTATGATTGATAACATTATAGCTGTGTTATAGTACACAGAAAACATTTTGAATTCTCTCTACATGGAGTCATGGTTGTGCTGTTTCTATAGATGTGCAGATCTTTATATTGCAGTAAAAATTGAGCCCAGAGTGAGTAAAAATGTGACACGAGCAAATAACCCAGAAAATGCTCTGGGTTCAAAGGGTTGAGTGACCATATGGAATAAGGTGATGTCATGCAAATGGGTGTCCCAATCAGAATTTTGAAATATTTGAATCTGGATAGTAGTGAGAGTGTTTGTCAACGTCATGTCTACACAGAAAGCATTATAGCAGCATCTTTGAGTCTAATGCGCATGTGACAAAACCACAACAGCTCATACAGTAAGTCACATGTGCTATATGTGTATAGATGTGTCCTAGAGTTTATTTTTAGTTTTCAGGTCTTTTTTCTCCATTTTACACCCATAACGTCACAATAAAAATGGATTTTTTTTGCCATATGGCACCTTTAATGGTTGCATTTACCACCTATTTGGATTAAATCTCAATGATATATTGTGACAATACTTGGTCAATTGAAACTGTTTGTTGCCAGATTGAAATCTAAAACTTCCCCTTCAAAGAAAACCCAGACGATTAACACTCTGTCATCTTTAAAGGTTTACATATTTTTGCAAGAACCATACATTTATAGCACAAAAGTTTAGACATCAGGAGAAAAAAAGATCCTGAACTGGAGCACAGTGTGTTAACTGGTAATTATGGGAGTGAACACAGGTGTGTGTCTGTCTGTCTGTCAGTGGAAAAGGCTGCACAGAGCATCTGACCCCCCTGTTGAAAGTTTCAGTGGCCGTCTGTCTAAAATTATCAACCAGGACAAAGAGGAGTCCACTTACACACCCTGTAACCTGACAACACACCTCGACACACAGGTTCTCTCTCTCTCTTTCTCTCTCTCTCTCTCTCTCTCTCTCACACACACACACACACACACACACACACGCTTGTGCGTGTTCTCACGACTCTTGGGTTAAAAATAGAATTGCGTGGGTGACAGCACAAATACAAGGACGTATGGTGACTGGACATATGCCACGTAAAACGGAGGACGACACACACACACAGACACACACACACACACACGCAAACTCATCTTATGTCACAAACACAGTATATTCTAATGAATGTGTGTGGTAGGAAGATTAGATCAATAAAAGAGATGTATTTTCTTTTTTTTACAACACTAATCATATTTTGAGTTTTACTCCACATTCACTTTGCTTTAGTGACCTTTTATGTGTGACCTTCACCTTTGAGCTCTGAGGACACTGTGACATGCTTAAACCAAACCCATTAGGAAAGTAACATGAGCAGTCAGACGATCGGCCAGGCTGTGAACGAACCCACAGTTTTACTGAAACCACTTATTTGGAAGTGAAACCACAGGCAGAAAGTGAACGTCTGAGCATTTATCCAGTTAAACCATGTAAAGATGCTGAAGTCTTTGTTTTGTTTGTGACTGGACGAAACGTCATTCAAGGAAACCTGATGTTCGCTGAAACATATTTTTAGAATTTGCATTAGAAGAAAGAGACAATTTAAAATGCGCCTGCTTTCCACTGATTCAGCTCGGACTTTCTGTTAGCTTCAACCACAGCAGATGACAAACATTTTGCGGGTGTTCACTTTAACTCTCATCTTGAAATGAGTGTATTCAGGACTACAGAAGGCGGTTTGTTGACTTCTTGCTATAATAAAACATTCTTACCGCATCTACAGACACTGATGAGTAAATACACACAATGAATATCAGTTCCTAGTTGTCACATTTAACAGACACGCTTAACCTTGCTGTTTATTGCCAACTGGTGAGCACCAAGGATGACTGTAAACTGATTATGGTTCATCAGCTATGAATGAACAGGCTGTGTGTGTGTGTGTGTGTGTGTGTGTGTGTGTGTGTGTGTGTGTGTGTGTGTGTGTGTGTGTGTGTGAATGTACTTCTTAATGAAATGATGCTTGTATGAAAGTGTGTACCTGGTAGTTTTATTGTTGTTGCCAATAGGCAGAAAGAGAAAGTCTGAGCCTCTAAAAATAGACGTACATCGATGTACTTGATGTACTCATCACAAGAGGAGATAAATGGGAATACACACTTAAATATGCAAACACACACACATACACTCTCATTCTGAGGTCATGGGACACTATTACATTTGAGTCCTAATCTACTAAAAGCAGAAAGGATCACAAGCATTAAGGATGGCTCCTAAAATATAAACAAAAAAACGTGCAGCGTGAAGCTTTTCTGTGGTCTGCCCACAGCAAACATGGCAGCACACACACTCCTGCACGAGCACCACGCCCGGGTTATTTTAAGTAGATTGGTCCAGAAAAGGGTGGTAAAAGTGCATCAGACTAAAAATAGATCTCGCTTAAAAAGCACTTAAATAAACAGGAATGATGGCTCAACAGGGGAAATGCATGTCATGAATAAGCACAAATCACACCACAATGATTCAGCGCTACAGTTTTACAAAATAACGTGTCAACTCAAAGACAGGCAAAACAAGACTGTGGGTTGCTCATAATGTCTCTATGCCAACTTTACATGTACAGTCAGAGAAAAAGTGGGAATAACAAAAGCAAAGCAAAAAGAAAGAATGAAAAATGATACACTTCCAGGTACAGCTGCAACTAATGATTGTTACGTGATTGATACGTCATTTACATGTCTATAAGGTGTAAGAAAACGGCAAAAAATGTACGTCAGCGCTTACAAAAACCAAAGATAACATAATCAAATGTCCTTGTTTGTTCACTAACCAAAAATATTCAGTTTGCCGTTATAAAGGAGTAATTTCTGAAGCTGGAATCAGACAATTTTAATGTCAGCACCCAACTTTATTACAGTAAAAATTTAATTCTTCTTTGTTTTGAAGCCACCTGCTGAAAGGAATTAGGGTCTGCATACTGTGTTGTTGAGATTTTCGATGGATGTTTTGTGAATCTTGTACAAGCTTGTAGCTGCCCATAGCATTGACTTTGTTTATCTTTTAGGAGGCATAATTCCAGCATCAGTTGGACAATAACAACTAGGGCTCTAGTCAACCAAAGGTTCTTGGTCAAATGAAATCTTACCTGTAAAATAAAAAAAAACATCTGCAGTTTATTTCAAGATAAGAAAAAAGGCGACAGTGCACTCTGCCTTCTGGCCTTAGTAGTCCAAGTAAATCATAAATAAACATAAAGAGCTAGTATTTGCAGCATATTAGATCACTTGAACCTGATTATTTTATACTGAACTGATAACAGACTTGGAGCAGAGCAGCACAGTATGATTTCTGAAAATAGAACTATATCAATTTATGATCCCAGCACAAGAAAATAACACAGACAAGTAATCTTATATAAGTTTATATCTGACTTTTTGGCCATGTGTTATAACAAAATGCAGCCACACCGACAACCAATCGACCTTTAAAAAGTAAACACTAACCGTTGCATTTAAAAGACTCCATTAAGTAAATGGATCTAAAAGAAGCTACCTGAAGTCTAGAAATCAATGGAAGGCTTCAAAGCACCATAAATAATAAGAATAATGCATGTCTCCGTCCCAGACTCAGGGATCTGATAAATATGAGCTGAAAGAAACACAAAGACCGCACCAATTTCTGCCCGTAATGACATCGAAATAGTTTGTTATCAGAAGAATTGGAAATCATTTTTTTGCTACAACCAGCTAATGTAATCAATAATAAACACAACAGTCTGCTAGAAGAGGGAAACATACTGCTAGACTGGCTGGAAAACATTAAAATAAATGGATGTGTTTAGGATACACAAACTCAACAAATGTTGGAGAATCACTCAGATTTAAACTGGACGCACATCACTCTGCCTTTATGGTGTTGCAGTAACAATGAATAATATTAAAGGTTGCTGCAAACCTTTCTAACTTAGACTGCAATAAACTTTACACTGTGGTGCTGCGTTTGAGGAGTGAGGAAACACCCTCTGCCTGCTAGCATCTCTTGAAAAAATACCCAAACAAAATTCTGCAACATCTGCAAAAGACCTCTTCTGGTAGACCGACATTTCCCTGAGAGTAAACCAGCTGTCACAGATGTTACAAGAACACAGGGACGTGTACACCAACTAGAAAGCTACTGCCATACAGAAACGTCTGATGTGGGACTCAGGGCAACGGAAATCAAGACAGTGAGTGGGCACAGGTGAGATGTTTTATTTAAACATACAGACACTACGGTGTTAATGGTGATTTATAGAGAGAGTGTGAAAGACATAAATAAAAAACTGGATCAAGCCTATCTGAATCGCACATGTCCAAATCAACTGTTAAAAAAGTCTTACTTTACCAGTTGCACGACAAATAGAAAGAAGTATAAATGTACATGATAGCAAGTGGCTGGCCCGCAGTGACATCTAGATCTACACAACTCAGCCAGCAATCAAGTGTGCAGGAAAATGTTTGTTTACCTACAATCAAACCACAGCTATGCAACAGCACTGCCTCTCATGTGATACAGCTTACAATGAGGGATTGGTACTGCTTGGTTTTGTGTTGCATGTGCAGCTTGTTTGGCTCGTTAGGGGAAACGCAAATGAGTCTGTGTACCAATGAATTTCCCAATTATTTCTGTCCACTGGATGTATACGTATTGTTCACGCTCAGCTATATCTTTTTGCACAGGCCAAAAATTCTTTCACGCATGAAAAACCCTGCTGTGCAACTGGTTGCCACACGACCCCAAAGCAGAACGTTCCCACAGCAGACACAGTGTTCTGTTCATTAAATGCTGCTCCTTTATCTCTCCACATATACCTTTGGCAACTGAGGCCAAAGAGCTCAATGTGACATTCATCTGTCTGAGGCAACCTGCAAGTGTTTTATGGCCTTTATTGATTTGGAAGCTTCAATTAGCTTCATTTTATATCTCCAGTCAGTTACTCAGTGGAGTCAGAAATCTATGCCTGTGACCACAAGGTTCAAACAGTCAGAGAATTTATTGAGCTGTGAATCATCAGCTGACGATTCCTTACCCAACCAGTCAATTAA
Source organism: Dascyllus trimaculatus (assembly GCA_024666655.1). Classification (NCBI taxonomy): domain Eukaryota; kingdom Metazoa; phylum Chordata; class Actinopteri; family Pomacentridae; genus Dascyllus; species Dascyllus trimaculatus. Next base: position 21,450,512 of record CM045465.1, on the reverse strand, counting down.
GGCATTACCAGTTATTAAAGCTTTGAGTGTTTTAAGTACAAGGGTCCCCAAACTTTGACAAATACCACAATTAGTGTTTACTTTACCAAAATGACACCATTAGTCAGAGCCAGAAACTGCCAAAAAAAAAGATTTATCGGATTTTCAACTTTCTGATGGTCCTCAAACTACTCATGTGTGAAGTGCAGGTCCATTAGTATAATCATCCAAATCTAAGCTTAAAATTGGGATATTTCAGATTTCATCAAAATCACTTTCCTTGGCGCAACTGAGAAGGCATTATTGGCTCAGCTGCAACCAATAGTCTCATGACATAAACGCAGGGACTTAATCCCAGGCTGTGTTTATGCAGAGCAGATAGCAGATAAGTAATAAAACAAATTAAATAGACTGAAAGAAAACTAAAATAAGTTTGATCAATAAACTAAATACAGCATAGTCCAAAAAATAATATACAGTGGAACAAGTTCTCAGCAAGTTGTTGGAGGATACATTCAGCAAGGTGAAATAGCATTGCACTTTCTAGAAAACATCTTTCTGTTAAAAAAAAAAAAAAATGTTGGTGGTAAAATATCTATAGAATGAAGATTTCCAGAATCGGTAACACCTGTGGGCACTTAGTTCCACATGCTGATCCAGGTCATTTCAACTTTAGTTTTCTTCCTTCACGTGATTTGTGGCATTATATCTTTGCTACATTACACAAAATGCATTTTTGACTTCTCTCCATACTAGCCATGGTTGTGCTGTTTCCATAGAGGTACCAGACTTTCTATTAGAGTGAAAGATGAGCCCGCAGTATGTAGAAATGTGGCAGCAGCATACAAACGCCCAGAAACTGCTTGGGATTCAGAGGGTTAAAGTAAACATACTGAGAATCAAATATAGACACCACTCACTATGCAATATATGCATGACTAAAACTATTACTTTAAAATTACGATACATATGGTGCATCCAAAGCTAATGTGAGAAACGTGAGCAGAGAGAAACGTGTCCAGTGAGGAGATTAAATTGGACCGTGCACTGTGGAGTTGAATACAGCTGCTCTCTGCTCCCAGTTCTAACACCACCTACTCTCTCTTTCTCAACAGTATAATTCCGCCTCTCGCTCTTCCTCCCTCAGTGCACTGTTCTGTGTTTCTGTCCATTTCCCCTTTACGTCTCCCCCTCTTCCTCCGCTCTTTCTTCTTTTTCACTTTTCGTCTCCACTGCTCATTACCTTCAGTTCTCTAGGATCTTTCTCTTTTCTTTCCTCCTCCCACTGCTTCGCTCCTCCTCTTCCTCCCTCACGCTCCTGTCATCCTCTGCTCTTCTTTCTCATCCTCCCCCTTGTCCCCTCTCCTTATTTTCAGCCTCCTCCTCCTGCAGAGGTGGGTTGTCGGCGTTGCTATGACAACGGCACAGCGGGAGCATCGGCAGCTCATCCAGTAATTATATTGGTGGAGAATCTGCTCCGTGTATGTGCAACTTTGCAGTAAATGCAGTTACTCAGACAGACTCCCCATCAGCTAATGTAGGATGACAGGGTGGATGCAAAGTAATACACATGTGCACTGAATATACAGTCTTTAATTACACAGCCTACACATTGAGAATGACATAATCTCTGTAATTTTTCAGATTTCTAAACACAGACTTTATATCTGTGGACTGTTTACGCAATTTTGCAAAATTCAGGTGATTAAGGTGGGAAGTAAATAGGATTTTCATTATGGTACACTCATGTAATTTCCTCCTCTGCTGCAGTCATTTAACCCGTTTTCTGAAAATCCCTGTGCATTCCCCGAGCCTCGTCGTGGCTGTACAACACAATCGGAGCAAAAGTGAGAACAAAAGTAATAGCCACAAAAATAAAAGGCAGCTGCAAGTGGGAGGAATCGGATTTAACATCTTCTGACTCTGGAAGATGTTGTGATTACGTGGGTGAAGCTGGTTGACAAAAGAGACAATTGCACCAGTGTGGGTTTACTCTTAAGTCAGTTTCTTGGTACAGGCAACAATTTGTCCGGTGTATACGAACAACAACCAAATCTAAAGACTGTCTTTTACTGAACAACAGCCTATATACAACAAGAGTAATGGAAGTTCTTCTTAGTTTATTCTTCATTTCTAAAATGAAACGTGTGCCAGTCCCTCATTAAAATGTTCTCAGGCATATTCCATCTAATCTCAGAGTCTTAAGCTGTGTGGGCAAAATTGCATGTTCCAGATTTACATACACAGCAGAGCAGGAACAAGAACGGATTCAACATTTTCTAACTTCATTTTAAGCGAGTCAGATAACTGTAAGAACACTGACAGAGGTTTCACACTGGCCTTTAAATAAAGCTCCAGTCTGTCATGGTGTGAAATGACCTCCTTGTGGTTCCCTGTTGAGCTGCAGTGGGAGAATAGTAGCACAAAGAGGGAATTTCATGCTAAAGAGACTTCAGAAGGTATTCACTTGATCTGTCTAACTAAGTGAGCTGACGATTAAATCCTGTAACATCTTTATTTGGCAAATGATCTGCTTTTCAGAGGAATCTTACAGATCACACCATTAAATAAAGAAATAACAGTGTTGTCCAACCCTCCTACTCCTTCTGAAATCAGCAAAATTGTGATTGGCTGTGACACATTAGGACAACGCTCACTGGACGCACTAGTCATCTTGAAGCTTGCTGTGTCAACAGAAGACAGCACGAAGGACGAAGAATAGTAGCAAGCAGACCTGTTATGAGTTCTTCTTATCAGACACTGTGTGGACTGTGAATGTAGATAGTTTCTATTTACAATAGCTGTGTCAGTCAATTACAGAAGCTCTTTCTCCAGTGCCGTGTCAGCATTCTGTTTAATCCCTTAATTGATTCATTACACGGAGGTTGTCTGAACATAAGTCAAAGACAATCGAGTTTTCTCCTTCCTATTTAAGCCATTTTTCTGTCCAATAGTGTTTAAGTTGTTTTCACTTCGTACGTTGATATTTGATTATTTAATTATTGATTATTACATATTAATTCAGATCAGCACAGTGAAGTGCATTTCATGCTGTCACTCTTGCTAAGGCTGTCATTGTTGCAGTGTGTGGGGTAAGTCAGGGCTGCGCATTTGAAAGTAGTAATTTACTGACGCCTGGCAGTCCATTGTCAGAGTGATTATGTTCATCCATAAATGTTGCAAACTTAAGACAAGGCAGCTCTCATGTTGCCTTCCTGGGTGTTTTAATTTCAGAACCTACCACTACTGTGTATCTGTGCAGCAAACAACCATCTGGAGGCATGTTATTGTCTTGTTTCTGCTGAGTAAATACGTTAAACATCACTTGGCGACGCTGTGCTCTCTGATCTCTGTAGGAGTCGATACTCATTATCCAGCTGGACTTAAAGGGTGAAAACTTAACGAGCATCACAGCAACAGAGATACAAATCACGAGAGTAAATAAAAGACGTGTGAGATTAGCCTCGAGTTGGATTGAGACTTTGTATCCGAGCAGCATACTAATCATCTGATCACAAGTTTGCCTAAATCTGTGGGGGGGAATCGTGATTCAGCTCGTGGATCATGATTCTACCCCACAAGATCATCACATGATCCTTTGGCCAGATCGCCCACCCCATGAAAGGTTCAAGTAATATTAAGCACTGTGAGCAGTAATTAGTTACACTGTTTAATATTGTTGCCCCAATCATTCCTTTAAAAATAGATAATAACAATTAAAATTCAATGATATAACCTGTGAAGATCAGACAGGATTGACATCACATTTTATCTTATAATTTGGTCAAACAAAATTAGGGGAATAAGTGCTTAGTGAGATAAGAGCCTATGTAAGTGATACTTGGTCAAAAAGCTGTCAAATGTTTGCTTAGAAGAGGACATTTTCATTATTTTTCAAGTTATGTGTAAATACCAGCCAAGAAAGTTTATTTCTCAGAACATTCCTGCACTTCTCAGTTTTGAGTAACATCTAAATTTAAAACACAACATTCAGCAGAGACTTAACACTTGCACAATATCCTGACAGCTTCCCACCAAAAAGTCAGTATCAGCCTTGAAAAGCAGCAGACAGAGCCGCTTCAAGAAATGCCAAGAAACATCTGAAGAACTGATTTATTTCACCCCTTGTTAACAGGAAAAGCCATAATATGACGCATTGCACAGGTGTTATTCCTTGTATAGACAGACTCACAGAACATCTCAGAGGTTTCACTCACCTGTAGCCAAGAAGCCGGTGAAACCAACGCACTTTTTTCACCCTCCTCCTCCTCCTTCCTGTCTGTCCACCTGCTCCACCGTTTATCATATTTACGCTCAAAGCTTTTCTCACTTATTCTGTCGCTAATGTCCTCGTGAAAAAAATGCATTCCACTGCAATCAACCAGCAGCTTCCACTCACAGCACAGCTCAGGTAATTATGCCAATCAACGTGACGGGCAAAGGGAGACCTGACACCAGACATTTGAGCTCTGTACTATGTAACAGTGTGTGTGAGCGTGTGTGTGCTTTTTAATTCAGTTCTGTTACTATTCACTTATGAGTTAGCTTGAGATTTTACCTGGTTATAGATAAAGCTTTTGGATGGTATAAACAGTGGTGAAATTATGGTAATGAGGACCTGATGCAGCCAGATGAAGTATCCATTAAAGAAACAATAGAGTGTGTGAGAGCGGCGGTGTCCAATGAGCTATGACACTGGATCCACTACGCCTCTCATCCGTCCTCAACCGTCTTCTAGTCCTGCCTCTTTTTGTTAGAGTAAAGACAACATTTTCACATCTATACATCATAAAAACACAGCATCAGGAAACCAAGTCCATCATAAAGCAACATTTACATAAGGTAAAGAAAGCAGGACATCAAGATATTATTGATCATATTATGGATAATGTCTGGAGTTTTGTTTTATGATGACTACAAGTCTATTAAGTGGCATAAATTGGTAAACTCGGCTAACAGTAATCTATTAGAGGGAGATAAAATCTTCATGGTATGTCATATGTATTCCATACACTACAGTATAAATCAATAGCATGATGGAACATTTCTGAAAAACTTTATTGAGAAACTGTTAATAGATGTTGCTGGCAATGGTATAATAAAGTCAGACATGTTAAAGACAGATAAAACAGGCTGTGTAGCACATGTCCATGCTGACCCCTGTCCACCGCTGAAAGCATCTTTCAATTCCCCAGATCTCAATATGATGAAGCATCTGTGAGATAACCAGTAAAAACTAGATCTATCCACGGAGGTCATCATTCACACTACCAATAGCTTTGAAATGTGTGTGAATATCTTCAATCAGCATGAATATTCACTCCAAATTGAGTTAATAATTAATAATAATCCAATCATGATATTGGATAAAACGTTGCCCTAATAGAGACACTATTTTGCCTTTTTAGGTCTCTGGGTGATATTTAAACTTTCCCCTCTATTCATCCTTCTGCTCCCCCTTTTTCTGCCTCCTGTCTCCTTTTCCCCCCTTCATTCCCTTACAGGTGAATCTGCTCTATTTTTGGAACATTACGTAAGAGATAACCTGGCAAGGGCAACCTGAGAAACACACGCAGTCACACAAGTACGTGAGCTCATGCTTGCATATGCACATGCACACACATTTCTCGGGTTTGTAAAGAGGGGCATTCAGCTGAATGTTTGTGCAGCTCAGACTTGGACTGATATGGGGATTTAAAGGCCAACAAGACCAACACGTTTTTAGCCTTTTTATGCCGATAGTGAATTTAATTCTCAACAGCACAGGGGAAAAAGCTCCGGCACTACGTTTCAGAGGATTTAAAGGTTTTCCTCGAAGACGAAAAATAAAATAACAGGAATAGTAATGAAATTAATGCGCATTATGTGAAAGTGTATGTGAAAGAATCTTTGAGTTTCCACATTACGCTTTCTAAGCTGCATATTGGCTCACAACAGAGAAACCTTCCCGCCTCAGCAGGTCAGAGTGGAAACACCCAAACTGTACACACGTATCAACCTGCACAGTCAGGCTTAAACATCCAGCAGTAAAGTAACAATAAAGAAAACATCTTTTTCAATAAAATGGGACCTGAAGCTATTAGGTATCGTGTGTGAGGCAAAGCACTTTCCACTCAGTATGACCTCTAGCTTTGTCAGTCGAGCAGACATAAGCGTCTGCAGATGTGAAGCGGGATCATGTCTTTCACTCAAGACGACAACATCTACTGTAACTTCATTACTTTCAGGATTTTCAGTTTATTTCCACCGCAAGTCTCCAATAACAAGATGAAACAACTTTCCCCACTTACACAGGATGATGTGTCAGCTGCACCCTGAATATGCAGCAAGTTACAGATACAGTACACAGATGTCTTAAGATTAGAAAGGACACACAAACACACACACAGATGTAACAGCACAATTCATCTAGAGCACAAACATAAGCATTGACAGTTAAGGACACTTCAGTTAATGGCTGACTGTCCTTCATTCTGTACAATCTAACAAATGCCTCTTCTTTCTTCTGTTGCTCCATTTCTGTTTCTTTATCTCTCTCCTTTCAATCTCAATCCAATTTTTCTCCTTTTATTCTCTCCTTCTCGCTCTCTGCCTCTATGTGGGTCAGTGTGAAAGGCTCGTTCACTGCCGCTGGTGACATCGCATGCTCACAGTGTGTACATGTGTGTGCATGTTTGTGCGAGAGACACACAAGAGACATGGACAGGACATGCTTGTGTCTCTATACGTCTCAGATCATCAGATGTGACAGACAAAGGTTGATCGCCACATGCAAGCACAAGCTAAAAGCACATTCAAAAGTCAAACAGGCATGATGACACAAATGTCAAGAGACCTTCAGCATCTTCTGACGTTGGGTGTTATTTTCGACACACAATAAACTTGAGTAAGGATACACCTGTGTTTCCTCATTTACATTTCCCCCAAAGCCTCCTCCCTTTTTGCTCTTCATCTCCTCGAGTTGCACTGAAGTGACTGGAAGATCCTTTTAATGAATCTGACCAGCAGGTTCAAACCCAGAACCTTCTGACTGTGATGAAACAGTGCTGACCACCGCAACACTGTGTTGCCCTACTTTAATGCTGCACTGAACACAAACCAAACCATGGCCCCTAAAACCAAGGTACATACTGGACATTGTGTATTGTCACACCCCTACAATGTGGCAGATCCAGTCATTTTTGTAAATTAACAGATACCAGATTAGGATTGTTTAGATTTTTCCTTTTAGTGCAGCCCAGATACATATTGTGTAGGACATGTTAGGACTGAATAATCAACTTATCACTGCACTCTTTGCACATTAGGACCGATGCATTTGTGTGCCTACTGTTTTAAGACTGGGTGCGACATGAGCACATGATGTCATTTTTTTCAAGACACATCACAGAAGAAATACATCATGATTCACTGAATTTCACATTTGGAATGCAAAGTATGTTATAGGAAATACATTTAGTCTGTCTACTTTGTGCTCTTAGCTCACAAAAAATATCTGAAGTTGTGCAGTAGACAATGGCTGGCCTCCTGAGCGAGGGAAGCAACATTAGTCCTGCTTGTCAAGCAAATTGGAAGTGAGTTTTTGTTCCAAAAAATAAAAAAAGAAGATGCAAATTTGGTTTGTCTATTAACTGCTTTGGAGCAAAATAAATAGGTTACATAGTGTCGTCAGAAGGTCCCAGTAAAGGTTATGCTACACATAGATTTAACAGAGTAGGAGGAGCAGAAAACAAAATCAGTGCTTTGCTAATCGCTATAAAAACTTAAAGAAGAAGAAGAAGAAGAAGAAAACAAACAAAACTTGGAGAGATGTCTTCAATAATTGTTTTCAGGCATTTTTTTGGCTTTCATGCTGTCCACAGACAACAAAAGAACCACAAACACTCAATTGTTCAAGTGAATTATATCTCGTCTAAGTCGGAACTTCCTCCAAAACAGATGTTTTCAGCATCTATCATGCGCATTAAGTGTCACAGTTACTTGGACAAAAACAAAAATGACTGATTCAGACAGGAACTTTTATGTGCCCACTGGCCCATTACCCAAAGCCTCAGTGGGTGACAGACATGTTTGAGGAGAAGGTTTACTCACATCGCATGTGGCCCAAAAGGGTTGCTTTGTTATTTACCTGAGACTAGTTTAGCATTTCTCAACAGTCGTATTCAATAGGTGGATTTATAAGTCTGGTTCTTACTGTGCGTTGGTGTTTAAGTGCTGTACAACACAGGTAACCCACACTCAATATTGAGCCTGAACTCATCTTCTGCAGATACTGATAGAAGACTAAGGTTCCTGCCCCACCTCTGTTGAAGTGCTGCTTTTGCTATGCACGCTGTATAGAAATGGTAAAAGGCTGCATTCACACGGACAAGAGCAGTGCATCAAAAAACACAGAGTCCTCATTCATGTCAGTGTCAACGTTGTGCTGGCACAGCGTGAGGTATTGAAGTAGAGGGATAAAGCAAAACACCTCAGGGTCATCCACTGAAAAGCCCGGAGCAGAACATTTGTGCTGCGCAATGCAACCAAATACATGGAAAGTCATTCTTGGTAGTTTACTGTTTATCTCACAAACATCAAGGTGGATGATAAAATGATTGCAGCTATGATGGTGATTCAAAACTCTGTCTTATAGTCTTAATTCTGCAGTGTTTGGAATCTATTAAGCCTGATACTGAAATTGTTTCATCTTCTTAAAGGTAACAATTGAGAAGCTTATCTGACCCACAATTTGTGGATACGTACTGGTCAGAAATTGTCAGTGCACTGGGAATCCCTCATGTGTGTTTTTCTGGGTTAAATTAAAAGGGCAAAACCCCCTAGAAGGTCAGAAAGCTGTATCAGACAACACTGTGTGGCTTCTTGCCTCAGTCTGACCCCGAGCTCACAAAAATAAGCACAGAATCACACAGGAACATGACTGCACATAACTGACAATAGCAGGAAGAAATCAACACACAACACACATACACTCACAGGCAGAACTCCTACAGTGAGCCGCACACAGTGTCTCTTGTGCGGTAATTTATTGTCAATCTGCACAAAACAATTTCTTATCTGCACACACTCTGCAATAATCACACACAAACATTTCCCATCGCCATGCTTGAGACTGCTCGATGTGCCTGTGTGTGTTTGCACATGTGTGTAGGGGGCAGGGTGTGAAGTGTGTGGTTGTCATGGAAACCCCACTCAGACTTCCTTCCCAGTTTTATCTGAGCTCACAGCATTCCTCTCTGTGTCTGTCTGTCTTCCTCTCTGTCTGTCTGTCTCTACAATATGTTACCTCTCCCTCTCTAAAGCCTTTTTCCACATCTCTGTGTGAGCAGTTATGAGCCTCTGAGGACAAATGTAGCTGCAGCTTCACTCTGCTCAAATGCGTAGTTGCCAGCCAATAGAAGACAACCAGCCACTAGCCTGACTGATTCTACCCAGCTGTCCTCCACCCTGCTGAGCCACACTGATTATCTACCAAATGAAACACATAATGCACCTGTGGACCATGAAAACCACGAACCTGCACTGTTAGCACAATTAGCACACTTATGCCAGGATCAGATTTCCTAACACTTGTGTTTCCAGATGGCCACTCTGTAAGATTAGATGGTCATGGTCTTGCCGTGACCTGAATAGGACATGTGCAAGTAAATATTGAATTTTGATCATGACCTGTGCAAAGGTGAACAGCCAGAGGGGCAGGTGATGCATTTTTTGGGATCAGGATCATAACAGAGTATGACCTAGACTTGTCAAAGTAGACAAAATCAATTCTGACATGGTAGTATTTCTGTCAGAGCCTTGTCAGGTGTCCTAGATGCAGAATTGGCTGATAAATTACACAGTGACACACCAGGGTCGTCCCTCCTTGCGGACACAATAGACTTTTTGTATTTTACATGGCATGTCATAGCAGGAAAATCACAAGTGTAACTGATAACAACTGGATTCCATTTTAGTGAGAGAGTTTCAAGTAGGGGCAGGCATCATTCACACATGAATCAACACCGCTATCCCTTTTTTATATCTCTGTGATAACAAAAATGTAGTTACAGTTGTAAAAAAAGGTCCAAAGTTCTCAATTTCAAGAGTGTTACTTATTTATTTTAATGCAGAACACCCATATTTGATCAAATTAATTATTTAAAAAAAACACATGCAAGGTTCTCCCCTGCAAATATTTCACAAGCACTTTCTGACTTTATAATCTGGAAATGACACATGTCCAGTATCTCTAATGTCAGAAGTAAATTTACCAGCACATAGACACAACGGCTACCAAGAGCATGCTGACGGGTGATGAGGTCACTATAATCAGCCATAAGTGTTAACACTTATGCAGATGTTGCGGCGTGCTGCCTCAGAAAAGGAAACAGAGGCCTGGTTCATGCAATGTTACGGACAGTAAAGGCTCGTTAACAGCTGTGAGCCGAGTCAGAGGAAAGACATTTAATCTAAAACCAGAGGTCCCAGTATTGTTTTGTTGCAATAGTTTGGTAGGACACTTAATGGAAGCAAATGTTTCCAATAAAATTTTTCCAACTGTAATTTTCCTGCTATAACTAATCAAAACAACTGCCATGAAAAACGCAAGTCCAGCAGGTGATTATTAAATATCATCCTGATACACCTACAGAACTGTGTTTGTTAGGGATGTCCTGATTAAGTCTTTTAATATTCAGCTTTGGAACTACATGAATCTGAGAGCTCATGTTTCATTTGCTCTGGTACAATGCGTCCGGCCCCCCTATGGTTCAAACAGATTTCCACATGGCCTTTCACAACCATCAAGGCACATTCATTGACAACCAAGACAGCTGCCACTGATGTGAAACGGTCTTTTGAATTTGCTATTGTGTCAGTATCAGAAGAAATGGATGGTATGTTTTCTTTTTAAAAAAAGAATACACAACTACACTTAAAACCTGTTGACATCTGTCAAGCGTTATGTCACATGTTTCGTTGCTCTGACTGGTTATACATCTATAGAATTTCATTCAGAGGAACTTAAGTCTTCTGATAACATCTTACAAGAGGTTCTTAAAATTCACATCCATTCTGACAAATTCACATTCACGCGTCACTCAAAATATTCCCGGATCGGCTCAGGACTTTTCTAACATTTATCTTCATTTTGCACAACTTGTAGACAGGGTTTACTTTTCCTCAGACACTGAGACATTCTACCCAACTACTGTAAAGTTAAACGTTCAGTTTGCTGGACCAATAGAATACCTGGTGAGCTGCTTTGAACAGTCACCTCACTCATTAAATGCGTGGCCTTTGCTGTGTGATGTAGGAGAATGCCAGTTTTCTCTGAATAAGCTGAACATAATATTTGATAAAAACACAATAATTTCTTCTGACAAAAGAAAAAGATAAAGTGATTTGACAACCTACAACCTCAGCCTAATACTTTCTCACGTTGATAGATAATGCAGTAGCTGCTTGCGAAATCACAGACAAATTAACATTGCCTGTAAATGTGTAAGTAATTAATCATCATCCCGGTTAAACACTTTAAAAGGACAAAATATTGATAAATGCTTTAGAAGTAATTAATTTTTGCTACTCATAGTCTGTGCACGTATTTTTATTTATCTCTCCACATCTACTGCTTCTCTCTTTCTCTGCAGAAGCTGCTCTTGAGTTTGACTGAACTGGGTTTTTTCTCCTCTTTAATAAGTATAATATATTTAATTACAGTCTACTTTCTCTTCCCTGTGTGTCCCTGACAGGGAGTGGGTGTGTGAGAGCAGCTGCAGTCGGGTACACTATCAACTCTTATTAGATAACTGTTTTAACACACACACACACACACACACATGCACACAGACGAAAACACACGCAAAGTTTAGCAAGCAGGCACTTCTGGACAATGTACTGTTCCTGTGAAGGCAAGAGCAATGTGGTGACTAATAACACACAAACTACTAGTTAGAAAGACACACATAGTCGCTAACATACAGAGAAAAAGCAGTGTATAACATAAATACTGAAGACATATAAGCAAAGCACGGAAGAGCAGATGTTAAAACAGCACAAGCAAAGGGTGTAGAGATATGAGTTTGAGAGACGTAAGATATATTAACTAAACAGGTAATTATGAAAAGTTCTGATAATGGCTTGGATGTCATACATTCTTTGTTATTATACAATGTATGATTACAATTTTAATGTCTGGCTTTTGGTCATTGAAGGAACAAAACAAGAAATTTAAAGACATGTCCAAACTGCCATTGAGAAATTTGAGTATTTTCTGTCCGTTCTCAGGCTACATTAGATCACAATAAAAACAAAACCATTCAAACTAGAATCATGCAAAACATAAAAACATTTACATCACACTGCTGTTGTGTTTTTTGTCTATGTGCATTTGTGTGCGTGTATGTGTGCGTGTGTCCGGTTATGACGCTGGATACAGGAAGCCTGAGTCTTTCCCTCTGACCTTCCTCCCTCTATTTATAAGCATTGCCTCTCCCTTTCTCTCAATAACATGCATTTCAATTTCCCCCTTCAAACGTTGAGTGCTCATTCCCTGAATTCAATCTTTTTGATTGTATCTGTTTCCATATTCCATATCGTTTACACGAAGTATGTTGTGACCATTTTCACACTGTAGTATCAAGTTGTAGCACCAGCATACAAAAACTGTTAAGCAGTTTTAATGTGCCGTCTAACATTCTGCAGCCACACTAACAGCATGGCTCTAGGGATGGTAATGGCGGTCTACCACTCTGGTCTAGACGGATCTCTACCGCAAAATTTCCTCAAGTGCCACCATGAGGATCACATTTTTGGTTTTTGGTAAAAATATCACCAACTAATGAAAAGATTTCGACCTGGTAGAGTCATGTCCAGCTCAGGATTATGTGTAACAACGCTAATGATCCCTTAACATTTCAATAAGCACCATCATCAGCTCAAATATTAAAGAAGGAGTCTGATCTTGGAGAGAGATTGTTGATATTTAGACTGTTAGAATGTGCCATTTTTACCATACCTCTCAATTACACTGACTACCTCCCCCTTATTTTCCTTTTTCCTCTCTTTTGCCTTGTCCTGTGCATGAGCACGAACATGCACAACCATGGGCATACATGGGACACGCTTGAATAATGTTGTGTGGATCGGTCTTAGTCACTTTGTTTCCCATTTACAGAACCTGGGCTGTATATGAACACCAGATTATTTTCCAGTGTACACACAGAATAGACAGTTAGTGCAGAATTGCTCACTTGGTGCATGAATCAAAAAAAGCGTTCTAGCATCCTGCTTTGTTTCTGCATTGTTTGGCCTACTGCATATGTACATTAGAGTTTCCTCCACTGACTCTGTCCACAGGTTTCCACTCAGCTCTTATGCTGGAACTTTAAAACACAGTCAGAAGTCAGACTGTTGACTCTTCAGGTAATGTTTCTCAACCTCCACTTCCCCATTAATGCCATTTCTTAGAATAACAACCTACAAAGTAAACTACATAAATACAGTTTCTTTACTGTTAATGACTTTCATGCCTAAAGGTCTAAAAGATCAGTCAATGCAGCCTTTACACCCTTTTACCTCTTCTGCTTCTTCCTTTAAGAACTACTGTCTTTTGGCGAGCGTCTGTTGTTCACACAAAAACAACAAAGCGAACCTGAAGGCAGTCATTATTATTTCACCACTACAAATATATCAAACCAAAGTTGCGGTCCAATGTCCCACTTCTGAGGAACATCAAATGCAACATTAGACATTATTTTGTGAGCATTTCCTGGGAAAAAAAATCATGTCTCTGTGTTGTGAAGGTTTTGAAACCTCCATGGATTAAAAACTCATAATCACAAGTGTCGGGTCAACCAATTTGCAGACATTTATTTAATGATGATGAGCCCTGTCTTATAAAAATGATATTCCCATACAACTAAACTGTATTCTCCTTGATATTTTAAGAAAAGATACTCTCTGATGGAATACGTTTGTAATCTTTGTATTGTTACCCTTTATTTTTTTACTTTACCGTCACTGTTTTCCGGCCAAACAATCATATATTAGATGGGGCACGACACGTCAGTCTGGTAATCCAGAAAATGGAGGAGAAACTTCCAAGACGTTGAGAAAGGGTCATATTTTAACCTAAATCGTGAAATTTTTCTCTACCTGAGCAAGTAGTTCTTGTACCTTGCCTTAACCAAGCTTCTAACAGGTACTTATCATTGTCAAAGTGTAAGTGGTGAAATTTTCCTACATCTAACCATGTAGCGTTGGCGCTTACACCTAACAAAACAGCAAGCGAAAAACGAATGCAGACACTAAGTCAAAATGAAACTTGTCTGGTCTAAGAATAATGGTCCTACAAGCCCAGTCTCAAGGGTCAAAGTCCTGTTGCTGACTTGTGCCTCCATCCTTCCTCCAACTCCTGATGTAGACTCCTTCAATCTAGGAGTCTTTCCTACTATGTCACAGTTTTTACTTTCGTGGAGAAAAAAATTCTTTTGAAGTGAAATGACATTTCTTTCAAAATGGTAATGAGAATACAGTTTATTCGTACAGAGACGTCATTTTTTGGAGGCAGGGTTGTTATGAGAAATACGCTTTTGGGCCGCAGGGGTTTTTCTGTTGCAAGTTTTCCTTCCGGTCAGAGACATGGTCCAAATTCTGGTTAGTTCTAACCTGCTCCCCTGGCACAGCAGGACAAAAACCAATTCACTGAAATATTACAGGTAGTTTCACTATTGTAAAATGGCAATTACGTTTATGTTTCCCATAGACTTCAACACATTCCCTTCACTGGACACGAGAAGGTCTGGCTGTGTTGGACTGAGAGAGCGTGCCTGCCCTTCACTTCACTCCTCCATTGGCCTACATTATATCTCCTCTGGGGGAGAACGAGGAGGAGAGAGACAGAGAGAGTGAGAGGAGGGCAAGCCAGATTAGAGAGGAAGGGAGGAGAAAGTGAGTGTGAAACAGAGAGATTGGAGATGAGAGACAGAACGAGAGAGAAGGGAGAGGGATAACATGTGAGAAGAGAAAGAGGGAGTGAAGGAGAGAGCATCTGTAGGCGGTCTTGGCTTTGCCCAAAGGCCTTGGCTTCTCTCCTCATCCTCCTCCTCATCATCATCATCATCATCATCATCTCTCCTTCACACTTTTACTCTCTCCTGCTCTCTCTCCTTTCCCTCCTCAACCTCATCCTCATCGACCTCTCTGCTCATATCTTTATCCCTCCATCCACCCACTATTTACTTTTCATCTCCTTTTTATCTCACTTGCATTTTTGGTTCAAATTCGGACATAATTCAAATTTATTCAATTGAAATGAAGCAGCAGATTCACTGGAGGAATGTGTTTTTCTACCAAAGAAGACATGTTGGCTGATAAACAATAAAAAAGCATAAAGGCACATTTCTGCGACACATAATTGCTTATTTTCTCCGATATTTTCTAATCTTTGTTTTTGGCTTGTGAACTACTGCATTATTTTACATGATAAGATCTCGAAAAAGTATTTCAATAACACAATAATAATGTATTTTAATGTTCATTCACTTCCTAAGTAGTTGTAAACACAATTTAAATGTTTCCATTAGGCTTTTTTCTTTACAAAATACCTACAGAATATTAAATATTACCTTTATCAGATTATACAGTTGATTGTAAAAATACAGAATAACATATGGATTAAATATTTTAATATGTATTGTTATATTGTACAGTTCCACTACCTAATTTCTTGGCCAAGAATGAAGATTATGAAGATTACTTTAATAATACTCCAACAAACACAAACTACTGACATGCATAAACACATTTTTCTCCTTCAGGATTTAAATTTCTACTGGACTAAATGATATTTTAGAGGCAAGCACTGCTGCTTCACTACCACTAACTCTCTCTTTGTTGTTCAGCAGAGTCAGCAGTGTATCTTTTCCAAAACTCCCACTCAGAGAACCCACTCTGTTTCTATAAGTAGGAAGGAGAGAAAGAGTGTGAGAGAGCTGCTTCTTGTCTGTGAAGTGACTACTAATAGTCATAGTGGTGGAGTGTCAACTCAACGCAATGCTGAAGCACGCACACACAGTTGCAAAGAGTGTTCTCTTACTTACTGCTTTAGAAAAAAGGCGAGAACAGAGCATGGAGAGGATTGTGGATTTCCCACTAAAAGCCAGAGAGGCAGTAGAAAAGTATTGTTGTCAGAAAAGAAAACGACAGACTACATGAGGGCTTTCAAAAAGCTTTGCGAACATCCTTGGCCCAAAGAAGACCCACAAATATGCTGAAATGACAGAGGCAGGTGGTCCAAATCACACCAAGTCTGTGCTGTGACTGTCACAAACTGAACTGAGACTGATTTGAAACATGGCTTTTGGTATAACATTAACTAGAAAACACATTTCTATTCAGCTATGTTGCGTTAGTTTCATTTTAGTATCAACAGCAAGGCAGGGGTGTAATAGGAAGGTAATGTTCCAGAGGCAAGTTTGTCAATGCCAGCCCGATGGGAGACAGTAGCACCTGAGAAAACATACTGCACTCTCCAAATGAACTGTCAATAACGACACATAAACAACCTGCAGGTGATACAGTTTACTGCCAACTGGTGAGGAACACAGCAATGGAAAAAATGAGATATTGATTTCAAAGAACACAAAACAAAATGAACAATTTTATCGCATAATGCATCACTCAGCGTTCACACTTCTTTAAACACCATGGCAATACGCTGACTGGATTTCTCACTTCTCACTGGTTGTGCTTATCATGCCAAACATTTCTGAAGCAGTGTGCCAGGCCTGTGGAAATTTTGCTCAAGGACTGCCTGTTTGAACAGGTGAACTCACTCAGTCCTCCAGATTTAAAGTGAGTTTCTGAACACGCTTTCAAAGGTGTGTACAGACAGAATGCAACGCAAACTTCAAGCGGCGCAGATGTGTACAAAGTCACTGACACAAATAGATGCAAATGGGTGGTAACGAATGCAAATTGTAGCAAAGATGTGTCTACGTGTCATAGCTCAGGTGGGTGGCACTGCTTGAAGAGAAAGTATCAGACAGAATAGGGCTTGGAGGAATGAAGACATATAAGACTAGAGTTCCTGGGAAGTTTTTGAAATCAGTCTGAACTGACATACCAACATCCACTCATCAAACTGAGAACACTGCTTATGATTACTGAATCATACAAGGAGAAGAAACCCAATAGGACTATTTTCATCAACATGCACAGACACGTTTGTCATGTCTAAAACAAAAGCACAAACATTGAATGACAAATGAAGAGGACAGCGTACAAAAGTGATTAATAGCAGCATTTCTCAGCTTTCCAACCTCAATATCAAGTGCAAATACTTCTTGCATTTGACTTTAGATACATCAAAAACATCTCTCTAGCTAATTTGTGCATATTTTTTAAATGGAAATGGAAAAAGATGTCGAAAAAAATAAATGGGATGATGATGGACAAAGTAACATGGGAAATAAGGACAGTACACCCAGTAAAGAGAACTGGAGTGAACTTTGTGAAGTGGCACTGAAACCTGTTCACTGCACGGTAAAATTATTCTCACTCACTCATAGTATATTGCACCTTAACTCCCACATCCACCTACGTAGTTAAGCAGTAGGATACTCCTGGATTATTAGCTTGCCAGTACAGTACAGTGTTTATGAGTATCACACATTTGCGATTTAAATAAATCCAGGAACAATAGGGTTTAAAATAGTCTGTATGCCAGGGTGTGCATTCAGACATGAAGCCAACACGTTCAGTTGGGGTCAGATAAATGGAAAGGAGTGCATGTCTGAAAGGGGCTTAAGAGGATAAGTGGACCCAAATAATGCCAGCTAAATGCCCCCCATAACGGACCCCCTCACTGTAGGGGTCAAAGGTTCAGGTTTTCCCATTAATTTCTCTCCCATCTGTATATACAACTGTTCTTTACATAGGACTTAAAAGGCATCGCAGTAACTGTCTGATTCAGTCGATCCAGCTCCTCCTAGGACACAATTCCTATAAATCTTGATACATTTTTAGGCTGATAGTAGAACGTGACTGTTAACGTCACGATTTCTGATGTGGTTTTTGTTCTTTAAATTTTTTTGCAACTGAAGCTAAACACAAACATGTTACAGTTTTATTGTCAGGAAAGCTTTTTTAATAAAAAAAATGTGCTTCACAAGGAATATAAAGTTAGCAAAGATCCTCTTGTGCTGTGGAACTTGTGAACCCAGTTTAGCTCCCCCCCATCGCTGACTTCCTTATAATAATAAAGAAACAATGCATCTCTACTCAGCTTTTTCCATCATGTACTAACATTCTCTAAGAGTGACAGAAAACAAATTACACATTACTTCCGCAAACACACACACTCATACATACAGATCTGTACAGTGGCTCGCCGCAGCAATGATGATACTGTATGTACATGCTACTCTACAATCAACTCAATTCATGTCATGAACCAGAGCCAGAACATAGGAGCGATCCTACCCTCTCCTCACCCGTGCTCCCTCTTTCTCTCACATCGTCCTCTGACACCTACATAATTACACACTCTGTCAGTGTACTTGTGTGTGTGTGTGTGTGTGCCAGAGCGAGCATGTAATGTGGGGGAGGCTTCAGATTCATGCTGTGCATCTGGATCTGACCTTTACTGCTTAGAATAGGAACACACGAAGAAGACAGCACAGAACACGGGTAACAGATGAAGACAGAAGAAGATAAAAGGAGAGGAGACAGAAGCAAAAGTGGATGAAAAGGACAGGAAGAGAAAGATGTGAAAGATTTGGTACAAAGAGGAAGACAAAGCAAATAATTACTAATAATACTGTCAAAAATACTTTTTACGGTAAAGACAGATAAAGTGGGGAGTCTCAAAATAGGTAAATGCACTCTCTCTGTAACCTCAGGCTGCAGCTGCCTAATAAAATGAATTATTTACTAACGACGCTCATCTAACCTGAGCAATTAGTGCACACACACTTTCAGTCACACAAACACAGAAAGAGAGAGCGAGATAAAGATGCTGTCTCACTAATTATAGCGTGTCTCTGCAGCTGAGGTCTGCTAGGTCATGCATGTGTGTGAGTGTGGGCGTCCAAGCGTGTGCATCAGTTTGAGTCAGGGACAAAATGAAAAAAAAGCATTTAACTGTGGAGAAACGGAGCAGAAACTTAAATCAAATGTATTCAAGCACAGAGCAATGTGATGTGTGTGTGCATGTGGGGATGTTTGTGTGTGAGAGAGCTTTGAGTTTGAGTGGGGACTCATCTTTCTGAGTGCTGAGAGATGATCAGTGCTCGGTAATCCTACCTGCATAGACACAGACAAACACAAGAGGCCCATCCAAAAGGCCTTTTAATCCATGCAGCACATACATGTGTATGATGACAGTGGAGTATATGTTTGTGTATATAAAAAGAATCCTATAAATAGACAAGAGAGATGCAGATTTAATGGGCAGAGAAGGAGAATCAGAGCAGTACGCATAACTAAGCACAGTGAAATGTCCACATTTGCAAACAAAAAGGAGCTGAAACAGAAAAACATTTTTGGCAGCATCTGAATCCGACGGAGTACAACACAAATCCTTCCTGAGCATCAACCCTGTTTGGATGCAGAGCTGATGTAGCAGCTGGCCGTGAGCTTCACCAAATTAGTCAGCACAACCATTTGGAAACTGAGCCACAGAACTCACTCATCCATCAAAGCCTCTGAAATACCTTTAAGAGATGATTACGCCAGACAATAAACCGATGAGAACAAATAAAAAAAATAAATAAAATGAGCTTCTGTCAGCCCCTCAGCTGAGGAATCTACCTGGCGGTGAAGCTCAGAGGAAAAACAATTTCAAGGATCAGAGGTCAAACCTATAAGATAGGACAAGGTGACCAATAAAAATTACAAAAGAATGTGCCTGTAGTCTTAACCAACAGTGGTGACAGAGACACAAACATCAAGCTAGGATTAAGACTAGTATACCTCATGTGATTCAAGCCAAGCAAAGTCTCTCTCTCTCTCTCTCTCTCTCTCTATATATATATATATATATATATTTACACTACCAGCAATACGATATATTAGCGATACACCGAAGCCCCTGGCAATACGATGCGATACGATTCACCCCAGTTCCTGATTCGATAAACCAAAACTTAAACTGTAAAATCTGGCCAGAGGGGCAGGTAGATAGCAATGATATTATTGTTGTGGTCAAAAAAATGTTTCTTTTGAATGTGTGTACAGGTTTATGTTGGGACGATGGCATGTGCCACAGTTCTGGTCATCTGTGTGAAATGTTCTCTCTCAAGTACAGTTTTTTGTTTTTCATAAATCTCAAAATCATAATTGTTCGGCCTTGTCAAAAAACTCTGTTTAACCGCCATGACATTAACCAAAGCTGAAGGTAAGATCCTAAAATTGATTGTGTTGTCAAAACGACATTTCAAAATCCAAATGCACTATCATAGAAGACTAAGAAAAGCGGCAAATCTTCACTGAGAGGGATTACAACTCTGTTTATTTAATTCTCTTTTGTGTTGATTGCATCTTCAGTTCTTCTCTGTATAAACTTTTGCAAGACAAACGTACAGAATGTATGTGCAACACTGTTTAATCAAGTTAAGACATGAGAGAAACAGAGTAGAGTCTGAGCTGCAGTGATGGAGTCGGTGTCACCTCAGCAGTCAACTCAACAGGTTCATTATCGAGACAGATGGGCTTGTTGGCAGGGAGAGAGGAGGTGTTACTTTCAAAGTACCAATGCATAACAGGAAAACATGCCTACGGATCTCTTTCTCCCTCTAACTGTTGAGTTTTAAGGCATAGTCAGAGCCATTTTCAAGTAGGAGGTTTTGAATTGTTGTCTGTTTTGTTTTCTGATTTGATGCCACCTGTGGACTTGTATTTATGTGTGCCATTATTCCAGCCTTGTAAACACAGACTAAAACAAAATAAAGCCAACTGCATAAAACAACATAAAACCATAAAAAATACAACAACAATAAAAATTCCAGAATTAGACTGCCGAAGTCCCATTTCTTTACTTTTTGTGTTCCTCTATCCATCCCCTAGACAGCTACAAATGTTGCAAGAACTATAAAACGTAATCAAAGCACATAATTACTGAGGTTTAGCCATCTTTCAGAAAACAAGCTATCCAACCAGGCGATCCTAATGACAGTCAACAGGAACACTAACCAGAAAGCGAGTCTGCATGCCAGCCAGTCATCTATTTCACAACCCAGTTTATCAAACTGTTTTTACTGAAGTGAGGCTCCTGCATCAGAGCAAAGCAGGTTCGGCTTCTGATGGTATCTTGGAGACAATCAGCAACAACAGCGACTAACAGCCAGCAATCCAATCCAGTCACTGAGTCAGTCGATTAGCTATGCAGTCAGTCACTCAGCCAGCTGTCCATCCAGCCACATTTACACACAGTAGCTATGTAAATGTGTCCAGTCCCATCCTGGTCAGCTGGGGTTGTTTTTAATAATGAGTGCCAACACTGTTAGATCAAATCAGTACAACCTTTATACTTTAGCCATCAGAGTCCATCAGTCTCATTTATGAACACAAAAACCCAGCAGGTACAGTAGTTCAGTGCAGTCATGGCCCAGTAACTGTTTTGATCACAAAATGAGTTGAGAGGTGAAAATAATTCATTTTCATCAAAGAAATTACTTCTTACTGCAACAAAGGATTTTAAACACATTTTCTTTCCTCTTGATCTGGTGTATTTGCCCTTTAGCTCAATTCAAGTGGAAAAACTATAAGCAGAGTGTTTGAACTGGAAGTTTTATTGAAATATTTTCGTCGATGGAAACACGTGCACTGCATCGTGCTGGACCTTGGCAAAATTTACAATCTATTCTAGGCCTCTGCCTCTTTCCTTTACATCTGAGGAATGTAAACAGACACCTTCAGTATAGAACGTGGCAGGGAAGAGCAGCCAGACAGGTTGTTCTGTCGTGTTTTATTCAAATCACATCAGACTTTTGTTCCCTTACAACACATTCAGGGTATTTAGATGACTGTAGTTCGCACTGATGTGGTCAGCAATTCCCTGCCAGGTTTCAGACCTGGCTTTGTTGATGTACTTGCCTTGCTAAAACTGTATTATCACTTTCTGTACCTAGAAGGTTTCTTCTTTCATATAACATTTACTCCCAGTTAAATCAGAGAAAGGCTACTCCTATAATAATTAGCACTGGCTGTCATTTGTTTGAAATAAAAGGCCACATATTTTAGGCTAACTCTTGCAGAAACCTCCTGTCACAATCGCACAAGTGTCTGGTGGGGAAAGGAAGTAATTGACTCATCTTCTAAACATGTCAAGGTTTCTCTTCAACCAGGTTCCTCTTCTTCTCCATTACATGAGGAAGATCTACTTCTCTTTTCTCTTCTGATTCACCTCTTGCCCTCTTTTTTTCAGCTCCATTTCCAAGCAGGAAAAGCCTCTTACAGCCAGCCAGACGACTAATAAGGAGCGGCTCCTGTCAGCCAATCCCCCTTAATGCCTCAGCACACTGCATTATGGGGGAAAAAAAAGAAAAACACACACACACATACACAGTCACTCGCACTCTCAAACACTCCTGAAAAGGCTAGGAAAGGAGAGAGAGAGATAAGACAGAAATCCCACTGTTCCAAAAAGAGACATTGTCAGTCCTCTTCTTAGCAGAAAATGATTGATATGCATAAGTGTACACAAACACACAGGCAGCCAACTGGAGCAGCGTTATTCAGAGAAGGTAGAGAGGGTTTGTTCTGAAACCTCTGTCTGACTATGATATGTGTGTATAGATAAAGAAAGGAGCGAGAAGAGGAGTGAGTCAGCGTAGCAGAGAAACGCTGCACATCTTCATGATTAGCACACACTTGCATGCATTATTTAAAGGGGTTAGGAAAAGAAACTGAGAATGTGACAACTTCGGTTTTGAGGGAATTACGATGAGAATTGTTTCCTATTTTCAGACACTTTATAAATCAAAAGATTAAATGATAAATTGAGCAATAAGCAGCAGATTAGCTGGGAAAAAACAAAATTATCCACGCCATATGCAGAGAGTTTTCCACTATCTGCAGCATAAGGCTGTTGCAGGAAACTGCTGATATATTTATACAAGATTTTTTAATCTTAACTGATCATAATATACAAATTCAAACAGAGAGGCAAGACTAAGGAGGGATTCATATCTCCAGTTCAGCTCTCTTGGTCTAGACCAAAGCACCAATTACACATTTCATATTTACACTGGTATTTTTAACATCAAACTAAAAGATATATAACAAATGGTAAATGGAATCCTCCATATCATGCAAAAATGAAAATATGCTGCAAGGAGACAGCAGTTCTGACACCAAACTGCAGCGGGACAACATGGAACCAAAAGAAGTGTTCTGTCCTGTTTTTTATTCATACAGACCATGGAGTGAATGAAGTCTGAAAAGTGAAGCCAGCGCAGAAGTGACTCAAACCCGGATTCTTTCAAACAGGGTGACTCCAACCTTGTGACTGACAGGTCTCTACTTTATTGCTGTGTGTACGGTCCTCGAGTTTTCCAGTCCAATCTACCCCTCATCACGCCTGGTTTCGAAAGGGCAAGATGGTGACAGTGAAATGCCAAACTCCAGGCTTCAGAACACCAGTCCACAAACCAGTGAGTGACGTCAAGTTCTCCAAAGCTGTCTTTTATATACAGTCCATGGTTTAGATGTCTTTGGTTCATGTATGGGTTAAACTGGTATGTTACTTCAGGGAATATACAAAATGGTGAATATCATATCTAATAATCAGCAAGGTAAACAATCAGTCTACCCGCAGTTCATGCTGCATTCATATTTCAGTCAAAGTGAACCAGTTTGTTTGGAAGGACAGACCGTTCAGCATTAACACAAACAGATCAATCGGCCTAGAGTTCACTTTAGTCGAACCAAACCAACTGTGAACACATCATAAAAGGACAAAACACTGCACAGGGCACATACGAGATACCCAGAATCTGTCTTCCTCAAAACTAAACTTATACATCATCCACAGTTGAAATATTTAATAATATAAAGGACAAGCCGATCAACAGACACTCAATTGACAACTCATTCATAGGTTTTGACACTTCTTCACAAAAATGCTGAAAATTCTCTCATTGTGTCTCTTAAATGTTAATAGTTGCAGTTTTGTTAGTCACCAATGACAGTAAATTGAAGATGTTAAACTGAAGCATTTTGGGGAAGCATTTAACACATTTTTTTTGACACTAGATAGATAAAAGAAGTAATTAGATGAGAACAATCATCACTTACAGCATGTACTTTCTTCTCTGCCACCTTTGACAGTGCGGCTGTGAAGATCTACAACTATGCAAACTCTCTGCAACTAAACTCTCTAACGCAACAAAACTTCAATGAGCAAAAGGATGGGGGGAGGAGGGGGGGGGGCAAATTGCAGCTCTGTACAGCAACACACAAAATGGATACACTGGTTTAAATTTACAAAAATTGCATCTGTTGGTCTCTTATGTCTTTTGAATTATCCTCCCTTTTACCATCCAGCTCTCTCCCTCTCTCCTCCTCCTCCTCCACCTCCTCTTCCTAACGGGAAAAGAATATCATAAATATGCATGTATATCTGTTCATCCGTTCTGAGGATGAGAGGGAAATTGTGTCAGCGGGCCTTGTATTTCATCAACAATTGGTGCTCTGATCGTCTGCTTAAAAATTCATGAGTGTCTTTAAGCTGCCCAGACTCCGAGCCAAGCGTTCCACTGAATTTAACACAGACTGAGTCACAAAACCAGCTCATACGCTGGTTGTATAAAACATAAAGGAGCTTTCTGCTGTATACGATACAGTGTACAGGTGAATTCAGGTGAAAGCTCTCACTCCTTATTGATTTTATGTGTCATCCACTTTACGACGGGTAATGGAGATGGAGCGGAGTGCCTCTGCTGAATCCATCCTTCCAGCACTTACTGAGCTATTTAGCTAAAAACCCAACCTCAACGTGGCATAAGACAAAAAGTCACAGATCACCAAAGTCACAGGGACTCATCCTCTGAGGGCAGTGAGATCAGTCCAGACTTAAGTGCCAGACTAACTGAAAAAGAGACATAAATTTAAAGAAAAGATAAGATAAGATGGGCTGTTTGCGATCCAGGGAGGGAGCACACATGAGGTTTGTTCATGTGACGGAACTTTTCGTTATGTGCTTTCATGGCCGTGTGTCTCTAATGTATTAAAGTGAAATGATTGAACATTCTATCAAACACTTCCTTCACTGCTATTGATGAGGTGTTCATGGCCAGTACATTTTGCTATTGTTATGTAACTAGAGATTGAAAATAGTATGTGTGTCCTTTGTAACTTAACATTGACTGTTTAGAACCAGTACATGTGTTAAATACAGTCCCCAGTTGTGTATAACGACTATTTCTTCTGCTTTGGTCTTTCAAATGTAATTTCCCTGGGGAAAGCCAGCGCTATTGTGCTGCTCCGTGATGTATTGCTCTGTTACACAATTACTGTAAGGAGCGGGGCATTACAGAGGTTTCTAAATCTGAAATTTCTCTTTCCTTTAGGCTGTTGACCCGTGTACAGTGTTTATATAAAACAAGAGATCGCAAAGTTAAAAATTCATGAGTTCCTTTAAAGAGCTCCGGGGTAAGAATGCAATGAAGTCTTACACAAGCTGCACTACTAATCAAACATGCTTTTCTGCTGTACAGTTTCAGCTTATTTAAAAAGCTGATAATAATGTCAACTGAATTTAAATTTTAAGGAAGTAAACTAAGAGATGTTCCCTGAGATATTAGAGAGTTTAGCATCAATGGGCAGCTGCTGAGGCAACAACAGCTATAAATATATCAGAGACCTTAAATGTCTTATTCTTATGCTGGAAGGAAGTCTCATTTAAGTCAGTGGGCTTCTCGACTTTTTAGGGACAGTTAACTTTTATAGCTCCACCTAATGCATTAGTTCTCCACAGGGTAATAAAGTAATTTCCTCCTAATGTGTCACGATCACCCTGTCATCATTAGTGCACTCTGTTCATTTGTGTTTTTTCATGCTTCGTTCTCTTTCATGCATCTTGAGTCATGACACACCTTCGACCCTGTATCAAACATTTTCTCTTTTTTCCTTCCCCTCTCTCGCCATCTGTTTTATCCCTCTATTCCCCCCCCTCCGCTCTGTATTCTGTCCTAATTGAAGGCTGAATGGAGTTTTATATTCTGGCAGCATCAGATGATGAAAGGCCTTTGATCACTGTTTACCCCTGCAGGTGGTGCACAGCAGTAGCAACATGAGATACATTCATATCTTTTTATGTTTTTTTCCCTTTCCTTTTGTTTTCCATGTGTCTCTCCAGTCTTTCTTCACATCCCAACTGTATACTGTCTCACAGTCTCAGAAGACGTGAAGCCCAGCGTATATTGGATAGGGAACATGTGCTTATTGTGATCTGTTGTTTGTGAAGTGGGCTGTAAATAGTGGAAGGATAATGTTACAACATCCTGTTCCGTGGCATTTTGTTTCTGAAACATTTCCCACGAAGGGGGCAATAAGCTGGGTGATGAAACAAACCATTTGTTTCTTTGTATTTTTCCTCTTGGGCAAACAGGCCATGTTAGTGGTTTTACCAGCAGAGACAGTTCAGGGGCAGTTGGCCGTTTGTTAGAGCGACACCCTAAGTTTAAGGAAGTTATTAAAGTCATTGTCTACTCAGCTGTCACATCATGGGTGACTGCATTGTTCTAACTGGAAATCTGATAGTGATGAAATACCTTGGACTCAAAGAAGAAGCAAGGGGCAGCATCTGACAGCTGAATTACCAACCAAAGAGAAAACCTCAGCTCCCTAAGCCTAGTAATTCAAGTGCTTCCAAACAGGTTGAGAAACGCACTAAGCTGTTTATTTACAGTATGGTTTAACAGGATCACGTAGTTCTACAACTTTGAACAGGCCAAGTTTGCTACAAGTAGAACCTCTTCCAGGACTGTTTTCGTGGGGGGTGGGGGTGGGTGGGTACCTACTGCAGGGTAGGTACTTGATGGTCACACTGACTAGTTAAACAACGACAAGAACTATTTTTGTGCATTTTGATGTACTGTTTGTGTAGCAGTCTACTCAAACATGACCATCAACAACATAAAATTCTCCATATTTACTAACACAACAAACGGTAACGTAGCAACAATCTCCATTCCTTCCATAGCTCTATTTCATAAAGACTCATAGAACTGGAACTGTGTTGCCAGTAACTACTATTTATCTTTCTTTTGTTTCACTTGGAATTGATGTTGTGGTCCAAGCCAAACTAATATGTCACCTTGTAAGTACAGTTCTACACCGCAATAAAAACAAATAGAAGACTGAAAGGGCCGATTAAAGGACCTTTCCCTGCATGTATCTTTCCACTAGCCCAAAGTTCCTGCAGTGGGAAGATCCCTGTTATCTCAGCAAATTATAATTAAAGATGCAGCGGCGAGTTGGATGTACATGAACAAAAGTCAGGTTTACAATCGGTGCTCCTTACCAAAACTCACTGAGCGTATTCTTGAGGACTAACAATAGTGATGACCTAGCCCAGTGCTACAGGTCCACAGGGGACCTTTATCTATGCGGTTAACACAATAAGTCATTGATGTTTTTGAATCTAGAACAATGCTTGTATTAAACTTCAGTTTAAATATTTTATGTAATGTTGCAGCAACTTGTCATGTTGTGAAACACACTATGTTATCAATTGGTACCAGAAAACAGTCTTTCTGATATCATGACATTGATTCCTAACAGGGGTGTGCAACACTGAAAAGTTATCATGATGCTGATATACTGATTATAATGACATAATAAGTATTACTGAAAATTAATTGGAAAACTAAAAAATCATGACAACAAAACAAAACAAACAAAAGTCATGAAAAATTGTCATAACTCAGTCCGGTTCATTGACTCACAACTGAAGCTAAAGAAAATAAGTTGAATAATCACATAGCTAGTCAACCAGCCTACTAGCTAGCAAATGTGTTGATAGCTGATAAATGAATAAATATAATACTTAATATCTTTAAGACAGAGCGAGTAATTTGAAAACCTCACGTTGGGCTCTTTTTCTTCTCTTTGTTCTGACGTTTTTCAGAAAAAACTGCTCATCAATTAGAAAGCAGTCAAAGTATTTCTTAATTGCAGTTGTATATAGAGAAAGGTAAAGGACCGCTACTGTGATGCATCTCTGATGGCAGCATCTTTCTATACATCTCATCATATCTTCCGCCACCAGCTCCAGCTCTATTTCAGCTCTTCATTGCACTCAATATTTCATACATAAGTTTCAACACAGCCATTAGTCAACTGCAGCATTATTAAAAGAGTATTGCAGGAAATATTATAAGCATCTAGACACTGGCTTTAAGTACATTAGGACTCACAAACAGCGTGCAGAGATGGAATTGTTTGACTATGAGCTCAGGTTATGCTGCTATGAACGCCACAGGAACTCTGTTCAGGCTCAGTTTTATGGGTTGTGGAAACTGTAGTGGTTTAAAATATTTTAAGAGCTCCAATACTGTAGATAAAGTAAACCTCTCGACAGCTTGATAGTTCACAAAATGTATAAATGAAATCCTGATTGACTGTCGCAGATAGGCAGGAAGTGCTTGTTAAAACAAGGCACTGACTCACTTACAGATTGAGTGTCCAGCCGCTTGACTGACCAGCTAATTGAAGTAGCGTCTTACACACTAACTGGTGTGCTGACTAACTGGTTGGCATGATACACACACACACACACAAAGCCACCGTCTCTCTGACAGAGGAAGGGCTGTCATGCAGGCAGATGGGTGAGACGTCTAAGAATAGATAAAAGGAGGGACAGTATTCTGGGAACACACACACAGACAAAGTGTGACAAATGTCTGGCAGATAAGTTACACGTGCCTCATGCTGCCATAAACACACAATATCACAACCCTACACACAAAAGCACACACACCGCCTTTGATCTTCAACAGTATCATTTCTAAGCTCTTTCATATTGCCACATATGGTAATTCACTTCTTGGCATTGGCCACTTCAAAGCTATGTAAACTACCTTCGTACAAGCCATCTCCCTTGACCAGCTAATTCCATTTCTTCCACATGGCTGATGGTACGAAGAGGGAAAATCACTGATTATCCACAGCCTTATCCAATAAGGTCAAAGGTCAAAACAACTCAAGGCATGAAGCGTTAATTGATAGTACAGTCTGCGAGAAGAAAAGGAGATTTATTTGGCATAATTAAATGTACCAGACTGCCTTCATTCAGCCCTAACTTACAATTAGCATGCTGTGAATGAAAAAAACAAAACATAAAATACACTGACATGTCTTGTAAGGTGACAACATCACGTAAAACTCCATTTAAAATAAGTGAGTTTGTTCTGGCATTCATCCCACACAAAACTCCAATAACAATTTAAGTCAAGTACATTCACCATCCATGTATACAATATATACGGTACCTGTTTATTAATAGTAAAATGTCAGATTTTCAATCCATCTGGCCTGTTATTTCCACATTCTTCTTTCAGCGAAATGCACTCTGATGACTGCAGAAACGTGAGCCAAAAAAATTTCTCTTTCCAAATGAAATTAATCCAACTAGGGATTCCACTGAAGCCATTTACGGTACATGAGTACTGAATAAAATGACAGGAAACAGCGACAGAGCATAGTGACACAGGTGGAAAATGTTTCCCATCATCCTTGGTTACTGTTACTGTTACTGTTTTTTTTTCATCTCAGACTTTTGCCTGTGCCAATTTCCTCCTATACTGATCCTGTAGCTTTCACTCTTTCTCCCATTTCAATCATTTATGCACACAGATACACTATATTTTACATATATTGTAGACCCCTTTACCCACAAAAAAAAAATGAGTAAAGGTACATATGAATGTCAGAAGGAGCATTTTCATAACTTCTAGTGAGGCTCAATCACTGTGTCAATAAAATACCAGCTATTGAGGGAGATACAAATCTAAGCTCTGTTTACACATGGTGCCTATGTACAACAAGCAACCTGACTGTTAAAATTATTGACTGTATATGAAGAGGTATAAACACATCTGACAAGCCTTCTTGGATGGAAACCTTTTTCCAATATTGAGCTTTATTCCTGAGCTCTCATTACAAATACAAACTTGCGTCGTATAACTCAGGGAATTCAGACACAGATCTGTTTTGCCTTTGGTGCCTGACTGGTGTCTGTTAGCTATGTGCCCACTTAATATTCACCAATTCGAACTTACACCAAAGTCCTCAACTTCAGCTGACCGCACAGTGCAATACGCAGCCCATTGGAAATAATACATTTCAGCGCACAGCAAAGCAGTTGTTGCGTTTTGTCTGAAAAGGCTACAAACCTGCCATTTCCTCTGCGCCTTTCAAACAGCATTATCCTCCCCTTCTATTATCGGCATGTTTCCATTTTTAACATCCCCTACACTACAGAAAACAACAACCTACACACTGAAAATGGTAAGTTTTAATAATGATTTGGATTGCACAAAAAAGCCACCCTGCTTGGCATTTCAGTCAATTTGCAATTTTAATGATAGTTCTCAGCTCTCTGCTTGCAAATGAGACATTATTTTGTAGGGTCACCATCACTATATCCTGGGCTTAACGCCTACCAAGATGATTTTGATTGGTTTAAAAAAAAAGCCAGTGCAATTTTCTCTATATAGCAGAAAGATATCAAGTACAGTCAGACCATTCTTGTGCTGGAGAATAATCTGACTATATGAGACAATCATTATGCAGGCAGAACTTGCATTCATTAACAAGGTTCCCACATACATACTCTGAAGATTTTACTTCTTCAATATTTAACTGGATTTGAATGTTCCATTCACTGCTCACTGCAATAAACTGAAGATTAAGTAGTATCTGCAGGTGACTACTGCTCTAAGCATGGAACGCTAATTTCTTAGATTTATGCTGAGCAACTAATCAAATGCCAGGACTCATGCTGACACTCTGCAGCACATCTTTCCAGATAACGTTTTACTTCCAAGACTTCTGCTAGCTGTACAGGAATCTTCAGTCTTTCCTCCCAAGGACATAAACTAGATAAGGGTTTGACAAGCACCAAATCCAGGATTTCAACAGCTGTATTTTCTACTGAGGCAACAGTTTTGTCACAACAAACTACTCCTGAAGTTATAAAATTGAAGAAGGCGAACCAGCTGCTGCACTTCCCGGGAAGCACAATCTCCTGGAAACCCCACTTAACCAAAGATGGCTTCCCCGGGGAAAACACCCAGAGGATAAGAGACTGACTGTAAATGATGACACAATAAAAGTGAAAGAGTGATGAGTTATCTGGTTAATGTCTTACAGTGCCTTCCAGTGCATTTGACACAAATCGGTGTTTAAAAAGACCATGAACTCTGCAGAAAAAGAAAACAATCAACAGGACAAATTATCCTCTGTCAAACAGATTGTAATAGGATTATAATGGACCAGCCCTTTTCAAAACAAGATGACTTTCCTTCCTCAAATGAGCCCGTTAATTTGGCTGGAACGTGTTTACATGGGGTATATTTAATCTGATTGGGCCATTAATTAATGGAATAAAAGGATCCACTTACGCTGTTGTGTATTCTTTCATGCTTAATGAAATTAATTAACTGAATATCACCTGAAATTATAATTCACAGAAATTAGTTTGTAAAATACTCTTCAAATTAATGTTAATACAATAGGAGACGAAAATGAAATCAGCACATATTTAAAGGCAGGCTTTGTGCTACAGTGTTGATGATATTGTTCGATTTGGGCGACTATGGGTCGATGAATTGTTGCTTTATTTTGCCACAGTGCCCCAAATTGGACACAAACAAGTCAAACAAGCTAAAGCGATTGATTTGACCTCCAATAGCAGATCACAGATAGATAGATAGATAGATAGATAGATAGATAGATAGATAGATAGATAGATAGATAGATAGATAGATAGATAGATAGATGCCACACATTCCTGACAGTGACATCTGACAATCCAAACTGCTGTGTGCGTGTTTGGTCTCTGGCCAGATTTCACTATCAACAGCAGCTGCCAGTCGCACTGGGGTGTCAGGCTGCTGCTGGCATTCACACACACATACACACACTCAAATCAATAGTGTTTCTCTCCCTGCCCCCCCTCACATGCTCCAACACAACAGGGGTCCGACACAACAGGGTAAAGCACACATTGTATGTGAAACTGTTTTGATCCATCACTGATAGGGGCTAAAATGCTGCTGCTCTGTGTGCACATCAGTGTTGAGGCTGGTAATAATAAGGTGGCTAGCCTGGACAAGCCACCGCTACCACACCACAACATGTGGAGCTTTACATGACAATGTAGCTGTCCAGCAGCACAGCCTGAAGTATTACTCTGTTGGGGTCCCCTCTTGTGTTTTTGTTTACTAGCTTTAGCTAGCATACATGTCATTCTCACAATAGCATTAGCTTATAATGTAAAATAAACCTGAGGAATAACACATTCCAGACAGACTCCGAGTATTTATCCCCAAATGCCTGTCAGGGAGATATCCGCACAAACACATAAATAAATACTCCGACATATCCTCCTCTGACCAGCATCCTGTCCCAGCATCCTCCCTGCTCTCCACTCACCGATATGAGGTCTGTTTTCTGAACGCCAGTCCTCTTAATTTCTCCTCCAGAGTATCCTGCTCCATGTCGGGCAGACTGCTGAACGTATCGCTGCAGCAGCCCACGGCAGCGTCCTCCGAGCCGGCTCCGGACTCCGAGTCACCCCCGTCGGCTCCCAGAGAGGCCAGACGTCCGCTGAAGCCCCCCGCCGCCGGGCTGGTGCGGTCCTTCGTTTGGGGGTCCATGCTGGTCTGTCCTCTGCTGTCTCGCCCCGCGCTGGACCCCCCTCTCCCCCGGCTGGTGAGGGGACACGGATGCCGGTGGCGGGAGGAGAAGTGAAATGTTTGCGGGGTTTTAAATTAAACAGCGGTTATGGCTCGAGCGGTGACCGTTGTGGTTTCTGACCGTTGCCCGTCTTTATATACTGCGGCCAGGTACGGCAGCACGCGCAGCCGCCTGGACAACAGACCGAACTGCACTCACGAGCCCGCTGACCAACAGCGCGCGAGCTACGTCAAGCAGCGGACGTCAGCCAGGTGGTGGAACGTCTGCCTTCAAAATAAAATCAGAACGATTTTTCAAATTCGATTAGTCCATCAGTTGTTAATTTAAGAAAAGGTCAAACAATTGTGAAACATGTTGAACAATGTTTCCCTAAACCCAACATGACCTCAACCCGATAATATTTACTGTCACAGAGGAGTAAAGAAATCAGAAAATATTCCATTTTAAGACACTGAAATCAGAGAATTTAGACTTTATTTTTACAAAAAAATCAGACCGACTGATGATTAATTGTTAATTTTTTTAACAGTTTAATTGCTGCAGCTGTACCTGTTAGGTCATAAAATTTTAAAACTAGGTTTTGACTTAGTATCTGATAAATCTGATTTAGTAAGGTGATATTTTGAAGTGGCACTGCAAAATATTGGCTTAGTATTGACTGAGTAAAAACATGTGGACTTAGTCTATTAGCACTTAACTTACCTCTTAATTTTCAGCTAACAAGTCAACATTCTGACTTAGTATATGATAACCCTGACTAATTCATTTCACATTGTATCTTATAGTTTTGAGTAACTAATGAATCATTTATCAAAATAGTGGGAAAATTATAGCTGACATTTAATTGACTGATCAATTAATCGTTGCTGCTGTAAATGTATTTCAACTTAGTATCACACAATACTAAAGAAATAATATTGATTCAGTAACGAAATGTGGACCTAATATCTCATACGGTAACCTTTTGAGATAGGATTTCATAGTTTTGACTTAGTAGGCTGACATTTTAATTTAGTATTGATAACTTTGGCTGAGTAATCCATGTATTAATATACAATTTTTACATTTAAAATCAGAGTGGCTCAGATACTCTTTAGACTGCTGACAAGTGCTGAGGATTTCCATTCATTAGAAGTGGGCCAGTCATTATTTTTTCATCTCTATTGTTTTGCAATATATTAAGTTTTCCACAAATTCATGAACTTAATTTCTTGCTCATTTTTTTTAACCAGGTAATGAAAGGTGATTAAAAGTACAAACAACAGAAGTATTTTGGAGCTTAAAATCTTTTAGATCATAATATAATCCCACAATTAAGTGCTTTTTATGAGTTGCAGTATAGAATGATACCTAAATCATTTTATATAATGTTATATAAAGGTAAGTTTAGAAACACAGCCTGATATAATATTTCACTGGATAAAATAATATCCATGTTCCATTAGTTGCAGCTATCCCTATGACCACAACCAACAAGTCTCCTGTAACAAAAACTTTTATTTCCAAATACACAACAGGAAGTGGAGCATTTAATCCTTAGTGACTTGACACAGGTTTAAAACCTGCAAAAGCGCGAGCTGCTGTGAGGGCGGCGACAATAAACTCGTTGAGTATGTGAGGACCTCAACTGACTGCAGCCTCCATCCATCCATCCATCTTTATGCTTATCCATCTGTGACTGCCCATCCATCATCCATCCATCCATCCATCTGGCCCAGGGGACGAGCAGCGTGGCATTGTGGGATATTCCCTCTCCCTTTCTGCAGCATCATCAGTCAGAAAGTAGGGCAGAGGGTGAGCATACACACCGAGCACATGCAGGCTGTCAGTGGCTCACTCTGAGAGACTAATCACACACACGGCCCATATGCTCTGTCATGATGGTACATCTCCTACCTCTTCATTATACTTCTCTCACTCCACTTTTGCTGTATCTCTGCCTGTGAAACATCAGGACACAGCTGTCGGCCTCTTTTTCCACTTCGCTGCACTTGACCATCAGGCTCATCAAATCATCGCCGACCTTACCTGACCTTTTTCTGCTGCGGTGAAACATCTGTCTGCATTCCCTGAAACACATCACATCATTTCATTCATTACTTCAGTCCGGCTGCATGCACTATATTTGGCATTGCAGCAACATTTGTGCTAAAATCTGGCAGTAAAATAAAAGACATAAACGCACAGTGGCCATTTTATTAGTTACACCTGTAGGTTATGATCTAATACAGTCCACTGCAGCAAATCTGCCATAACATTCATCTTTAGAAGCTAATTTTTGACACTATTTAGTGCATTTTGAGCCACTAATACAGTTTTTTGAATACTAGAAACTTACATTCTCTATTTGCGTTTGCAAACTATAAAATTATAATTTTTAAAAAATCAACACTTAATCAAATTAGCTATCATTGCTACCATACAAGAGTTCCTCATTGAAAATACCTTCACAAACCCAATGTACAGGCTATCCGTCAGACCTCTAACATAAAATCATTGTACTGAAACACTCAAACCAAGTGGTCTCACATTCTCTCAGTAACACAGGCCTTGTTTGATAAATGAGCAAATACAAAACCAGCTTGCTTGCCCATCAGGCTTCTGTCAGCAGCCAGCCTGCCTCTCTGGACTATGTCT
This sequence comes from Dascyllus trimaculatus, assembly GCA_024666655.1. Lineage (NCBI taxonomy): Eukaryota > Metazoa > Chordata > Actinopteri > Pomacentridae > Dascyllus > Dascyllus trimaculatus. The sequence goes on along the minus strand of CM045465.1, from coordinate 21,414,986 downwards.
GATTTCCAGGGAAATCCCCGGAAGAAATAAACAGTGTTGTGTGAAACGAATCCATTAGTACTGCAGCCAACTTCAAAGATGAAAAGGAAGATACAGTATTGACACTAAGTTCTATTTTTAGGTTTTTGGACTAGCATCCTGCCTGTATATATTCCAGTCAGGACACTCAGGGTGATGAGGCGTCTGTGCAGGTCTGTGGATCGTTTTGGCCTTGGACCTCTATCGAAGCTTTAAAAAAAAAAAACTATGAGAAAATGTGTCAGAATGTTTACTTGCAATCCATGTTTAAAATTTTTATATGATAACGATGACTTAATAAGTTAACAGTTTGACTTACTATCATAATTGGGACTTAGTAAATCAACACATCACATGACGTTGACCTATAAATCACCATTTTGACATCGTATCACACAATAAACTCTTTATAATATTAACTTAGTAACCTAATGTGGAGTTAATATCTCATTAGTCAACACTTTAAATTAGAACCTCAGTACTGGTTAAGTGACAAAAGTGGACTTATCTGAATTCTTTGACTTTGTAAGTCAACATTTTTGGCTTAGCATTGCAAAATACTGACTTAATACTGACCCAGTAAACAAAATTTCCATGTACTAAATATTAGTTTTCCTTTTGGCTTAGTGTCTCGTGGTGCTGACTTAGTAGGTCAACATTTTAATTTGGTATTACAAATTTTTAACTTATTAATATTGACCCAGTAACATATTACAGTTTATTTTTCTGAGAACTCAAGATTTAACTTAGTATCTCATAATTTTGACTCAGCATTTTGACTTATTATCCTGCAATATTAACTCAACAATCTTGAGTGAATAACAAAATATAGACTTGGTTTCTAATAATTTAGCATTTTGACTTAGTAAGTCAACATTTGATTTCATATCTGAAAACTCTGACTTAATAAGTTAACATTTTGACATAGTATCCTGCAATACTGACTTCATAATAATGACTCAGTAACAAAATTCAGACTTTGTATCTTATAAATCTCAGAAGTTTACATTTGACTTAGTGTCCGACCACTTTGAATTAGTACGTCAACATTCTGACTTAATATCTCATAGTAGTGACTAAGATTGACTCAAGAACAAAATGCAATCATCTCAAAAACTAGGTATTTTGATTATTAACGCTTAACTTTGACTCAGTAAGTCAGTGATTTGACTTAGCACTTTAGATTCTAACTCATAACTCATAATTTTAACTTGGTATCTCCTAATTTTACCAGTCAATGTTTTGTTTTTCAGGCAGAAATGAACTCCCACACACCCCTGCTGGAACAATATTCTTGTTTGAAAGACTCACATCGGGACAAAAACAATGCGCTGACTCTCTCTGTAAGCCCAGATGAAAGGCTTTGTCTCCATCTATAATTAACAGGCTGAGTGCTTTAAAAACGTCTGCAATCCAGAATCAAAATGTGAAATCAGAATGAACCTCCTTGATGTATGTACTGACTCTGCTACTGGCATTTCATCACAGATTTTAAAGTCAGTTCTCTTATTTATATTGATTTTATGACAACACGATGCACCATCACCGGGGTACTGGAATTTGTTGTGTTACTAAGAGCCTGGGCTGCTGTGAAGCTGTGGGGCTGTGTATTGTCTTGGGACTGTCAGAGCAATTCGCACTACTCATTATGAGGCGCTGCTGCTGATCTATTTTAGGATCCTTCTCATGATAGAGGAGATAGAAGCTCCACTATCCGCCAGCATGTTAACCATGGGACTTTTTGCTGCCCAAATAGAGTTTGGTTTTAACTTAATTTGAAGTTGTAAAAGAAATACTTTGAAGGCAGGAAGAAGTTATGAAGATCCTCTGACAGAAGTAGCATTTTCATTTTTTGTCTTTAGTAGCAGGTAAATGAAAGTAATAATGTAAGCTGCTCATCTAAAATGCCTTTTTAATAACTTTTATGTCAAGATAAAAATGTAAATCAGACAAAAAAATAGTTTTAACAATGAACTAAAATCTTCAAAATTTCAAAATAAAATTGGTTGAGGTGATGTGTGCCATGCCATCCCTTACCATCATAATGTCACATCACAGTTTTGGAAGGGAGGCAGAGCAAATCAACATTAAAAAGACATCAACATCAACAGTTCACCATAAATAACCCACACACTCACAAGAGTTTTTGCTGCTTTTACTAAGGAAAATACTTTATTTATTTTAAAGCAAGAAGACAGAAAGCCTCTTCCAGGCGGGCTTTACACAGGAGCAAAGAAATGAAATGTGGTTTGAAAAATTCTCTCCACTGGCTGCTAGCTTCAGATGTAACTAGAGACGAATTTTTCACAAAAAATTCAAAATAAAATCAGTATGTTTATCTTGTGTTTCCTATGATCTTACAACAGAACATTTGCAGACTTCACAGTGAGGAAGGTATTGTGTAAACGCTATCACCAATGCATCCTATCAAGATACAGACTCGACAATAAATCTTTGATGACGTATTCACTGATCTGCAAAGCTTTAAACACATGACACAAATGCTGTTTTCTAGTCTAGTCAACGGTTCCTGTTTGCAATTTTATTCACCTTCAGCTGAAGCTAAACAATTCTACTTGTCTGGGCTGACCTAACTTTCACGGACTTATCATCAAACAGCTGACTGCTTGTATTCAGCATTCATCAGACAACATGTTTCAGTAAAGCTCAGACATTTAAAACTCCATCTGTAATAGACTTGAAGTGGACAGTTAAGACTTTTAAAGTCATGATGTGTAATTAACAAACTCAACCCCACAGACAGCCAGGACAAAGCCTGCAGCTAAAGCATCTTACGTTCATAATTTATCAACAGCACAGAATCCAAAATAGAGCCAGAATGAATTATGGATTGGTTCATAAACTACGGATCCCAGACACATTTAGACTTTCTTATTTATTAACAACTCATATTTACAAAAATAGATACTTTTTTTCCATTTCTCGGAAGAAATATTTTTGGCAAATGCTGAAAAAATAACAGGTAAAGACTGCTGGAGCTGACAGCTGAAGTGTGCAAGGCAAAAGCATAGCTGGATTAAAGGCCTGGTTTGACATTTTGGGAAATATTGTTATTTGCTTTCATAGTCAGAGGATGCTGAGAAAACTGACAGCACCCAGTGTCTACACCTTAAAAAATAATGTGGCTAGCTTAGCTTAGCATAAAGAATGGAAATGGAGGGGAGCAGCTAGCCTGACTGTGGCTAGCAAATTCATCAACAGCACCTCTAAAGCCTCCACATTAACACATTACTGCATATAATTTGTTAATTGGCGAGTTCATGAGGTGCTGATAGGTGTTTTTATTAGCTTTGGATAGAAACACGCTAGCTGCTTCCCCTCATCTATATTCTAGGCTAAGCTAACCACCTGCTCGCTGTACCTTCATGTTTAGCATACAGGTTTCAATCTTCTCATCTATATCTTGTTATTTTGTGTTCAAGTAGACTAATTTAACCCAATAAAATGCTTTAAAAAAACCAAAATAGGTTTGCAGTGTCATATATTGACTTTTGACTTGCACACAGTGACTGTCTTAGAAACAGAAACAAGACATAAGTGTGAAGCTAGCTAGCTAACAGGGTCCCCACATGCCAAATAGGAACTTCTGTGCAAGAAACTTATGCAGTTTGGGTTAGATTTGACAATTTCAGTCAATATTTATGCAGCTGCAATACTAATGCAGCTTCAGACTGATCATCCAACCGATAAACATCCCAGATATGATGAAATGTCAATAATCCGGCATTATTTCCATCAAACCCAAACAGACTTTTTGGTGTTATTTTGCAGCCAATATGAACTACTTAGCATCTAAAAGTACTCTTTTAGATTTTCCAATTAAGCGCAGGAACCCTGAGCCAAGTCCCTCAACTCGTGAAAACATGAAAAATATATAAAAGAGAGTACAATAAAATAAAAACACTAAATACAGTATGAACACAAACGCGTATCAAAATGGGATGTAAGCATTACTGGAATGAAATAAAAAATATTAATAGCTACAAAGAGCAATAATTCTTGAAAAACAACCCAAAAAAAGGTTTCTATAAATACAGAAGTCCTCATCAGTGTCCTGTAAAAAGCCTCACATGTCATATTTTAATAGAATTTCCATGGGAATAAATGTCACGCTACATTATTCACTCGATCCGTTTGAAATTATCTCAGTGTGATTTTTCAACACCTAAACCTGGTAAGTTGACTCATGGAGAAAACTATTCAGTGCAACTTTACTTCAGAAATTAGGGCAACCAGTGCCCATTTGTTATTATTATTATTATTATTATTAATATTTCTACCATTACAGTGTATCTGATTAAACAGAGATGGCATAAAAAACTGACCTTACACCATCAGCAGTGGGAGCTACTTTATGAGGTTTGCTCCAGGACACTGAACCATGCTCCAGAGGGGGGAGGTCAAAGGTCACTGTGGGGTATAAGGGATAAGAGGTGGGGTAAGGATGGGGGGGTGTTAACGGTAATCTCAGGAGGTCTCGTTGACCGTTCGCTCCAGCTCTATCACTTTACTGCTGTTCTCATTCACCCTCTGCTCCAGAGACCTGAGAAGACAAAACACAGAGGTGGGTTGAGAAAAATAAATCTGTCTCCTATCAGCAGAAAAAGTTGGATTTGGATCTAATCAGTAGGTTTAGTATTTATCACTGTAGGTTGTCCAGGTGTACTGGAGACATAGACATGTACACCGATTTCCATTTGCATGAGGGAGTGTGCTTGTTGTGGGACAATGTTTATTTGGGTGTCGAAGTCTCATCAACATGGATTTTAAAATCCGAGGTTTTCCATCAGAACAGCACAAAGTACCAATATGATCAATGTTATTCACTTCACCTGTCAGTGGTCATAATGCTGTGGCTGATCAGTGTATATCTTCTTATTTCTTTCAATTAATGTACAAATAAAACTAATTCATAGACCTGGTTAGGACTAGGTGATATAGCTAAAAGAAATGATCACAATAAAATGATTTAATTTCAGTCAATATCCATAATTATATTTTAATTATGTTTTTCAATAAAGACCAGAAAAAATAGGTTTAATTTGAATTCAACCAACAACAAATAAATACACTGACACACATAAATAGAAATATATATGGATAAAGGAGTGACCTGACCTTAATACGTAACAAATAAAGAAACCAAGTAAACCTCGAAGGCTTGAGGAGGGCATTAATGGCGAAACCACTGCACTGAGGTTAAGAGGCTGGCCTGGATCTGGTGTCACCAGAATGGACCCCACACCAGCCTCTGTGCCTCCCCCAATGTCAAGTCCGTCAGCTCTCGGTGCAGACCATTGGGACTGTGTTGCTTAGGCTGAGGTGGTGGGACACAGGGTCTGTTCATAAAGGCAACCATTGGTCCCCACCAGCTGAAGCCTTCACCAAGGGAGGTCTTCAGGTGATAATGGGGGTGACAAGAGGCACATGTGGCCATGGATTAGCTCACCGCGGGAGATGAATGTCACAGGGAGAGCGACAGAGGGTGGAGACGCTCCATTATCAAGGCTTATGATAGGCTGTCTCTGAGCCAGGGAAGGAGCACATTTGGAGTTTGTTCATGCAACCAAATTTGTGGTTGTTTGCTACTGAGCATTTTATTGAACACTTTTCTTAGCAGTGATGAAGCCAATACACATCATGATCATTCTAGCACCCAAGCCTAGAACTGGTTGGTCTAGGATTGATTATTGTTAATATTTCTTTAGCAAAAACTGACTTAAATTAGTGACACGCAATATCGATTCTTTGCCGATATCCAGTATGCTGATATTTTCCAATTCATTTTGACCAATTGCCTATAAGCAACACACTCCCAGTGGCCCACTCTGAGGGCTGATGGACCTTTGGGTGCACATTGAGGCCGGTGTGGGGAACCTGTCCTGACTAGCCTCTACGAAATTTACTCTCAGCACGGTGCCGTAGCCTCAGGTTTTTGTTTGCTTTCTGTATAGATGTGTATCAAGGTGAGATCATTCATCTATACTTATTTATGTTTTTCATTGCTGTGTTAGTGTTAAAATTAATAACATTGATAAACAGGCTAAAGTGGTTAAATTTAAATTACACCTCTTTTCTGCTGGTAATTATAAAAGATAGATCATCGTCTGTGTTTACCTGTGGAGGTCCAGCAGCGTCTGCGTATCGTTGCTTTTATTCCTGAAAGGTGGGTGTGTCTCCGCCCTGCTGGGCTCCACCCCGACTTTCTGCTGCTCTGAGCGACGCCATGCTGCCATGACGACGGCTGGCGTGTCCTCCCATTTGTCGGGATATTCACCGCCCAGACCAAGGAGGTGCGGCTGCTCGTCTTCGAAGGTTGATAACAGACTTCTGGACTTAACTGAAGGGCAAAAAGGAAATATTGGAATTAAGCAGGTTTTTACATAAATGTATTACTGCTTCAGAAGAGCTACACCAATGTCATCAGGCCACATGTTATTGTCTATCTTTCTGCGTGCGTGTGTGTGTGTGTGTGTGTGTGTGTATTGGAACAGGATGGGAGGGTAAACTGAATTGATTGTGAAGAAAATTATATCTGTTCTCTATTATACAATTAACTGTGTTAGTGTGTTACTGTGTGTGTGTGTGTGTGTGTGTGTGGGAGTTTGTAGAGAGGAAGTAGTGAAAGGTCAACTCTTCTAATCAGTCTCTGTAGCTGTTATTGCAGTGCCGTAGGTGGAATCTGTTTAGTGGCAATGTTATAATGGACCTCCACAGTTTTATAGCTGAGAACTAATGATTCATTACAATAGAAACAGCAGGGCAGGTCACTGGAGCTGAAATTTGTAGAAAACAGACTCTAACTGTGTGTGCATGATGGTGTAGTAGCCTGTCTTAGCTTCAGGTTTATATTCAGTTAGTCTCTTCTCCTGTCCTAAGCCAGTCAGCTGTGTCTTAAACCTGTATTAGTCAGTTGTTTTTTTACCTCTTGGTGTCATGCTGCGAACACAGCAATGCCATCACTGCTTAAATTATTCTTGCTTATGAACAGTTGCTTCACTGCATATTAGGGTCATTGTTATTTACATTTGAAGTCACGTTTGTGTGTACTTGTTTAATATTCACTCGTCTTTTAGCTCAGTTTTGGTCTTCACCAGCACCAGAGTAAAAACATCTGGATCTACTGCTGTTAAATGCTGGCGCAGAGCCAGTTTTTAAGATTTTTTTTCTCGCATTTTAAAATGGCATGATGAGAACCAGGAGAGTGAGCCAAAACGTTAAAGCAGCGGGGCACGAAACCAAAACAATAACCTGAAAGCGCCTAAAATACTCCATAGCAGGTAGACTAACAGCAGAACGTGATGAAAATTCTATTGTCTTCTATTCTTTATCAATATGCATGAGAATACACACAATTAATCAAGCCACCATTAATTAATAAATATCTGTAACAGCAGCTTCAAAGTTAAATGCTTTGGAATAAGAAGGAGAATTTCTTAATAAAATTCAGCATTAGAATATTTTTGAATAACTTTCTAAACAGTTTCTTTAATTTAAGAAAATGTTTTCCTAGAAATAGATTCTTTTAAAGTTCATAATTCATAACCTATTCACTTGCATTTTTTTGCATTATCATAATAACATGTTCCTCTAATAATTATTTAAGACAGTTGTTCATCTCCTGGACATTATAATAATATTTTATTTATCTTTTAACGTAATTTCACTCATGTTGCTCATCTCCTTTGCTAAAGCGCGTTGCAACTTTGTTAAGAAAGATGCGACCGAAATTCATTCATTATAATAAAGTCATTTTTATGTCTGTGAGTTCGTTTGACATGTGTACAGTTTGTAGATTAGAGAGTGTGACTACCTGTGGTTGTGTAGGACTCTTTGACAACCATCTGTTTGGAGGTGAGGCCTGTTTCAGTGATGGTGGAGCACGGAGTCAAACTGCTGGGATAGAAACTCCCCAAAAACAGAGAGAAACACAACACGACCACCTACAGAGAGAGGAGAAAGGAGAGCAGAGAGAGAAGAAGAGGAAGAAGAAGAAGGGTGGAGACAGAGACAGGGACAGAGACAGAGAGGGGGGTAAGTAAATTATGAATCACACAAAATGCTAACCTGCTAATGAGTGATGGAAACAGATGTTTCCAATTCAATATTTTAATCAATGTTTCATCTCCAATCTCCTGTTAGCGTGCACACACACACACACACACACACACACACACACACACACACACACACACACACACACACACACACACACACAAGTACCATTAAGCATGATGATGTCTGGGTGCCAGCCACTCTGCAGGATTTGGGGACTTTTCCTGCCACCACCGCCTGCAGAGACTGCAGCTGCTGCAGCAGAGACCTGAGGAGCAGCACACAAACACACAGGTTAGACACACTAAACACACAGGTGAGTGTGTATTATGTATGTTTTCTGAGCACAAAGCAATGAGAATTTCTTCCACAACAACTTAAAGTCGGGAGTATGAGCTGAAGTTTGCATCTGTGATCTGTGCATTGACTCTGAAGACTCTGAAGACTGATGCAAATATTAACTCAGTTTTTCAAAGATTCAGCAATGATGAACTTTTAATTTGGTCTGACTGAATTGATCTCTGTTTGCTGCAGCCAAGGAAACACAAGAGGCCATAACTCAGCAAAACATTAGGAAATTTCATCACACAGGGTCAGAAATAAAAAATAAAACCCCCAAACTTTGCATGGTAAATGTTTAAGCTCAGTAATGGTTAGGAGGAAGGTGTGGTTTATCCATCAAAGGACTGAAAGAAGCAGAACAGTTTTCTTCACTTTGTAATGACGTGGGTTCGCCATAAAAACAGTCCACAGCGTGTGTAAGCAAGAACTCGTGATCAGAAACCACAATGAAACAGACAACATATAAACTAATAAGGAGCTTGAATATTTTAGACATCTAACCTCTGTTGTCTTCTTATCTGCTGACTTTATAGGATTATCTGCTGCGACACTGCATCTGGCTGGTGCACTTTGTTTTTACTTCCACTAGAAATCTCTCTCACTTAATTGCTTCTGGATTATAAAAAGCTGAAAAAACACTATTATTTATGATAAATCACATCCAGTTTCTTCCTAAACTCTTTGCAAAGTGTTAGTGAGAGTGCGGGGATGCACAATTATGTATTTGTGCTTCAGTGGAGCCATAATTGCTGCATACAGTATTTCCTCAAATAGTGTCCAGGGCATTTATTTGCCTAAAATGTAGAAGTTAACAGGCCTATATTTAAATCAGGCTTTTGTTAAAGACAGATCTTTATTTTAGATGTTTCCCTGTTTGTCTCACAGTATAATTGGTCATATTCTAGCACAAAGCCTCATTTTGATTTACCTTGTTTGAGTTAGTGAACTACACCGTTAATACAAACTCAGCTTCACCTCTAAGTGTGTCTAATTAAAAGCACCCTAGCATGTCAAACAAAGCAAAGAGTGCTGGAGTGAATCAATCAATCAAATTAAAGTGGTATAAATGTACATTATTCTTAACTGGCAAGCACCAGGAGTTCATCCACCCTTGTTATTTCTCTGGTTTATATTTTGTGGCCAGCTTTTAATTGCCAACCAGTTTTAAATGAGGGAATATGGAAGCTCCTGGTGGATTCAAATTTTATAGATTTATAAAATAATTGTTCATTGTTATGGATTAAATGACACATAAAGTAGTTCAAATTAGGTCCCACATGTCCTACATCATTAAAAATGCAGCCTACATCTTAGCTAATTAGCGATAACAATGTGATTATACAATAAGTCAGTCGGCCATTCTGCATAATAACTGTTTATACTTTATTAGTTGAGGCAGGGTTTGCACAACTGTTCACTGTTAATGTCTTTGCATCATTAAAAAGGCTGCTAAACTCTCCCAGCAACACAAGCACACCGCCCGAGGCCGGTACCACGAAGCGGGATGTGGGGTCGTCGAGGTAACTTCAGGTTTAACTCTGGGTACATCGCCATGGCAACTGATGCTTCAGCCAATTGAGATAACAGCTGAGTGCTTGTAAAAGCACCTTCTAGTGACCGTGCAGCTCTCTTGGAAAAAGCAGCAGCAGCTCCGTTGCTTTTAGCCTGAGTTATATTTTTAATTTCCTCGTTTTGGTTTAGGATTACAGTTTGTTTATCTTGTGAGAAATACGCGGCTCTACACCTGTCCTTGTTTGGTCATCTGCTGCCAGCACTGTACCTTTTATGTGAACGCACTCAAAGCTATGTTCGGAAACCCTTGGTCGACTTAACTTGAGTTGATAACCGGCCTTTTGTGGCCACTTAGTGGGACTGTGGTTGTTAGTTTTAGTGAAGCCAGATCAGGAGAAGATATCCTGGATATGTTTTACAGGCCTCTGGTGCACCAGCATTAAAAAAACACACAGATGCACATACACACTGAACTGGTTCATTTAGCTTCGCAGCAGTGACAGTAAAGCCCACTGAGTGTAAAACACGACCCAAAACAGCTGTGTTACCGTCAGCTATACTTAACACTCTGCACACAAACATAGTTCATGCGTGCATAACGAGAGCAAACAGCGCGGTCGATCTGCTGCAGCATTTTACATTAAAATAGCCTCATGATTATGCATGGATGCAAAACTGCAGCTGAACACATCTACGGGGAGCTTTTCATTCGGCTTTATTTGCAAATAACAAAACTGAGCCAGTGTTGCCCGAACTCATCTTCCCCACTCCTCTCAGCTGCAGTGTGCAGTAAAAACAGACAGTGAAATCCCACAGGATGAGCCGAATCAGGCATCCAGGGAGGGACGTTTCAGATCCCCTCATGAATTTCCTGGTGTTTTGATTATCACCGTCCCCGAGTGTTTCTGACTGACACGAGTCATCACTTCTGTTTCAGCTGTGTCATGGCTGGCAGGGGCTGAATCTAGGAAAACTGTACAAGCGTCTGATCAGCTCGAGGATCAGTTTATGATGTCTTAGCAGTTCAGAGGGATGTGTTCTGAATTATTACCAGTACATACATGATCAGCATTCAACTTTATGCATTTATTCTGCATTGATCGCTTACAGTCCTGCTCATATCTTACAGCTGACAGTAATGAAGTTCTACTCAGTGAACAATCCGACTGCTAGATTTCTTCTTTGAGCTAAAAAAAATCCTCATTTTCATCTTTGTTGCAGATCAGAACACACAAAGAGCTTCACTGTATATTAAATCTATCGCTATGATTAGGTGTGTGAATATGTGTGTGTTGTTCTTACTTGTTTGTACACTCCAGAGTCTCCACTTTCCTGCGTAGCTCGCTGTTTTCATTGGAGCAGGTCTCCACCCTGTGGACACACAGCAGTACTGCGGGGTCAGTGGCTGGACACAATGTGAATTCACTCCTATCTACATGGCTTTAACACATCATTGACAAACTCTGTCTATGCTGCATATAGACCAGAACTGTTCGCCTATACAGTGTGACTTGTTTTAAGTGTATGAATATGCAATGCAGTCAATGGATTTTTGTTTCTGTTTACCACATCTGTAATCTGCTGCTTTCATTCTGCACAAGCTGATAATGCTGAGATTCAGTCTTGCTATCTTCGGTTGGAGATTAGCTCTTCAAAACAGGAGATTATATGAAGAAGCTAAAAAAATATCTAGTGGTTTAAACCTGACTTAAAACTGGCCCCATAACATTCTCCTTGAGACTCCAAAAAGATGCATTTATTAAAAGGTAGAACCCTGCTATGGTCATTTTACTACAATGAAATGGTCTAAATGACTCTACACACTCTGAATCATACATGTACATATACACACACCTACAGCACAGGACTTTTTTTTACCATTTTAATTTGCACCTGTGTTTTCATTTTAGTCAAAACCTCGGTAATCTCACTACTAAAGAAGAAGAAGGAGGAGGAGGAGGACTTACTTTTTCTCCAGAGCGTCCATGTACTCCTTCTTCTTCCTGCGACTCTCTTGAGCTGAAATCTGAGAAACAATGAAGAGAAAAGAACTAGAAAATGAGATAATCGCTGTAGTTTGGATTAAAGGTATAATGTGTGCAAATATTTTCGGAAACTGCTGCTGGTGGACATTCATAGAAGTTTCATTTTGTCTTGTTTTTTTAAGAACATTTTCTGTCACTTGGTTTTTAAAGGGGCAAACAAACCAGGTGCACACATTTATGCACAATGTCAAAACCTGCACTGAAGTATTGTTACATTTTTTAACTTTCCTAATAATGGATAACTGCCCTGTTTGTACCACAGCTTAAAAAACTTTAAAAGAACACTTCAAAACCTAAACTGTCCACTGAAACTGTCACTGCCATGATTCAGTATCTGTGCACCCACCTTGTTCTTGATCTTCCGGCGGATCTTCTTCAGCGCCTTCTCCTCGGCTTTGGTGAGCGGCAGTTTGGTAGGAACTGGGTAACCTTCGGCCACCAGCGTACGACGCTCCTCCTCAGTCAGCATCAGAGGTCCTGAGCCCTGCAGCTTCTATAAGGGAAAAGAGACAGTCAGCATTTCTTCAGTGGCAGTTAAAAGGAGAGATTATAAAGGTTCATTACTTTGGGGAAGAAAGAGGGTGGTAGTCTCTGTCAAAGAGAGTCAAAGTGGTGGAAACTGCTCTCGTCTAATTGGGGCATTCCGAGCTGGTTAATAATAAAGTGTGTGATGCTGTGTTGCGATGCTTTGAACGTTCAGTCCTTACATGAGGAGCGGTGAGCAGAGGGGAGTTGGACAGGGAGGAGGCAGCGCGAGGCGACACCTTCAGGCTGGCCTGGGATGGAGGAGGGCTGGTGGGGGAGGTGGGGCAGGACAAACCGGGGGTGGCGTGGACGGGGCTCTGGCTGCCCTCCGAGTCGCTGCCGTGGGAACTGGGAGGAGTGGGAGGCATCTGCAGAGACTCCAGTCCTGAAACATGGAGGTTAGCTGATTAACCAAACTGGTAGTTTAGTCTCAGACAGCAACGAGAGAAGATCACAGGTAGAAATCACACCTCTCTTTTAATACGAGCAACTATTTAAAGATGAAAACTTATTAAAAAGCATTAAAGGATGACTTTGGATGTCTTTTAGAAAAATAAAGGTTCTTCAGAAGAAAATCTAAGAGCACTTTTTGAGGCAAGTCTTGATTAGATTCTACTGCTGCTTCATGCAAACAAGGTCTTCCATGCTTTCAAGATTTGTTGCTGATATTAATTTTAATTTTTAACCCTCTTTCTTTAAAATTGCCAAAGTTTCCTCAGTTATCAAAACCAGAAACTGGAAAAACTGAAAAAAAATAATTTTCAACAAATCATGGAGATTCCACCTGGAAAATTAAGCAAATCTAAGCTTAAAATTGTGATGTTTCATCAAAGTCACATTATTTTACGTCTCATTTAAAACTTCACCAAAAATCAACCGTGTGCATTGAGCAGAAAGAAAGATCTATGCTTCACGGCACAACTGAGAAGACATGAGTGACTCGGCTGTGACCAACAGTCATGTCATAAATAGTCGGTGAGAACTCGGCTGAACTGCAGGCAGTGCTTACACAGAGCAGAGAGGAAACAGCTTAGAGATACTGAGAGGAAAACAAAACATATTTCATCAATATAATGAATACAGCATGACTCAAAACACGGTTACAGCATTCTAACTGAGTCATATAAAGGTACAGGATTTTATACTGCAGTAAAAATGAGCCCCAAAAAAACTCCCAGAAACTTTGTGAGGTTCGGAGATCAGCTGTAAGGTCTGATGTCATTATTAGGTTTTCACCAGATGGCCAGCAGGGGTCCTCATAGCACCAAACAACAAGAACAAAAGGGGAAACTTTGAGTTCTGACCTTTGGGGGAAAGATTGAGAAACTGGTCCACCTCATGAGGTTCCAGTTTAATCTGTGGGATGATGTTCTCCTCCTTTATCTGTAAACACAGACAGAAACATTAGAGGTGAAAGGAGACAGAAGACACTCAGCAGTTCAAACAGGGAGAAATGACCCAGAGATCAGTTTCTATCTCGTGTCCTTCCCCTCTCACCTTGATGCCTTTGGCCTGGCTGCTGCTGCTGACTGTGGTCTGAGCTGGGGAGGCTGCAGGGGCCACAGCGGGACCCTCGGGTGCCTGGGGCCCCCCGCTGGAGGCCAGAGAGAGGGAGAGAGTGGGGAGGAGAGAGGGGGTCTCACAGAGGAGGCCCTCGATGGATTCCTCCTGCTCCATGGGCCACTCGCCATCAGACTCTGCTGAACAGCCAGGAACATGTGATCCTGTTAGGGCTCTGCTTTATACACGACATGAATCAAACTACATACTAACAACACAGTAACATCGGAAAATAAATCTTTATCTACCTGAACTGAAGGATTTTTATAACATAATTTTTAATTTATTGGACCCACAATTACTCCTGTTTTACTGTTTTTCACTTGACTCTTCCAAACATTTTCACAAGTTGATCTTCACCGGATTAGATTTGTTCAGTCTTAGTGTATTTTTAACCCTACACACCTGGCATAAACACTTTTTGGTATAAAAAGGATTTTGTTTTGGCTTTCCATCATTTTTAAATCTTGAGTAGTGCTCTCTAATAACTAGACAAGATTACATTCACCTGTATTATTGTTAATACATAACATCAGGATACTACAGTCCACTTTGGCATCCAAGCAGAGGGAGCAAACTGTAGCCAAACTGCATTGAAATATTTACAAAAGACAATAATGATGCAATATACAATGTAATACTGCATATTTTACAAATGGTTTCCAAATTAATGGTTGAAGATTATTCATTAATGCTTCATAGAGCAGTAATAGTCCATTAAACAGAACAACTTTTAGGTTGCCAGGTTGTGGAAAGGCCCTTGTCTGATGATTATCCTCCTCCAGTTTGATATTATGTACGACAATGCACAGGATGAAGGGCCCTTTCAAAACAAAAGCCATAAAAATCTTTGCTGTAATCCAAGAAATTCAACTTTTTTTTTTTTTTTTCTTTCATATGATTTATGACATTGTAACTGGGGATGGGAGACATTTCTGAGTTCTCTCTACTTCTGGCCACGGTTGTGTTGTTTCCATAGAGATGCGGGACTTTTAATTGCACTGAAACATGAGCCATCAGCGAGGGAAAATGTGACGGGAACAAAGAAAAGAAACTGCTTGAGGTGCAGGGGGTTAAAAATATTAGATTTCTACATGAACACAGGAAAAAAAACAACTAACATGTCTTCTGTTGAAGTGATTCTTTACTGTTTTATTTCCCTGATTCAACTTTTTAAATGTCTTGGCAGCTAACATGAGCCAGAACAAGCTATGCTGGATCATCACAGAGGTGCTGTGATGATCAGTGTGAGTCTCACCTGCTTCGCTGCCCTGCTCTCCAGTCAGGTGTGACAGCGGCGACTGAGGTCTGCTGTCTCCACACAGCGAGTAGCTGTGCTCAGCTGTGATGTGAGGGGGGAGAGGGGAGGACGGGGACAGGTCACTACCGTCCTCCCCCTCCATTGCTTCCACGCCGCCTCTCCCGCCGGACAGGAAGGGGTCGCTGAGCAGCTGGCCCAGCAAAGCATCCTGGGAGAGGTCGTCTAGGAGCTCAGAGAAGTGCTGCAGAGAGAAAAGAGAAAACACTGTGAATACAAATGCAGATGATATTTAATACCCCGTCAGACAGGAGGCCGCGTGCAGGAGGAGACAGACAGATAATTATATAAATTATATAAAGCCACATCGCTAGGAGCCTGTGACAGCCGGTCTGTAATTGCACACTGTTAAATTCTTTATTGGCACCTTCCCTTCAAGCTCCCCAGCAGCTCTTCCTCAGGGGAGAAGCTAATCAGAAACTTTAACTTTAGGTTTCACTGGCGAGAGTCTGCCTAATCAGTCACGTTTACCTTTCTGTATGTGTGTGTGTGTGTGTGTGTGTGTGTGTGTGTGTGCGTGTGTGTGTGCGTGTGTGTGTGTGTGTGTGTGTGTGTGTGTGTGTCTCAGTGTGGTGATGCATTCACAAAACACACTGAGGTGAACAGACAGGCCTCCTCCTCCCCCTTTTATCACCTCTTTCATCCCCCCATCGTCTCGCCTCCTTCACCACATTCTTTCTTCTCAGCAAGGTGAGTGTTCACAGGTCTCCCTGCGTGTTCAGGTGTGTTATGACTAAAATAAACAGAAGGCAGTCAAAGCATAACCCTGCAGGAGATGAGCTGATAGCACACTGACATATATCTCTTGCAAACAGCTGGGCTTCTGTACTTCTGAACTCATGTCTCCAAGCACTTTGCAAATAATCACTGCTTTGTGTTCCAAAAGAACTGCAACCAACCATCAGTTTTATAACTGCTGATGAGCCGTTTGCTCCACAAAATGTCACAAAAGTCAAAAATGTCAAGGTGACATATACAAATGAATGGTTTACCCCCTTAAAGCTACAGCCTACAATGGTAGAAAAGGGGGGGGGGGATCAGGAAGTATTTGCTTCATATAGAAAAAGAAGACATGTAAGTAACAAAATACTGGATATTTTTAAAAATCTACCAACATTTTTACAAATAATAAATACATTTCCGTTTCATTCGTTTGCCTTTTATCAGCTAAATATATGTATAAACTAATATAATGACCATGCCACTAGATGACTATTTTTTCATAGGTGAATAAATCCTTTTCTATACGTCCATTTTGGTATTTTTTGTATTTATTTAAAATCTAACGTAAAGAGTATATGCAACTTGGTATATTTTATATGTTTGGAAACTTGATGAATAAAATATGACGTAAAAAATGTACACATAATTGTTTAAAAGTAAAAACCTACTGTTGAATGCATTGTTAATACTTTACTTAAAATATATATACTAATAAATGTTGGCAGATTGTGTGTATTAATCCTCAAACATACTTTTTTCTTTCTTTTCTGTAATTTGGTCATGAATGAGCCTCTGTATATTGCTCTTTCATATGTGACTGTATCTATTTTTTAACCTCATTGTGGTGCATTGCTGTGAAACTAGATGTAATAAATACATTTTGGTGTAAAAATCAATAAATTCCTTGCACATAGCTGGATGGTTAAAAATAAAAAGCCTTTGATGAATGCTTTAATACTTTATACAAATACACCAGTGCATGTTGGCAGATTCTGTCTATTATGTGATTTGTTCACTCAAACGTACTTTTTTCTTCCTTTTCTGCAGTTTAGTCATGAATGAGCCTCCGTATCTCCATGTTTAATGTGAGATTTTGTGTTGTGCTTGTACGTCATTGTGGTGTAATGTTGTGACATTGTGTTTGTTACTGTATGTATGAAGTGTCCTGTGTTGAAACTAAGGCTTGCACCATGTTTACACCCATACTCTAAAATCATAAGATGTTTTAATCTGTGTCTTATTATTTATTAGACAGATGTGACATAATTTTCCCACTCTGGGATCATTAAAATGTCACGTCGTCTGACAAATGTGTGACTTTCCCTCAAAAACAACACTTTTTTCCCCCTAATCCTGTCCTGACTTGAACTCATCGTTTCAAGAGGGAATCTCTGATGCAACGTCGACCCCTCCAGTGCTGTTGGCAGGCAGAATAAGGAGGAGGTTTTCAGTTGGAAATTGAGTCATATGCAACTCAGCCAATGTGAGGGAAACAAATCATTGAAATTAGACACATGTGAAGTTGAAGACTGGTAGAAATAACATCTGAGGCCACAGCTACAGCGCAGACAAACTGTGTTTAGTTGTGTAACGTCACACAAAACACAGACGACACAAGGTGTATGCATGAAGGCACAGATGGATAAAGAGAGAGTGAAATCAAGATAGAGGAAGCGAGGAAACAGGAGGAGGGTGGACGGCCGAATGTCAGGCATGTGGCTTCAATTACAGACTGACAAAGAGAAGATTGGACTTCTAGCATTTTCTCTCTCGCAGACACATACAGTGAAATGACCTCTTCACTTGATCAACACACTCCTGTCGCTCTATGCTGCCCTATATGGCCCGTCTGTAGGCCTTTGTGTGTGTGTGTGTGTGTGTGTGTGTGTGTGTGTGTGTGTGTGTGTGTGTGTGTGTGTGTGTGTGTAATGCAAACACCGACAGCATACCGAGAATCTATTCAAGGGGGGAAGACAAATATTTACAACTCTTATCCACCAGTGGGTTCATCTCTAACTTCCAGGAGAACCGTCAGTGTGTGTGACTGAAAGCAACCCATGATAATAATGCGTGTTACAGCAAGTGTGTGTGTGTGTGTAAAAGGAAAAGTCCACGTGCTAAAACCCATAACACTGTGAGCAAACATTTACAATAGTTTACAACACTTTCTCATCCTGCCGAGTCGCCCAACAACGGCAACGGCACAGTTACCCAGAGTCACCTGATACACTAAGCTGTTGCTATTCAGATCTTTACACACAGCTATGAGCTTTACTGTGGTCATACATAAAATGACAGCATTGTAAATGTGCACTCAAAACTACAAACATAAACAACTACGACTACAGCGATTTATATTATTTACTAATCTTGGGTCACAGGGGTCACCCAGCCCCACCGCAGCTCAGGATAAAGCAATGTATAGAAAATGGATGGATGGATGGATGGATGGATGGATGGATGGATGGATGGATTATTGATCTATTTGACAGAAATGATGCTCAGTGATATCGACCAACATGCTTAAAAGTCTAATTTCCATCTGTTGACTCTGGCAAGTTAGTGAAAGTAAAAATATGTTAAGAAATTCCTGCTGCACATAGAATGATGCAGTGAACATCCACCAATCAAAAACATAATTATGAGTGATGAAAAATCCACGCTAAATATTTGTTTTTAAAAAAAGCATGAATCACTTCAACAGCAACGGCAAAGCTCAGTTCAGACATGCAGTCCTCTCTGTTATTCTGACGACAGCTGAACATGTCGGATTCATGTCTGAATGAGCACATTGCTCACTTTCCCGTGAAAGTTGTGACAGCAATCTAACTAGGTTGGGTCGAGCAACAAGTCCGAGTCTGAACAGCACGCACGAGACACCCAAAACTCACAAAATGTAGTTTGGATCGTAGCACGGTAGAGAGAAAAGAAAACAAAGGGAGAAAGGTCAAGACTGTCAACAGGCCACACCAAACTGCTTTCCTTTTAGTGCTGTTTGTCTGCCTGTTTGTTTGTCCCTAAGCAGGATTAGGCAAAGAAAGCCACCAGGCGTGGACCTGGATCACTCACTTTAAATGTTCAAGGTGGGGCATCGGCCTTGGCAGACTCTCTGAGTGCCCTTCAAGTTCTTTAAACCGCAACAGTGGCAGTAAAAGTGTATCTCCCACTATGATGGTTGCACTTAACACAATGAATCCATGGTCCACTACACCACTAGACGTAGGGCACTGTTAGGTAAAGTGGGCAACACAACAGCCTTGCATGCTGGTGCTGCTAGTGTGAAGTATTATTTCATTGGACAACAATAAATCATCAAAACACAAAATATCTAAAAAATGGTCTAAGGTAGAGATCAAGGGGCTGCTCTCCTTTCAAACGAAGGACGAGGTCTTGAGGCAAATTAGTGGAACAGTAAGGGATGATTCATGCTTTCCGCGGCTAGTGTGCAGAACAGTCCGGCCTTTGAAAGCACTCGCAGTTCTATTCATATTACAACAAGTACGCACCAATCTGCCAAATGGATGATCGCCTCTCATATCAAACACAGAAAATTACACTGGAATGTCGCAGCCGGTTACAGGTTGTACTGTAGCAGCATGTGTATGGGATTATTCCTACAGTGCGTGAACACAGCACAGGATTTCTGGAGAATTTAGAACATCACATTAATTTCTGGCTCCATCAATGGAAAGCAAATACATACTGATTTAATTACAACTCTTTAAATGATCAATTATAAGGGGGTTGTTGAAAGAGCAACACATCACACAGTGTTCCTTCACACCAAACAATTATTTAGGTACAACTTGTTCTCCTGGTAGATGTGTAGGAGACACACTGAAGTCACAAATTTTGGGCGGATTATAATGGATGACTAAATTTGCGTCATGCGAAACCTTGCAGATGCAGAAAGCATGAACTGGCCTTTAGGGACGTGGTTGGGACCAACACTCATTACGATCTATTACACTCACTTCAAAGTACTGCCCAATCTTGTGTGTATGGCAAATGTTGTGCATGTTCCCTCGATCACTGTGGTGGGTATGTCTGAATAAATCTGTGAGAAACACTGAAGTAACAGTGACCTATGTCTAAATGACAGAATGTCATTACTTCAACCGATGGATGAAGCCACTGCCTTTAAAATTTCAGAAAATGGAACCATCGAAAGCATCATGATGGAGGAACAGGGTGTATTTTTTAGGGAACAGTAATTATATTCATTACAGAGTCATATTTTCTAAGTTCAGATGTGGTTTGCATGACCCCTGACACCACCCTTTTCCTCTCGATGGTACAATCCTGTTTCACAACGGAGCAGAAAAGCTCAAAAGATCATCTCGGCAAAAATGTTAAATATGAGTACAAACAAACAAATATTCCTCCCAACACGAGGACCTGGAGAGAAGCAAATCCTAGAACAGGAAATGGGAGCGGTCCAACTCCGCCTGCATGAAGACAGAACCACACCAAAAACACATAGCGGGGCTTTATAAGCTCCCTGTCATTTGTGCCGTAGGAGTGTGTGGTTGTGGTTGCTAGAAGCAGGGCAGCAGACCAGGCTGCAGGATCGGTCACCGGCCGGGTGTAACTCATCACACACAACAGAAACCTCTTTGTGTTTGCAGCAGAAAGAGGCGTTATTTAGCAGCGACTGTAACTTGACACTCTCCAGCTGGGAACAGCCACAAGGTTGAAGCCTAAATGGGAAAACTGGGAGTCTAAACTGGAACTGGGGCAAGATTCAGTAGGTCACTGGCTGTTTCTGAGGGAGCAGGGCCGATAACAAAGAGGCTATTCTCACATTTTTCCTCAGAACGTTTAACACAGAAGCAGGCGGCGAACACTGCTGAAAGTGCAGATGGTAATCTTTTAATTAAAGCCACAGTGAAGTCGGTAGATGGAGGAGGAAATGCAGCACTGATTATCGCTCCAGCTCTGGTGAAACTTCATGCACGGAAATCCTGTGTCACCCAAAGAGGCAACCCTTTCCCTCTCAGTGCGTTTCATCTTAATCAAATCAGAGAAACGCTGATGAAAGTAGGTCAGACAGGCCTGTTGAACGCTGAGCAGAGAAGTGGTGGAAAGTATGGGTAAAACAAGGCAAAGAGGTAACTTCCAGGCTAGCTACTTTGAGCTTAATGCTAATGCTAGCCTGCATTCATAACCACTGCTAATGTCGTGGTGTTTAGCTTGT
>CM045465.1:21349581-21393570 GCA_024666655.1 Dascyllus trimaculatus | reverse complement strand
GCAGTTCAAACAGGGAGAAATGACCCAGAGATCAGTTTCCATCTCGTGTCCTTCCCCTCTCACCTTGATGCCTTTGGCCTGGCTGCTGCTGCTGACTGTGGTCTGAGCTGGGGAGGCTGCAGGGGCCACAGCGGGACCCTCGGGTGCCTGGGCCCCCCCGCTGGAGGCCAGAGAGAGGGAGAGAGTGGGGAGGAGAGAGGGGGTCTCACAGAGGAGGCCCTCGATGGATTCCTCCTGCTCCATGGGCCACTCGCCATCAGACTCTGCTGAACAGCCAGGAACATGTGATCCTGTTAGGGCTCTGCTTTATACACAACATGAATCAAACTACATACTAACAACACAGTAACATCGGAAAATAAATCTTTATCTACCTGAACTGAAGGATTTTTATAACATAATTTTTAATTTATTGGACCCACAATTACTCCTGTTTTACTGTTTTTCACTTGACTCTTCACAACATTTTCACAAGTTGATCTTCACCGGATTAGATTTGTTCAGTCTTAGTGTATTTTTAACCCTACACACCTGGCATAAACACTTTTTGGTATAAAAAGGATTTTGTTTTGGCTTTCCATCATTTTTAAATCTTGAGTAGTGCTCTCTAATAACTAGACAAGATTACATTCACCTGTATTATTGTTAATACATAACATCAGGATACTACAGTCCACTTTGGCATCCAAGCAGAGGGAGCAAACTGTAGCCAAACTGCATTGAAATATTTACAAAAGACAAAAATGATGCAATATACAATGAAATACTGCATATTTTACAAATGGTTTCCAAATTAATGGTTGAAGATTATTCAGTAATGCTTCATAGAGCAGTAATAGTCCATTAAATAGAACAACTTTTAGGTTGCCAGGTTGTGGAAAGGCCCTTGTCTGATGATTATCCTCCTCCAGTTTGATATTATGTACGACAATGCACAGGATGAAGGGCCCTTTCAAAACAAAAGCCATAAAAATCTTTGCTGTAATCCAAGAAATTCAACTTTTGTTTTTTTTTTTCTTTTGTGTGATTTATGACATTGTAACTGTCATACTGCATGGGAGACATTTCTGAGTTCTCTCTACTTCTGGCCATGGTTGTGCTGTTTCCATAGAGATGCGGGACTTTTAATTGCAGTGAAACATGAGCCATCAGTGCGGGAAAATGTGACAGGAACAAAGAAAAGAAACAGCTTGAGCTTGAGGTGCAGGGGGTTAAAAATATTAGATTTCTACATGAACACAGCAAAAGAAACAACTAACATGTCTTCTGTTGATCTTCTGTCGAACCATTATTGTTTTATTTCCCTGATTAAACTTTTTAAATGTCTTGGCAGCTAACATGAGCCAGAACAAGCTAATGCTGGATCATCACAGAGGTGCTGTGATTATCAGTGTGAGTCTCACCTGCTTCGCTGCCCTGCTCTCCAGTCAGGTGTGACAGCGGTGACTGAGGTCTGCTGTCTCCACACAGCGAGTAGCTGTGCTCAGCTGTGATGTGAGGGGGGAGAGGGGAGGATGGGGACAGGTCACTACCGTCCTCCCCCTCCATTGCTTCCACGCCGCCTCTCCCGCCGGACAGGAAGGGGTCGCTGAGCAGCTGGCCCAGCAAAGCATCCTGGGAGAGGTCGTCTAGGAGCTCGGAGAAGTGCTGCAGAGAGAAAAGAGAAAACACTGTGAATACAAATGCAGATGATATTTAATACCCCGTCAGACAGGAGGCCGCGTGCAGGAGGAGACAGACAGATAATTATATAAATTATATAAAGCCACATCGTTAGGAGCCTGTGACAGCCGGTCTGTAATTGCACACTGTTAAATTCTTTATTGGCACCTTCCCTTCAAGCTCCCCAGCAGCTCTTCCTCAGGGGAGAAGCTAATCAGAAACTTTAACTTTAGGTTTCACTGGCGAGAGTCTGCCTAATCAGTCACGTTTACCTTTCTGTATGTGTGTGTGTGTGTGTGTGTGTGTGTGTGTGTGTGTGTGTGTGTGTGTTTCTCAGTGTGGTGATACATTCACAAAACACACTGAGGTGAACAGACAGGCCTCCTCCTCCCCCTTTTATCTCCTCTTTCATCCCCCCATCGTCTCGCCTCCTTCACCACATTCTTTCCTCTCAGCGAGGTGAGTGTTCACAGGTCTCCCTGCGTGTTCAGGTGTGTTATGACTAAAATAAACAGAAGGCAGTCAAAGCATAACCCTGCAGGAGATGAGCTGATAGCACACTGACATATATGTCTTGCAAACAGCTGGGCTTCTGTACTTCTGAGCTCATGTCTCCAAGCACTTTGCAAATAATCACTGCTTTGTGTTCCAAAAAAACTGCAACTAACCATCAGTGTTACAACTGCTGATGAGCCGTTTGGTCCACAAAATGTCACAAAAGTCAGAAAAAGTCAAGGTGACATATACAAATGAATGATTTACTCCCATAAAGCTACAGCCTACAATGATAGAAAAGGGAGAAAATCAGGAAGTGTTTGCTTTATATAGAAAAAGAAGACATGTCAGTAACAAAATACTGGATATTTTAAAAAATCTACCAACATTTTTACAAATAATAAAAACATTTCCAGTCTTTCGTTTGCCTTTTATCAGCTAAATATATGTATAAACTAATCTAATGACCATGCCACTAGATGGCTATTTTTTCTTAGGTGAATAAATCCTTTTTTATACGTCCATTTTGGTATTTTTTGTATTTATTTAAAATCTAATGTAAAGAGTATGTGCAACTTGGTATATTTTATATGTTTGGAAACTTGATGAATAAAATATGACGTAAAAAATGTACACATAATTGTTTAAAAGTAAAAACCTACTGTTGAATGCATTGTTAATAATTTACTTAAAATATATATACTAATAAATGTTGGCAGATTGTGTGTATTAATCCTCAAACATACTTTTTTCTTTCTTTTCTGTAATTTGGTCAGGAATGAGCCTCCGTATATTTCTCTTGCATATGTGACTGTATCTATTTTTTAACCTCATTGTGGTGCATTGCTGTGAAACTCGATGTAATAAATACATTTTGGTGTAAAAATCAATAAATTCCTTGCACATAGCTGGATGGTTAAAAATAAAAAGCCTTTGGTGAATGCTTTAATACTTTATACAAATACACCAGTGCATGTTGGCAGATTCTATTATGTGATTTGTTCACTCAAACATACTTTTTTCTTCCTTTTCTGCAGCTTAGTCATGAATGAGCCTCCGTATCTCCATGTTTAATGTGAGATTTTGTGTTGTGCTTGTACGTCATTGTGGCGTAATGTTGTGACATTGTGTTTGTTACTGTATGTATGAAGTGTCCTGTGTTGAAACCAAGGCTTGCACCATGTTTACACCCATACTCTAAAATCATAAGATGTTTTAATCTGTGTCTTATTATTTATTAGACAGATGTGACATAATTTTCCCACTCTGGGATCATTAAAATGTCACGTCGTCTGACAAATGTGTGACTTTCCTTCAAAAACAACACTTTTTCCCCCCTAATCCTGTCCTGACTTGAACTCATCGTTTCAAGAGGGAATCTCTGATGCAACGTCGACCCCTCCAGTGCTGTTGGCAGGCAGAATAAGGAGGAGGTTTTCAGCTGGAAATTGAGTCATATGCGACTCAGCCAATGTGAGGGAAACAAATCATTGAAATTAGACACATGTGAAGTTGAAGACTGGTAGAAATAACATCTGAGGCCACAGCTACAGCGCAGACAAACTGTGTTTAGTTGTGTAACGTCACACAAAACACAGACGACACAAGGTGTATGCATGAAGGCACAGATGGATAAAGAGAGAGTGAAATCAAGACAGAGGAAGCGAGGAAACAGGAGGAGGGTGGACGGCCGAATGTCAGGCATGTGGCTTCAATTACAGACAAAGAGAAGATTGGACTTCTAGCATTTTCTCTCTCGCAGAGACATACAGGGAAATGACCTCTTCACTTCATCAACACACTCCTGCCGCTCTATGCTGCCCTATATGGCCCGTCTGTAGGCCTTTGTGTGTGTGTGTGTGTGTGTGTGTAATGCAAACACTGACAGCATACCGAGAATCTATTCAAGGGGGGAAGACAAATATTTACAACTCTTATCCACCAGTGGGTTCATCTCTAACTTCCAGGAGAACCATCAGTGTGTGTGACTGAAAGCAACCCATGATAATAATGCGTGTTACAGCAAGTGTGTGTGTGTGTGTGTGTGTGTGTGTGTGTGTGTGTGTGTAAAAGGAAAAGTCCACGTGCTAAAACCCATAACACTATGAGCAAACATTTACAATAGTTTACAACACTTTCTCATCCTGCCGAATCGCCCAACAACGGCGACGGCACAGTTACCCAGAGTCACCTTATACATGAAGCTGTTGCTATTCAGATCTTTACACACAGCTATGAGCTTTACTGTGGTCATACATAAAATGACAGCATTGTAAATGTGCACTCAAAACTACAAACATAAACAACTACGACTACAGCGATTTATATTATTTACTAATCTTGGGTCACAGGGGTCACCCAGCCCCACCGCAGCTCAGGATAAAGCAATGTATAGAAAATGGATGGATGGATGGATGGATGGATGGATGGATGGATGGATGGATGGATGGATGGATGGATGGATGGATGGATGGATGGATGGATGGATGGATGGAAGGATGGATGGATTATTGATCTATTTGACAGAAGTGATGCTCAGTGATATCGACCAACATGCTTAAAAGTCTAATTTCCATCTGTTGACTCTGGCAAGTTAGTGAAAGTAAAAATATGTTAAGAAATTCCTGCTGCACATAGAATGATGCAGTGAACATCCACCAATCAAAAACATAATTATGAGTGATGAAAAATCCACGCTAAATATTTGTTTTTAAAAAAAGCATGAATCACTTCAGCAGCAACGGCAAAGCTCAGTTCAGACATGCAGTCCTCTCTGTTATTCTGACGACAGCTGAACATGTCGGATTCATGTCTGAATGAGCACATTGCTCACTTTCCCGTGAAAGTTGTGACGGCAATCTAATTAGGTTGGGTCGAGCAACAAGTCAGAGTCTGAACAGCACGCACAAGAGTCCCAAAAGTCACAAAATGTAGTTTGGATCGTAGCACGGTAGAGAGAAAAGAAAACAAAGGGAGAAAGGTCAAGACTGTCAACAGGCCACACCAAACTGCTTTCCTTTTAGTGCTGTTTGTCTGCCTGTTTGTTTGTCCCTAAGCAGGATTAGGCAAAGAAAGCCACCAGGCGTGGACCTGGATCACTCTTTAAATGTTCAAGGTGGGGCATCGGCCTTGGCAGACTCTCTGAGTGCCCTTCAAGTTCTTTAAACCGCAACAGTGGCAGTAAAAGTGTATCTCCCACTATGATGGTTGCACTTAAAACAATGAATCCATGGTCCACTACACCACTAGACGTAGGGCACTGTTAGGTAAAGTGGGCAACACAACAGCCTTGCATGCTGGTGCTGCTAGTGCGAAGTATTATTTCATTGGACAACAATAAATCATCAAAACACAAAATATCTAAAAATTGGTCTAAGGTTGAGATCAAGGGGCTGCTCTCCTTTCAAACGAAGGACGAGGTCTTGAGGCAAATTAGTGGAACATTAAGGGATGATTCATGCTTTCCGCGACTAGTGTGCAGAACAGTCCGGCCTTTGAAAGCACTCACAGTTCTATTCATATTACAACAAGTACGCACCAATCTGCCAAATGGATGATCGCCTCTCATATCAAACACAGAAAATTACACTGGAATGTCGCAGCCGGTTACAGGTTGTACTGTAGCAGCATGTGTATGGGATTATTCCTACAGTGCGTGAACACAGCACAGGATTTCTGGAGAATTTAGAACTTCACATTAATTTCTGGCTCCATCAATGGAAAGCAAATACATACTGATTTAATTACAACTCTTTAAATGATCAATTATAAGGGGGTTGTTGAAAGAGCAACACATCACACAGTGTTCCTTCACACCAAACAATTATTTAGGTACAACTTGTTCTCCTGGTAGATGTGTAGGAGACGCACTGAAGTCACAAATTTTGGGCGGATTATAATGGATGACTAAATTTGCGTCATGCGAAACCTTGCAGATGCAGAAAGCATGAACTGGCCTTTAGGGACGTGGTTGGGACCAACACTCATTACGATCTATTACACTCACTTCAAAGTACTGCCCAATCTTGTGTGTATGGCAAATGTTGTGCATGTTCCCTCGATCACTGTGGTGGGTAAGTCTGAATAAATCTGTGAGAAACACTGAAGTAACAGTGATCTATGTCTAAATGACAGAATGTCATTACTTCAACCGATGGATGAAGCCACTGCCTTTAAAATTTAAGAAAATGGAACCATCGAAAGCATCATGATGGAGGAACAGGGTGTATTTTTTAGGGAACAGTAATTATATTCATTACAGAGTCATATTTTCTAAGTTCAGATGTGGTTTGCATGACCCCTGACACCACCCTTTTCCTCTCGATGGTACAATCCTGTTTCACAACGGAGCAGAAAAGCTCAAAAGATCATCTCGGCAAAAATGTTAAATATGAGTACAAACAAACAAATATTCCTCCCAACACGAGGACCTGGAGAGAAGCAAATCCTAGAACAGGAAATGGGAGCGGTCCAACTCCGCCTGCATGAAGACAGAACCACACCAAAAACACATAGCGGGGCTTTATAAGCTCCCTGTCATTTGTGCCGTAGGAGTGTGTGGTTGTGGTTGCTAGAAGCAGGGCAGCAGACCAGGCTGCAGGATCGGTCACCGGCCGGGTGTAACTCATCACACACAACAGAAACCTCTTTGTGTTTGCAGCCCGAGAAAGAGGCGTTATTTAGCAGCGACTGTAACTCGACACTCTCCAGCTGGGAACAGCCACAAGGTTGAAGCCTAAATGGGAAAACTGGGAGTCTAAACTGGAACTGGGGCAAGATTCAGTAGGTCACTGGCTGTTTCTGAGGGAGCAGGGCCGATAACAAAGAGGCTACTCTCACATTTTTCCTCAGAACGTTTAACACAGAAGCAGGCGGCGAACACTGCTGAAAGTGCAGATGGTAATCTTTTAATTAAAGCCACAGTGAAGTCGGTAGATGGAGGAGGAAATGCAGCACTGATTATCGCTCCAGCTCTGGTGAAACTTCATGCACGGAAATCCTGTGTCACCCAAAGAGGCAACCCTTTCCCTCTCAGTGCGTTTCATCTTAATCAAATCAGAGAAACGCTGATGAAAGTAGGTCAGACGGGCCTGTTGAACGCTGAGCAGAGAAGTGGTGGAAAGTATGGGTAAAACAAGGCAAAGAGGTAACTTCCAGGCTAGCTACTTTGAGCTTAATGCTAATGCTAGCCTGGATTCATAACCACTGCTAATGTCGTGGTGTTTAGCTTGTCTTTGATTAGCATGTTAGCATGCAAATATCTGCCAATTAGCATTAATCACAAAGTATAGCTTGAGCTGAGGGGAATGTCATTAGAATTGCAGGCATTTAGCCACAAACCAAAAAGCTGGACAAGTTTAAAAACTGATGATGGTGAAAGAAAAAATGGATTATCAGAACTCTTATAACTGAGTTACAACAGTTCATCCTGAAGGGAGCATGAATGCATGTATCAGATTTCACACTAATCCACCCTAAAGTCAAGATATTTCACTGAAAACTCCAGAAGTCACTGTCATGGTAGCACTTGAGGAAGGGTCACAGGTCATCGGCTTCAGGTCACTTTGGGTCCTAATGCTTTGGGTCTAAGGCTTTGGGTCACTTTAGCCTGCTGTCTGAACGTAGCCTACTCGTCCTGTGGGGACCATGAATATCTGTTCAAAATATATTCAGGATCCCTCCAGCAACCCACCAAATACTACACCAGAACACAGGCAACTCTACTGCTAAAAAATGTAACTTTGGAGCCAGAAATGTTCACAAAGACATGGATATTTTAACCGTTTTTCAAAATACTCAACCCTATTCGGAAGCAAGTACCAAAAAGTGAGAGTATTATTTAAAAGAAACCTTTATATACTTCAAAATGTTAAAAGATGTCACCACATTCACATGGCTCACTGTGTACTAAAGTGTTTAGGGCCAATGAAACCCTTAGGATATGTGGAATATCCTGCTAAGTACACTGACTAATGGTCCTGTTTCCTAAAATGCAGGTTACCAGGCAGAGCAGCTCATGATAAGCCTTAACAGTAAAATCCTCGACACCGCTGTTGGTCACTAGTTAGCAGCTAAATGAACGGTGTGAGAGTGGGAGGGAAGGAATGTCCTGCCAGGTCTGTAATTCTTCTGCAAAGTAGGATGTGTGTCTGTTTTAACCCTTAATGTCCAGAGCTCTAGGCTTCAGGGGGGAAGGAGAGGAAAGTTGGTGATGCAACACTTTCCTCCCCTAAAAGCCAAACCAGATGTGCAGAGCTGGCCTGGAACAAATGCCTTATGACATAAAGACACACACACAGCGGGAGTCCAGCCGAGTGTGTGTATTGATGCATGTGTGTGTACCTTGCCCTGGACTCATCTGTGTGTACTTTTGCTGATGACACATCTTCACCCACACTAATAAAAGAGATAAACACACTCATGCACATGAATTTATATCAGGACAAACTCAGTGACTCAGTTTCATTTGCCACAAATTACCAACACGTGTCCAATTATCAGCAGATCACCAGCGTGAAAGACTGAATTAACATTTGAACTTTTGTTCTACATTTAACTAGTTATTTTGTCATCAGTAACTGTGAAACTTTATGCCTGATTTTACAAACTATTTCAAGCTTAACCCTTTAAACTCCACATACGTTCTGGGTGTCTGTTGCTTCGGTGGATTCATGTTTCACTGCAGTAAAAAGTCCTGCACCTCTATGGAAACAGAACAACCATGGATACAAATTGAGAGAACTCAGTAATCTAAATAAATCTTAAACTTTAATAATCCCTTCTGCTCTGTGGTAACACGGCCTGCAGTTCAGCCGAGAAGTCCCACAGTTGTGCCGAGGTACCCAGATTTTTTTGTGTTTACAAAATCTAATGCAAGCTGTATATTTCTGCAGATTTTTAAAGAGGCACATGTAATACTTGGATTCTGATGAAATATCCTAAATTTAAGCTTAGGTTTGGTTAAGTTTTCTGACAGAACATCATCAATGAGTATCTGAAATGAAAAGTTAAAAACGTGATCATTCTTTCTGTTCTACAGTTAAAGGCTCTAAAAAAATGGAGGAATTTTGTTGTTTGAAGATATGATGTCTTGGTTTAATGCTTCACTCTCTGCAATCATAACACAAAGGTAGAAGATGTCACTCATTCTTCTCAGCTGGTCTCGGATTCCTGTGAAATCCAGTTTCTTCACCTGCTGATGCAGTTCTCATCATTCTGGCCCTCTGGTGAAATTCCCCAAACACTGAAGACACATAAAAGCAATATTTGCATATTTGAACCTCAGCTGCTGCGGTAGCTGGAGTTTAGCATTGTTAGCATTCATGACTGAAACTCCTGCATCTGGACGCCATAGTACCCAGTGGAATGCTAACAATGTGTGCAGGCTGTGTTAACACTTAGCCGAAGTACATCTGTAGGAACTTTATCTGTAGAGCAGCAGAGATTCCTTCACAGCCTCCAAATCCTGCCTTTAATACTGTCAAATACACTAAATAGAGGTTTGACGACACAAATACTTTTGCAGGCCTTCAACTTTTCACCTAAAAGCTCTTTAAACACCTGGGAAAAAAAGAATTTCTGCTCTTAGATTCTCAGTGATAGTGATGTTAGCCTTAGAAAACAGTTGTTATCAGCCAATCAGTGCTTCATAAAGCGTTTTAGTGTATAAATATAGTGTAACTACACACAGGAATCAGGAGTTTCTGAAGGTTCATGCCATAGAATGAAGCTAAATCAAGATGACTGGAAGTAATTTAGCAATTCCCTACCCTTTTTCCTGTAGAAAGAGATGACGATTTCAATATCTCGCCAATATTTGGTCCCATTATAATCAACTGAACTCTAAATCAGTAGATGCAGTTTTCCCTTGTCAGTGTTCAAATTTTCATTCTTCCTTCCACTTTTAGGTAGAGCTGCAACTATTACTTGACTAGTTGTAAGCTGTGTAATTCATCTCCACCTATTCAGATAATCAAATAATGAGTTTGAGTATTTTTTTTTAAAGAATATAAGTCAAAAACTCTCTGATTCTGCTTCTTAAATGTGTGTATTTACTGGTTTCTTTCCTCCTCGATGACAGTAAACTGAATATCTTTGGGTTGTAGACAAAACAAGGCATTTGAGGGCTTTATTTTAGGCTTGACATTTTAAAGACCAAACACCTAATCAATTAGCTGAGAAATCCATCAACAGATTACTCGACAATTAAAATAATCATTAGTTGCAGGCCTAGTTGAACTAACAGGCTTTCTATCCAGGCTCCCATAAGCACAACCAGTCACATGATCACATGAGTGTGAAGAACCGTGATTCCACCCCAAAAAGATCAACATATGATCTTACAGCCCTGCATGTTATATTATCAAAGCCAACAGAACCTGCACTCTAACAAGGCGACACAAATCTCTCTAAAACAACTGAAGCTCAGACGTCTGCCACATTCAGCAGAGTCAAACCATGCATGAGATAAGCATGATGGCTAACAGGACCATAAATCACAGGAAGCACTTATCGCCTGTCCTAACAGCGCTGGGCTCTGAGGCTGGTACGCTGTCTGAGATGTGCCACTGATACTGAATGTGCCAGTCGAACAAGACAAATCACAGGCCTTGGAGGGTTTCTGCTATCTGGGTGTTATCTGGGTAGGCGGCAGGTGGCGAGCCCAGCACAACGCCCACATGTCTGGATCGTCTCTTACAGGATGCAGCTTTATGCGTGAGACCATCATTTGTAACACGCCGACGTAAAATAAGCAGTAAAGTTCACGGAGTTCCACATGTTTAGGTTTCCTCTCTGCTGTGTTTACCAGCCTCCTTATGCAGACGCACCAACACAAATCTGCCTGATCCCAGCCAGTAACGATGTGAAGCTCGGCCAAAATGACCTCGCTCAACAACAACGTCCTCATTCCAAGGGAGTCTCGAGCTGGTTCCCACAGGGATAAGAGAACGACTTAGGCCCTCCCTGACCCAGATTCCTGACATCGATCCCAGCTTGATTTGCCAAAATCAGCTACGATTCCCCAGATTCCCCCACCAGGAAAAAGCAGGATGATAATGGAGACAGGAAGAAAGCAGCGACAACTCTTCAGGTTTTCAGTCGACAAGGAAATCCTGAAATGATTAGTGCTGCAGCTAATGAGTATTTACAGTCAAATTTAAGTTTCTATCTATCATTATGTCTGTAAAATGGGATAAAATGCTAAAAATGCCCATCAAAAATTATTCCAAGTCGAGAAAACATTTTTTATTTGCTTGTCCAAACCCCAAACCATAAAAGTATTCTATTTACCTTCACATAAAACAAAGAAAAGCAGCAAATCTTCCCAACTGAGAGGCTGGAACTTGAGAACTTTGGCACTTCTGTCTGAAAGAGCATTTGCGGTAATCTAATCCAAGTATGTGATGGTTAATTTACTGTGTACATGAGAGGCATGGCTTGTGGAGCATAATCACTCGACTTGCAGTTCCTTCAGCTTCGCAGTGTTTCACCATCTTTCAGCTCATTGTTTTGTTTTTTTGACTCGCAAATTTGCAGTTTTCGGTCACATTCACTGCTCTCACCGGTTACTTTCATCCTCATGCAGCTGTTTTCGGCAAAAACCTGCCCAGAACCAAGTAGCACAGAGACAAAATGACTGATAAGCTGGGGAAGATAATGGAATATTTAGCAGACACTACCCTCAAGAGCTGGTGGAAACCAAAACAGAGCTAAAAGCCATAATAATAAGTCATTTTGGACTCGAGCTTGTTATTTGTAACTCCAAACGTTGCAAAAGAGAAAGGCTGTTTGTTAACTTTAAGCTTGCATGTTTACCCCATCACCTTGAAAAGATGTTAATGTTGTGTTTATAGCTTTTTCTGCTGTAAAAATCAATTACTGAAGGTTTAAAGTTCATATGTGGGAGAGAAAATAGTTCTTTAATAAATCAGTCCCAAGTAACAAAGATTTGCATCAGAGCTGCCGCAGTTAATCATCATAATTGATTACGTCGACAGTGAAAAAATAGACGTCAGCTTTTTTAACCAATGCTTGTTTTTGATTTACTTCACTTTATGATGGTAAATGTTTTCTTCAGTACCTCTGCATAATTGTTGTGTCATGACCAGTCGTTGGTCAGCTGTAGTCTGGAACGAACTTTACATCTTCTCTCCTGCTCCCTGTGCTCACATAAGTGAGTTTTAATACAGCCGAATTCCACAGTGAAGCTGTTCTCATTTATATATGTTTCAGTTTTAGCCGTCAGACAGCAGAATTTCACACATTGCTGCAATATACAACAGTTTGTCAGAATAAAATGAGCCTAAATAAAATGGTCATTTTGGGTTTTGGGGGGAAAATGATTCTCTTATATTGGTTGACTACCTCGGAAAATAGTCGATTGATTTTTCAAAAAAAAAAAAAAGACAGTTGCAAGAAGCAGTCCTAGTTGGCACTAAATACTTATTTTAGTATATACATTTATGTAATTTATCCCAAAAAAAATAGCAAATAGTTACAGGTCTGATCTGCTGAAATATGACAATGTATTATTACATTAAGTTTTGGACTCTTTGGACAAAATGAGCAACTTAACAACATCATCTGTGACTCTGAAAATATGTGCTTGGCCTTTTTTACACTACTGTCTCACATTTTATAGACTAAACAGCCAAATAATGGAAAAAAATACGAACTGATGGGTTAAAATACTCACTAACTGTAGCCTCTTTACAAAACCCAAACCATACATACAGCACACAGAGACCAGTCAGATACTCTGGTTAAAGGTAGAGTCCAGTTCATATGCTACTTGCAGAACTAAATATCCGCTCAGCAGATATATTATCATGTATTAGACTCTACTCTGTGTGACGGGGTGGAGAGATGGTTGGCGGATGTAAACAACAGGATGTGAGAGAGAAAAACAGTAGGCGTGATATCCAGCAGGGTGACGAGTGTTTATTCTCCACCCACAGGCGAGGACAGGAATACACTAACAGACAAAGACACACAAGACAAAGTCTGAAAGTGACAAAAATCACAGCAGATCCATTAAAGACCAGAGCTAGGAGAGCATTTCCTCTCCAGTGCCACGGCCTCCAAACTCTTAATTAATGTTTCATGCCGACTTAGTGTCAGCGTTTTTGCAGAAGCACGAGTCAAAGTGCGACACTGTGACTCAGAAGTGATACGGAAAGTGCACGTGTGTGTTCCTATGTGTGATACTGAGGCTGCACAAATAGACACAAGATGACAAATGGATAAAACATCTTCTTTTCTCCCTCTGGGCGTCTTTTCTAGTAAAAATCAGCCTCCCGTCTGCTTCCTGAAGCTTCCCAAAAGTTAAAAATCCAACCCCCACAACACACACACAGGCCAAAACACACACAGAAACACACATAGACACACAAACTTTCCAGCCTTGCGCTGTCACACTGACCGATCACTGAGTCCAACCCCGACTCTTCCCCCACTGACCCTCCAGATGTTACACAATGACTTCACCAGACAGTATGAGCCTGGATCTCAGCCTGCTGCTGTGCTTCTGTGTCTACAAAACCTGTGAGGGCTAGTCTGCTTTTTAAAATGTGAACAAATCCCACAAAAAGACCAACAAGGAACTGATCCTACAGACAGCTACTGAGCCTAAAAACAACCTGACGTATCTTATTCCTCTGTGCTGTAGAGCTCCATTATTGTCAAATCACTCACTCCGTCATGCACCAAGTGTGTATTAATCCCGAGCCGAAATTATCCCAACTAAATTTCCTCCTGCCTGAATATTGTTTGCTGTTTCAGGAAATTACTGAGCTTTTTTAAAAATACAACTATATATTTAACACCCCCTGAAAGCACAACTTGCTGTTTCTCGACTCCAGTTTTTGCACTGATAAAACAGATAGGACATGACTTGTTTGTTTGGGAGTTTTAGGGGGCTTTCTCACTTTCAGGCAGGGTCAGGACACCTATTTCATCATTTGTTCATGACAGTCTGACCTGCTCATGCTTGTAGTTTTATATGGTACTACAGAAAACATAAAATGCAAATGAGGGTATTTCTCAAATGGTTGGATTTTTCCTTTAAGCCTACGGGTTGCTGTCAATGTAGTTTCACTATCTTTATTTTTAAACTCTTGTCCTGGTCATTGTAAGGGTCAGCCATATGAGTTGCAGCTTGTTTTTTTTCAGGACAGCCTGTAATATCCAGATGTAACATTTGATATAATACTTGCAGATTTTCTTTATTAGCCTTCACAACCAGAAAAAAACAAGCATCTTTTTATAATCATATTGAGGTGACTGTGTGGAATCTGACAATATCAGAGCCGTGATGGTTGGATACTGTAACCTGAAAAACCCTGTGCTTGGTGCCTAAATGGAAATAAATGTCATTGATTTCTCACTGAAGTGTTCCTGTACAGTATCCTGCTTCCAGAGGGGCATCATCAAGAGAAGCAAACCAGGCGAATGTTTGCTGGCATCGCTGGAAAGGTCAAGTTGTTCAATTTAATTTGCGCTACACGTCACTGCAACGACTACTTCAAGAGCAGCTCGACTGAGAAGCTCCTCAGTGGGAAACAGTCACATTGGATGTCCATTATTTTCTCAACTTTTAAAGCCAACGTGGTCGCAAAGTCTGCAACTAACAACTACTTTTGATATTGATTATTTTCTTGATTAATTAGCTGTTTGGTTGATAAAATGTCAGAAAATACTGAAAAATGTTAATTAAATGTTTCCCGAAGCCCAAGATGACATCATCAAATGCCTTTTTTTTGTCCATAACCCAACGGTACTCAGTTTTCTGTCATAAAGGAAGAAAGAAAACTGAGTACTGAAAGTATTCACATTTATGATGCTGGAAACTGGGATTTTTTTTCTTTTGAAAATTAAACAAATCGATTAGTTGATTATCACAATAGGGTGGCGATGAATTGCATACTTGACGACTACTTGACCAATAGTTGCAGCTCTGCCTTAAAGGGGTCAGAAAAATGGAAATTTGAACACAGATGCGGGCAAACTGCATCTACTGAAGGTGATTATGTGTGTTTTATAATCATTTAGAGTTAAGTTAAAGCATAAAAGGACAAAGTATTGTCAAGATATCATTTAAATCAGTGTTTGGTCCCACTCGTACTCAACTCCTGCAGCAGGAAGACTCTGTTTGTGTGCAACACAAGCACAGCTGTGTCTTATCCTGCTCTCATCTCCAGTATATGTATTAAGAAGTGGGTCAACACACTCATGCATCACTTTTTCCATCTCTACTGCGTTAGCACTGACCATTACACTCACACCTCTCCAGCCGAACTCACTCACCCTGTTTCCTCACAACACAAACTCCTTCTTTGCTTCTGTTAACGCTCTGGTTCAGCTCAACAAGTGTCTCCTGTAGCACATCAAGGCAGCTCTGTACTGAAGGGGGAAGATTTGGGGATTTATTTGAAGCTAAGCTCAACTTATCAGTCGTCTCTGTTGTGTTTCTTTGTGTTTTTCCGGTGCAGGTTTCCTCCCCTCCACACTTGTTGCCGCTGGATCCAGGGTAGAATCTGGGTCAGTGCCGGTCCCGCTGAGCACCACATAGCGAGCTCCTTAATCCTCAGAAAAAAGGCAAACACTTGGGGAAACTTGTTTGGGCGCGCTGCTGATCCTAATTCCTCCGTTAGTGGAGTTTTCTGAGGCGAATGCTTGCCAAGGAGGCGCATGCTTGAATGTCAAGTCATAGACACTGATGCACACTTGCACACACAGTGAACTTCACACAGATGAACAGGCTCGTTCACGTCTCTTCCAGTGAAATATGTAAGAAAAAGGTCTGCTCTTTTAGAAAAGTGCAAAGACAGTTGAAATATTTGGGCCTATACGGTCTCTATTCTCTGTCTGCTTAATCTGTGTGCATAATAACATGCCTGCAGGTGCATATCTCAGGGTTGTTACCGTACACTGGGCATGTGGGTGCTGGTGTAAGCATGGAGCAGGGCGTACTATGGAGGAAGAAACGCAATGCCACAAAGTGAAGACCACAGATTTCCTTCACTGCATAACAGCTACAAGTCGAGACAATAGTTGACATTCAGAAAAAGCCAACATGGATCATTAGTTCCTCAAGCATCATTATCTCCCCAAGACTAAATTACTGTCTTAAAATGCAACCTTTGAGTTTTCAAACAGAAATGGGGTCAGAAGGGTTTCCAAAAGGCTCCATGTTAGACGTCCAAAACATCCGGAGTGGTGTGAGCGCTAGACATAGCAGAAGTGAAACATTTCAAACTAAAAGCATACCAGTGTGGACGTGACCTCAGATAGTTGTGAGGCTGAGTACTACCACGTTTGAATCACTTTCAAATCCAGACTTTTCCTCTCTCTGTGTCCGAAGACTTGTTTCCACCCAAAGTGCCTGGGTATTTTAGCCTCAGGAATATTTTCAAGGAAATCAAAGGTTCCTTCAGACCGCTGGTTGTCTCGGTTGCCAATGCAGTCTACAGCCTAGTTAAACCAACTTGCGGAATGTTTTAGGACGGCCTGCACCTTTGTGTTTATTCAGATTGCAAGAAATGTTCCTGTAGAGCCTGATTCAGGGCCCTTAATGGGGGAGAAAGAAGCATTTACTCCAGAGTAGGGGGTCTTCTGAGCAACCCTGAAAAACCGCTGTCAAGTGCTCAACACTCATTGGCTTAACTTAGACAAGACAAATGCTGATTTGTTAAACTGGGAAGACAACAAGCACCACTTTTCCGCCTTCTCAATGTCCTCGTCAAGTAGCAGTCTTCTCTTCTGACATAAGATTCAGCATAAAGACTAGCAACAAACCCTCCATTGCTGTAATTCCTACATGCTCATAAAACTGGAGTTACATCCAGTATCGACTATCTGTCTTTGAACAGTCGAAGCTGTCGGATTCTACACCACAATGAGAACAAAATGGCTGAATGTTACAGGGTTGTTCCTGTAAACGTTCAAAAATCTCTCATTTCCCAAAAGTTCCTGTACTTTCCCCAAAAAAACCTGCTTCTTGGGGGGTCCAATTAATTTCCTTAAAAGTTAATTTAAACACAAACACAGCAAGTTCCTCCAAAGGTTTCTAGTTCCTCTCGTGGACCTGATTTAAAATATGCCAATTGAGCTCCACAGGCCAAAACAACATGATACATTACAGAGTCACAAAGAAGCGCATCCACAAGTTAATCAAGAAAAACAGCAACACTAACTCCACTGTCCTAAGAAAGAATCAGCAGTATGTCTTCAGCATATAACCAAGAAGATCCAGACGTGAGTCAAACCAGCTGTGAATCCAGCTCCTTTATACCATCTGTTGCATTACAGCGTTCCATGTAGCCAGCCATGCTTGTGCCAACAGGAAGAACCTGGCTGCCTGAGTCATGCCATACTTGCCCTAAATAATGCGCCACAACTGGGCTAAATATTTAACTTCAAATCCAGTTCAAGACAAACCCAAAGCTGAGCGGTTTGCTGCTCAGCCCTTAACTTGTAGCCACATCTGGACGCTGTGAATGACTCACATGAGGTTTTTCTGACAACTGTCTGTCCTACCACCATCTGCTGCAGGTCGACGAATGATCACAGTTTAAGATTTCTGCATTTAAAACAAATAAAGGGATAAATGGCTTCAACAGAAAGAGGTGAAAAGCAGCTGGAGACTTCATGTTGTATCAGCAGGAGGAGTTTACATCCTCCTCAGTCTGACAAATGAACAGGAATCACTGGAGGCAGCAAACATGCAGAAAGTGTGATAAAACACATCAATGTACCGATCCTGGCTTGGAAAATGAGTTTAAATATTTCATTTGACATGAATGGGGATCAGAAATCACTAAATATTTAGGAAATGAGGGAAACCAATAAAAATATGAGGTGGAAGAAGCTAAAACAGTTCGGACTTTAACCAGATCAAGTGCTTTTATTTTTCTACTTTTACAAACTAATGTGTGTTCAACCATTGCTCACTTCCTTGTACGCTCTAATTTCTCTAGGCGATGCCAAACACATCTGAATGATTCCTGGAAGATACAATAATAAACGGGAATGGAGAATATCCAATTTCGATAAAATGGGTGTCTTCATTTGAACATTTCCTTTATAGTTGGAATCTACAGTTTCACTTTAAATACTAGTTATGTCACATTCTTGAAAGAAAACTTTCACTTAAAAAATGTAACCTTCTGAACCCCGAAACCAGCCTGAGGGTTTAAAAGACATCTCATCTTGAAAATAAATAATAAAAATAGCCAAAACGCCACCATTTATTAGAGCCAGAAACTGTTAAAACAGAACTTTCCGATGTTCCTTGAACTACTCATCAGTTATGTGCCATTCCATTGGAAAACTTAACCAAATCATGATATTTCCCCAAAATTATATTTTTTATACATATCTCATTTTAAAAATTACCAAAATAAAGTTTTTGCATGAGCCAGATCTGTAAAAAACAAAAACTCTGTGGTCCTCATGCAGCTGTGACGCTATTAGTGATTCAGCTGCAACCAACAGTGTGGGTACAAAAATTCAGGAACTTTTTAGCTAAAATAAATAACTCTATTCTAATTAAGGGGATATTTTATGTGTTTTAACTAAAGTATAACAAAACAAATGTCAGCTTAAGTTGACTGTTGTTGTGTTGTTGCAACAGGAACACCCAGGTCATTAGTTTAAACCTACTGATCAGTTAGATTTCACAGTTGATTGTGGTTTCCTTTTACATACACAAAAACAACGTTCACTGAAACTAAAAGTCTGAATAACATAAACTGTAGATTTTATTTCATGACCTTTGCACAGACATTTTTGACATGTAAGGCTTCACATTAATCCATTTATCCTGTTGGTTCTCCTGTAGGTTAATGATGGCGCGACAATCAAGATGCTTTCTAGAAAAAGTCAACCTCCTCTGAGCCCACAGGGAAGTCTGAAGGGTGAGAGCTGGGAAGCAAAACACATTTAGAACACTTCAGAATGTGTTTCTCCATGCATCTCCACTGATCTGTGATTAGATCTTTGCTCTTCAGTAGTAGAAGGCCCTGGTAGACATCAGCTAAGACAACTGTTGATATGTTGAGCAAAGCAGTTCATTCCTGACCTTGAGATATCTATGTGACAAAATAAATTCAAGGTTCTCTTATTAGCTTCTGTCTGAGCTTTGAACCGTATTTCACAGTCTGTTGAAATGCAGGCAGTGTTTACACAGTAGATAAGAGACAAGTATGGAAACTCATTCAAAATTTTAGTAGTAAAATATCCATAGTATGCAGATGTCCTTAAATTCTCTCCACCTCTAGTCATGGTTGTGCTGTTTCCACAGAGGCTCAGGACTTTATACTGCAGTGAAAAATGATCCCACAGTGAGTAAAAATGTGAGCGAAGCAAATAACGTCCAAAACCTGCTTCGGGTTCAAAGGGTTCATGCAAAGTTCTGTGGAAATTCTAATATTATGAGAGGATAAATAGTTGGAAAGCAAAAGAAGGAAAGTCATATTTCACTCAGGAGGAAGCGTCAGGAAGAGCAACAAGGAGGCGAAGCGGCAGAGAGATTTCTGGCATGTTGGACAGGAGCCGACTCGTCCCGACTCTCGGCTCACCCAGAGGGGGAGTGACGGATGAGGGGAGGAGGTTCTGGAGAGAGGGGGTGAAATGGTAACTCGACAGCGGATGGAGAAGTTTCTGTCTTAAACTGGTCTCAATTGTACGCTGCGAGCCGAGAGGCCGGTTATGAGCTACAAAAAAAAGAAACATCAAAGCTGAGCGCTTCTGTTTAATAAGCAGTTTACAGGCTTTACACACTTTGATGTATAATACCTGGAATACTCCTGCTGGGAGCCCCGAGTCTGCCTGTCAACACTAAATCCACTGACATTCTGTTGATTCTACAACTTTAAAGTCGAAATCCTCCGACATCAACCTCTATTATCTCCTGAAACTGCAGCATGTCCAGAGATATGGAGCAGAAAGAGTAAAGCCAGAGTGGTCAGTTAGCTCCATTTGACCAAGCAGCAACTATATAAAACTGCCTGGAGGCTCATTTAAGGGCTGGGTGTATAAACTGCACAGAGGGATATTAAACCCACACCCTGCTAACCACACACACACAACCATTTAAAACCTTATATGGTGCCTCGAGCAAAAGAGAGGGGGGCAGAGAGAGAAAGGGACCGACCGAAATACAGACAGAAGGATAAATTTAGCTTTGCCTCAGAGAACCAAGGCTCCTGTGGATTTTCCATAATGATCCCTCACACACTGATTACTACCTTCGCTTTGCTCTCAAACGGCTGCCCGCCTGCAGCAAAAAGCCCAAGTCTGGGTCCGCTTTCAAAGTTGAGAGAAAAGTTGCATCAGTTTCGTCAGAGAGGAACATCCATGTGCGCGCCATCTGCACGCCACTGTCACTTT
Organism: Dascyllus trimaculatus; assembly: GCA_024666655.1. NCBI lineage: Eukaryota > Metazoa > Chordata > Actinopteri > Pomacentridae > Dascyllus > Dascyllus trimaculatus. The sequence continues at coordinate 21,373,023 of CM045465.1, read as the reverse complement.
TAAAAGCCAGAAAACGCTCAAAGTGGAGCTTTGCTGACGTGAGTTACGAGGTGCACGGGAGAGAGAAAGCGATAAAACCTCCACACATGCAGGCCCCAGGGCGTTAAAGGTCAAAGCACATGAGGGAAATCTGCTCAGAGTTTCACATTTTTGTGTGTTTTCTGATTTTCTGTGGCAGTGGAAGTAAATAATAGGTCAAATTGTGTCTTTTTTGTCAGATATTGTGATTTAAAGTCAAGCTTCAATTTAATATTTAATGTGCAATCAATTTGAAACATAATGAAGCATTTCCACCTGTGATATCATGAAGTATCATATCATTAAGCGTCACACAAGGAGGTCGGCATGAATTTGCATAATGTATATTTGCTCCCACTGATCTTTACTGATGGAAAAGGCATCTGAAAGTTAATGGAATATATTGAGCCTGCAGACACAGTGCAAAATGATCACATCCAGTTTGGAGAGCAACCAGTGTTTTCTTACTTTTAGACTTATCAACTAGTCTAAATATAAAATTAAATCGACAGGGAAAACAGTTGCTTGGAATATTTCTAGAATGCAGAGTCAGTCTCTTATGATTCCTAAAGCATGTTAAGGAACTGTGAGCAGAACAGGCTGTAAATGCATCATTGGATTGTTTGTGCTGAACGTCTGATCAAACAGTCATGCCTATGTGTCTACATGATGAACACAACTCTGACATGCACTCTCTTTACACTCCGTTTTTGGTCTCCACCTCCAAAAATGGGAGTTTCTGCCTCTTTAGCTGCTAAATTCCCTAAAATGTGAAGACGTCTGTGGTTTAAAAGTTGTGTCTGTGTGATGTATTTTTCATATCCAGACAGGAAATCCAGTAAAAGGTCACATGCCAATGATAGGTGTAAATCAAGTCAGAGTCAGACTTCCACCTTTAATTAGCTATCTCAGTGAGCTACATGGGGAAATTTAGCCCTGAGGAAACTTGTGGGCTAATTTAATGAGCTGCATATCAGACATATTTATCCAGTAACCACAATTCAGAAACACAATTCAGGACCAGACAGTAGAAGCTCTCACAAAAGTTGTACAAAATAGAAGGTTTCAGAGGTGTTCTGTACTGTGCTGCTGCTGCCATATAGAAAGAATGCCAGTCTAAATTTAATACTCTTTATTTATTGCCTGTTGCAGATCTCAGCTCCAGTTAACCTGATTTTAGTTAAATTAGAACCTTCTTTCAAACTCAAAAAGGAAACTGAATACGGAGAACATGCAACTATATCAGGATGAAAAGTGAAATGTAAAAAAAATCCACTAAGTGTAAAAAGTAAATCAACGAAGGCCCAAAAAGTTTAAATTTTAAGAAACTTCCCCTACTCTTAACTCTTACAGAGTTATTCAGCAACTGTTTAGACAGTTTTGATAGTCAAAAGTCTGAATTCCTAACAGATATGTGCCCCATATCATGCTGTGTGTCCCACAATCTAAAATAAGCTCTTTATTTTGCTGCTGTGTGTTCGTCATGTCTTGGAACAACCTGCAGATCCGGCACCACACCTGCAGTAAAAACAGTGCGTGCTTCATTATCATACTCAGCTGCACTCCTTCAGCTGAGACTGTAAACTCACTTATAGATATATGGATCCTGGCTGTAAAACTAGAACATGTGGAACAGTGAAACGCACACAGACACTTGACCTCTGACTGGCAGTAAAACGTGACCCGCTGTAATGTCATATTATCTTTTAGTTATTCTAAGAGTGAAATAAGACTGAGTGTGTGTGTTCATGTGTGCGTCCTGACTGAGCGTCTCTGGCTGCACACTGACACTCATGTTACAGCCGACACAGGGTCCATTCACAGGCAGACAGAGGAGGCCACCGGGGAGCAGGACGCCCTGCCCTGACGGAGAACAGGCTCTGCAGTGTGAACGCATGGACCAAGCTGTTCCCCCTATGTGTGTGTTTGTGTGTATGTGTGAGTGCTTCAATAAAATAACTCATCCTAAATGTATGCTGAGCTGTCCCAACGCTTCATGTATATTAATATATTACAGCTGGTGTTAGATTCATAGACAGCAGAGCGTATTTATCTGCAGGTATGCCGTGTGTTATGTAAGCAGGCTCACACTTGGAAGGCCCCGGAGCATGTGCAGAGCAAATATTCTCTTTTCCTCTGCTGCTCGCTCTCTTCTGCCTCTGCAGCGGGACAACATGTGCTCAGCAACATGCCAAATTTCGCAAGACGCAAGTTTATGCGAGTGCATGAGGTGGAATTTAAATTAAAGGTCCCTTTTTCTTGAACTCCCCGACCGACATGTGATCCCAGTGTCATTTTTCATCTCTCCTGTCTTCATTTATCTCTTTAACCCTCTGAACCCCAAGAGATTTGCAGCCAGTTTTGCTCCTGTTGCATTTTTACTCACTGTGGGCTCGTTTTTGACGGCAATATAAAGTCTTGCACCTTAATGTAAACGGCACAACTATGGCTAGAAGGAAGAGAACCCAAAATGTCTTTTGAGCAGTATGACACAGTTATGATGCCTTAGATCTTTTTGTTTGTTTTTTAAAGCAAAAAGCTTAAATTCTTCAAAAATTAAAAAATATAAAATCAACAAGTACATCTTCTTTTCAAGTGCCTACAGGTGCCCTACACACTATAGACATTTTACTATTTAGATTCTAATTTATTTCCTTCCAAGCTTCCTCTCTCCTCTGTCTAAGCACTGCCTGCAGTTCAACCCAGTGCAGCTGAAAAATCTCAGAATTTCTATGCGATTGTCACAAATGGCAAGGCCCATAATGGCTTTTTGTTTGCACAGAGAAGCCAGTGATTAATTTCTGGCAAATTCTTAAATGACACACGTAGAATATAGAGAGATTTGGATGAGACATCACATCTGGTGGAGTTTCCTGATTAACCAGCACAGATGATGAGTTTAAGGACGATCAGAAAGTTGAAAATCCAATGATTCTTTGCGTTTTCATAGTTTGTCGCTCTGATAAGTGGTCTAATTTTCGGCAAATTGCACGACAACGAGGCCGCAGACTTGCAAAAGGCCGACCAATGCACCTGTATAAAAGTAAGGGTGCGTTCCAATACTCATACTAACATGCCTATACTATTCCAGAGAAAGATTTAGCATGCACTATGTACGCAGAATGCAAAAAACATGCAAGCCCAAATGCTTTCTGGCCATTCTGATCCACAACATTCTGAGCAGAGGAAAAACTTGAGCCGCTGAAAGACAGATGACAGCTAACGTCACACTACAGACTTTCAAAGATGTCTTAGAAAAACCTAAGCTGAAGGTTTATTATTAGTAAGAAACATGTATTATGTCCGAACTGCGTGAGTGCTGCATGGAACAGTGTGTACTTTGTAAAGACTGCAGAAGTACATAGTGAATGAAAAAAGCATGCGATTTGGAATGCAGGGCGAGACTCACATTCCTACACTCCCAAAACCAGCATCTTTTGCCACTGTGCATCTATTTAATTCATTCATAGGGTCAAATTGTTAATTCTTCAACAGCACGGCAGCAACAAACTTCATCCTTCCCTTTAAAAATGAGATCTTTATGTGTCAAAATGTGAATAAACAGGATTTCATACCTAAAAGAAACACTACAAACCACATTGTCCACCAGTTACACCAACAACATCATTTGAACCCTAATATCTATAACTCACATTATAGAAGTAACACTACTTGAATTGACAAAACACTGTTAAACTGTTACATAGTTCACCCAAATGGAGAAATAGTTTAAATGTGATAACAGAAGACTTGATCAACTGATTGACTTCACGTCCTGTTTGGTGTTTGTTTTCCTGGCTTGAATTAGATCCAGCACGTCAACCAGACAAGCCTAATATTTCCTATTGTTGCTCAACTGCAGCGTCACTAAAGGCCTGTCGCAGCTGAGCGGAGGTGAAAGGAGGAATCGCGCCTCCACCTTCTCCCTGATCAGACGTAATTATTGCAGAACCTGAGGAACTTGATTAAGATGGAAAGCGTTCAACGCAGCAGAGACAGGAGGAGCTGGGAGGGACGGATCCCACACATGCTGCTGCCGGCAGAGAAGGTCAACATTGTTGTGAGGAATCCAACGAAGGCCCAGAGGACAGAAAGTGAGAGTGAGACCCGAACAAAGACTGCAGTCTGTTTCTCAAGATGCCTGAGCTTCAAACACTGCACTCTTGTTGCCATTCATGCATCCCCCACTCACTCACACACACTCACACACACACACACACACACACATACAGTATTCGTGCTTTACTATATATAGAATATCCACTGCACTAATACAACCTGGCCCTTGTGTGTCGGTGAGGAGACTTGCACCTGAGTAAAAAGTCTCATTCACTGTTTCTGCTAAAAGTAACATTCATTCAGTCACAAAAGGCCACAGAATCAATTCTTTAAGTGTTTACAGTCTGATGCTCAATTTGATTCGAGTGAATCTTACAGTCAGGAGGAATTTTTGCCAGTTCAGTTGTCGTCTGACATTAAAACTGCACCAATTAATCGATTACTTATCATCTATTTAATTAATCGTCAGCCATTCCTCACTAAATGTGAATGTTTTCTGGTTTTGTTCTTCCTCTAAGGACACTAAACTGAATATTTTTGGGTTGTGGACAAAATAAGACGTGAGGATGTAAATTTTTGACTTCGGGAAACACTGATCGACATTTTTGATGATTTTCTGACATTTTATAGATTGAAAAACAACAATAGACTGACGGAGGTGAGGCTGCCAGTCTGTGCCATCGGCCCCTCTGACCACCACCAACCACTCACTCTCACACTGCATTCACACGATTCATGGTACTATTTTTATAGTTAATTTGATAAAAGTGGTGTTCTTATAGCGAACTGATCGTGTTTCTTTTTTATTCTTCTTGTATATTTTGACTGTAATACAAATAAAACTGAACTATAAAGCCAAACACATCATTCTGTCTGGATCTTCCCAACATCTGTGACTCAATACAGTCAATATATACTGTATGCTAATATAGTCTACACATACCTATTTGAACATGTCTACATATAAAAATATGTGACATTTTAATATAGATGTTTTATATTTAAACATAGATCTACAAGCAAGGATAAAATGCATCTCTACTTGGTTTCAGTGCACTATAATTTCTACATATTTATACATTCTTCATGTCAGTCAACTTATACAACACAAAAGGTATTATGTTACATTAAAATGTAATTCTGAGAACATACTGAGTTAGATTGGAGCTGTGTTTGTGTCCACCTGGTGAATAAAACTCTGCCATTCACCCTCTTTTAGCTCCATTTTTGGTCTCCTCCCCCAACTCCTCGGGGACATTCCTGACTCTTAAGCTGCCAGATTATCCACAATGTGAATGTAGTTTTTAGCAGTTAGCCAATGAGACTTACTGGGGATGTTTCTGTGTTTATTCTCATCACTAACAAATAGACTGACTCAGTATCCCTGACAGTATTTTCTTCCTTCCTGAAGCAGCCGACATCCCAGCTGCAGCTCTCCGGTCTGCTTCTGTGCTGCTATTTGACAGGAACTGTAGCCTCGGGTCTTGTTTAAAGGACCTACATTCACAGCTTGAATGCTCTCTGAAGTTTTAACAACACAAGTCTTTACCTGTCTGCAGGAGTCTCTGAGTGTGTGTGCTTTTGTTTAGCTCACGCTGTGGGGACATAGATGGGTTTTACGCAGTCACAATGTGGTGATTTAAGTTCTTATTTGGGTTAAAACAAACAACGTCTCATGGAATAGATCATTATAGTGTCGAACAAAGACGTGGTCTAAAGTTAGGTTAGGGCTACGGGAAATGAATGGAAGTCAGTGCGATGTCCTCTGAAGTGATGGAAACACTAGTGTGTGTGTGTGTGTGTGTGTGTGTGTGTGTGTGTGTGTGTGTGTGTGTGTGTGTGTGTGTGTGTTGTCTCAGGCTCCCTTGGTCTCTGTGGTGTCTGATTCCTGTCCTGTTTTTTTTTCCCCTTAAACTCAGTTGCTCCTCCTGCCGTCACCACACACACACGCACACACGCACACAAGCACACACGCACACACACGCACACACACACACGCACACACGCACAGCTCGGCCTCACTCCCCTCTTGGCCCACAGTTTTACCCACAAAGACATATGGCTGGAAGACACACTTCAAGTTACATAACTGAGAACCTTTAAACGCAGGGTTCATCTTACTGCATATATCTGTGTGTGTGTGTGTGTGTGTGTGTGTGTGTGTGGTAAGTGTGCGCACGCGTGTGTGTGTGTGTGTTATCTCTCTCTTTTTTACTTTTACTTAAAAAAACACACTATAACATTGCTGTAAGGCAACAGAAAAGGCTTCTGAATTAACAAATAATACAGTGAAACACAGCCGCAATAATACATTTGTGTAGAGAAACCTCTAGAATGGTCTTTAATCTGCTTATAACTACATCTTTAATGCTTCTCTTCATGGTATAAATGCTAACTATGAAGTGAAACACACCCTTAGCGATCCCACACCACACCAAAGTTCAACACATAAAGTTAAAAAAACAGAAAAAGTTCTGAGTCTGAACTAAATTTCTCCATTATCCAACTCTTCCTCCAAGAAAACTCCTTTATATTCTACTAATCTGCTGCAGGAAACATGTTTTAGAGGTGATGTAACAATGTAGAAAACAAACTGTACATTATAAGAGTCATTTCTAGGGGACACAGTTGTAATACTAGACATTGTTCTTACTAACTTCATGTCTAAATCTTTTATCTAGTAAAAACATGAGTATTTTCTATTTTGCTGGTTTTATATGATCAAAAATGGAAGATACTTGTATGCATTTGGAGTTTTTAATGTCAGTGGGACAAAAGAAGCTACTCAGTGGTGTCATCTTGGTCTCCTGGATGTTCCGATGAGGAAAGTTTTTTCTTACACAGTAAAACTTTAATCGATCAGTGGAAAGAGACCTACACAGAGGTCATTTTTAATGCATTTGTGGAAAAACGCCAAATATTCTAGGTTTCCAGCTTCTCAAATGAACTTCTTTGCAATATTTTACACAATCAAAAAAGATAATATTCTGGTTTTGGATTGTTTCTTGGACATTATATTGTTATTTTCAGACATTTTATAAATGGACAAACTCTGTGGGGTTTATTTCTTCTGCCCTCAACCCAGTGCTCTAGTCTTTAAATATGGTTTCTGTTATGCTCTTTGTTCATTTCATTCTCCAAAAAGGTTCGATTAAAGGATACAGATGACCACAGCCTGAGGTCCAGGAGGGAACCATGATGCTGATGGGTGTTGGTGTTGAAGTGCAGTGGCATCATCAGGCCAGAGCATCCAGGTTTAATGAGCTGAATGTTTGATGAATCGACCTGGATCTCAATTTTGTTTGGTTGTTTTTACAAATGTAAGAGTAACAATTGAAAAAATAGTCGTTGATCGGTTCATCCACCATTCCGATGGTGAATTAAAGCCTCAAAATGCTGGGATATTATCTTACTGTCAGTTAAAGACTGCAAAATACTCTTCTGTCCTGTCAGGTGTTTCATAGAAGAGATTAGCAGTTTCATTTTTATGCATTCAGCAACTAACAACATATGACAACAGTTAACCAAGAAACTATGAGATTGTCTTACTGTAGTTTTACTGCTGTAGTTAGATAAGCTATCATTAGGCTCAACATGGACAGGATCTTTAGTGTTGATCAGCTACACAGTTATCAGATTGGCTCTGATTATTATTAGTCGTTTATTTGCGGTATCGTGTTATGAGACTAATAATAACTCTGTTAATCGTATCAGTGAGACATTCTGCACCCACTGTGATGTTAATGTGGAACTGGACTAAGCATAGAGAGAAAGTGGGATGACCTTAGAGGCTTAGAGCACAGTGTCTCACATCTAATATTCGTTTTACTCTGAAATAACTTCAAAAATGGCGCAAAGATCAGGTTGTAATCTAAAGATTTCTGAGCCCCATTCATGTCAACATCCCAGCAGCATCTCTGCTGAAGTGAGTGTGGAGGAGGAGCCCGACTGCCATTGGCTGGCCTGATAGTGAAACTTCATAACGAATATTTTGGAATACTTTCTGATGACTGTAAGCAGTTAAGTTACCTGAGTATCTGGAGGATTTGTTGCCCTCTAACCACTGACTGCATATAAACAACGAGAGTCCAAACCTCAAGTTAATATGTCTAATTTGAGCTGATGTGCTGCTCATTCTGGGTTTTCCGTGTATAATTTAGTGGGGTCTTAACCTAAATTGTTAAATTAGTCATGCAAATCTCCATAATTAATGATACTTGCTATTTAATTTAGTCAGGAAATTTGGCATTTTACATACATTTGTAGGGCTTTAACTGTAGCATTAACTTTATTCAGGAAAATTCACATCATAAGTTAATGTAAGCTAAACCTGTCAGGTAAATTTGCAGCCCCAAACTTTCTTTACTTCTCCAACGACAATCACTTTAGGCCAAGATTTGTGTTATAAAAATGGGCAATATAAGTGACGGGGACTCGAAATGATCAAAAGTAAATAAATATTTGGCATGTTGCATGAAAAACTACATATAGACTTAATAGTATAAGTCTATAAATAGTTGCCAGGTAATACTGTGCCAGTCAATTAGCCAAACTAATTGATTAACTTTGCTTCTGTTGGATAAATGAATTTATTTTTAATAAACTTGTAGAAAAGTGCAGGTTCTAAATAAAAACATACATTCAGCTTTGTTTAAAGACAGTATAGGGCACAAAGAAAGAGACAGAGTTTAAGTTTTGCAGCACAAACCTGCTGCATTCTGGACCCCAAGGCTCAACTTTTGAATGGAGAGCAGGGCACAACACACACACACAAACACACACACACACACAAACACACACACACACACACAGACAATCTCCCCCTACCTGCCAATTAAAGCCCCATCAGAGTGAGATAAAGCTGATTAGCTCCACTGGGAGGCTGCAGAGCCAATCAACAGGCCCTGATCATCCCCCCTCCGTCACCCCTGTCCCCCTCCTCACCCCTGATCGATAACTCACATTGGTGTAGAGCACAGAGTCGATCTCTCCGGCCTCAGACAGCTCGCTCAGGTTCCTGTCCCAGTGCAGGAACTGTTCGCCTCCGTCCAGGATCTCCATGGTTGTGTCGGCGGCAGCAGCAGTGGAGCACCGCGGGGTTCTGTCGCTCTGCACTCAGACTGGAAAACACAAACTCTGCTCCAAGTCCGCCAAACTCCAAGTCCCCAACAAACTTGTGCGAGGGAAGGAAAAGAAGCGGCGCAAAGAGAGACACGTCCAACGGGTTTTAGAGGGATGGATGAAGTGTCAGCGGTCAGATTCAGGCTGAGAGTTATTGTTGTTGTTGTTGTTGTTGTTGTTGATCATCTCCTCTCTGGGTCAGGGTCCACAGACAGAGCTGAGCTGCCTCTAGTTCCTTTTCTTTCCTCCTCTCAGTCAGACACACAGGAATGTCTGGGCGGAGCCACGGAGGCCGGCAGGCAGCACACACACACACACACTCACACACACACACACACACACAGCATCCACTAATACACCAGAACCAGCACAAACACTGCTAATGTGAACAAATGTATTAGTGAGACATTTAAGAATGTATGTGAAGTGAAAAATGTATTTAAATATGTAGTGACTCGTCTTTTCCAGCTGTTTGTGACGCTGATTTCAAACACTTACTTTAATAAAGTAGAGTTTCTGGTGTTGAATTTCAAAATAAAACACTTATTTCTGATTTCAGACTGTAGCAACCTGTTGCATTAAAGATAAAGTGAGAGAACAGCTGTCAGTTATACCCAAAGAAATTAATGTATTAAAATGTTTGATGCTTCTGATGTTTGCTTTTTCCAACTACAGTTTACAAGCTCAACAACGATTTTTAACTATTAATATTATTATTAATAGTAGTAGTAGTTGTAGTACATTCAAATTATTATAATGCAAGTTGATTTTAAACATTTTAAAAATATAAAATCATGCAAAAAAATTAAATTCTACTCATGATTTATTTGCAATATAAATAAAATGTTATGTATTTCTTTTTTAAAAAATAATTAAAAACAGTTTAATTAATATTTAATTGTGTTTAAATAGTAATATTTCATTTCACAGTAAAATTGTGCACATTTACTACAAAATCTACTGTCATCATAAGACAACCTACAATAATAATATGTTTTCTTTTTATTCATTTCTCTTCCTGTGTGTGTTTGTGGTATGTTTCTTAAATTCATAATTACTTTTATAATAATTATTATTATTGTTAGTAGTAGCATTGCACACGTTAACTGCTACGATGTAAAAAAACAATTCCATGATTTACACATAAACAGTGAGCAAATTCTACTTACAGTTTAAATTAAAGACATATTTCTTAATTTTAGAATTAAATCCACACCGGTGCATATTTATTATGACACCTGCTGTCATCATAGGACAAACTATACCTAACATAATAATATATTTCTCCTTTTCTTTCGCTTTGTGTGTGTTTATTATGATTATCTTTTAGTTATCATTACATTTTTTGAGTCTACAATCAACACATATTTACTTATATATTTTAAAAATGAGCAAAACTTTATGTGGAAGTTTTCTTTTATGTGGTAAATTCAGGCAAACAAACAAAATAATTAATGAGCCCCTTAAAGCCGTTAGGAAATTTGAAAAGCTACATACTGGGTAGTTATATATATATATATATATATGTATATAAAAATAAACTGCATAAACTCTCCATCCTGTTTGGGGTAGGTTTCCTTTTTTTAAGTTTACACTCTCTTATTTCCGGTCTGCTCTTCTTTATTTCCGTCAACTTTACTTTCCTGAACTGAATCCACAGGTTTCCAAACAATGTAGTCCCGCCCACATCCAGCTGGCTGACCAATCAGAGCTCTTCTCCGTTTAAAGCCCGTTCGACCGTGTAGTTCCGCCCCGCCAACCCTTTAAGTGACAAGTGACGCAGCCAATCAAAGAAGACATGTGGAATCCGTGTGACCAATCACTTTAGGCCAAGAATACCCTCAACTTAAACCCGCCCCTTGTGTCGCAGATATAACCAATCAATGTCCTCTGGCGAAAAACATTAAAAAGTAGGTTAATTAAAGTTATTTTAAGTGCTTGCTTATAGCTCCTATATACATATATAGTCTTAAAACAGTTATACTTTATACAAATACATGTATCTGACTGCCATAAACTTACTTTTATGATATATTTTATCTATCTATAACTTGATTTTATAGCTTTTCTGTATTATAAATTTCTTTATAAGTGAATTTAGGAAAATTTATGATCACTTGGATGGTTAAATCATACATGTTTTAACTGTAAGATGTAAAAACAGGTATTAAGACAAACACGTTCTGGAAAAAAATCTATTAGATCAACCATTACAGAGAAATTAAGTGACAGCAGGTGTTAGCTGAAAGCAACCAGTCACTGTCAAAGAGGAAACAAAAACAGATGTGTGTGATAACAACTGACAAGAGAGTGACAGAACAGAAAACAGAGCAATATCAGTACATCATGCAGTTAGAACTGTGCACATTTCAAATAGGAAAACAAAATACAACAGATCTGAAACTCACTTCCTTTAAATTTGCACACTGGCCTCCTTTTTTTGTTTACCTGCCAGTGTCTCTGTGACCTGCACTTTTCTCTCCAGCTGAACAACATTCAGTCATGAGACATTTGCATGGGCAGCTGACATTTGGCATCAAGTCAAGTCACATCTGGACATGACACAAACTAAAAAAAGATATCTTTAGGTCACAACAGCCAAAACTGTGGTTACATGACAGAGTTCTGCTTTTTTTTTTTACTAGTGATTTTGTATTCAAACTGAGCAGCAAAAAACGTTTACACTGCTAGAACCTGATGTGTTTCATTTATCCTATTGATTTCTCAGACTAACCAGCTTTTTGCTTGCAGACGAGACAGGAATCAGCTCTATTAAATTCAAAAACAGAATACTCAGCCGTCCTCTGCTCCCTCTAAAGCTGCTGAGTTTAAGGAAGATTACGGGGTTGGCTTTGTTGTGGCAAATCCTCACTGATATTATTGGGCTTTCTGCAAAACAACACTTTATAAATTAGGAAGAATATTCTTGTTTACAGCTTCTGAAAATACATTTCTCAGATTTAGCTTTAGGTCTATCTAGCTCAAAGACAAGGAGGCATGAAGTCCTTAGTCCTTAAGTTTACAGGGGCAGCAACTATTTGAAAGAGGAAATTTTGCTCAGATTTTGCAGCTTTTTTACTTTCAAATAAAACCAGGGGAAGTTGCAGTGAGGAAACGGCGGTAGGACATGCGGGGGGGCCACACAGGGTGAACTTGTCTTACTCATCATGAAACACTTGGAAAAAACTTGTGTTAACGGATGCAATGAAACAAAAACTGTTTCCACTATGAGTAATAGCTGCTCTTAACAGAGCTACAACTTTTCAAAACTTTGCACTGAGTCACAAACTCAGATTTAGGATGTATAAGAAGCATTTGGAAGCAAGTGGGCAGGATCAACAAACATGTTTCACTGTATTTTCATCCCTTAAACTCCTGCTGGCAACATTATTTTCACACAAAAAGGGCTTATATGCTTTTGTTGTACAATGAAATTCATAATCAGTAAGCGTATATTGACTACAGGAAATGTTCTGTCTGCTCCTCCTGAAGCTGCAACGTCCTCTCTTCCACCAGCAGGGGGGGCTATAGTCAAAAATGATCAGTGTGTCACAGTTTATTCTCTCCCCCTACTGGCAGATCAGAACAGCTCAGTTCCTTTACTTGGTGTCCTTGAGTCTTATATTTGTATGAACAAGAAAATACAAAAAGAAGTTGTGTAGTTAGAGGAAGAGGAAAATCCTTCAGATTCTTTCTCTAATGTTGTCGCTCAGGAAGATGATGTTGTCTGCGGAGAAAAATCAGGAAGAGAGAGTTGAGTTTTTAGATGAAATGCTCAGAGAGAGTAGGTATGTGTGAGTGTGTTAAGTCTGACCTGCGATGATGGTGGTGGCCTGACGTCTGACTTGGTTCTTATCTACGTACTCTCCATAATCCAGTTTTCCCTCCACAAGAACCCTCGACCTGAAAGAGACGAAGTTTCAGTATCATTGCTCACACAATGATTTCCTTCATTCTGAAATTCCTTATTTGTGGAAGCGGATTTTGATAGTTTGAAGACCACAAAGACATGTTTCCATATTGTCAAACAAAAGTTCTGTATTTTAATTTGTGTCTGAGGTCGTCTTAATGGTTTAAAATGGCAGGAATGAATTAGTGAAAGGTGTACTTCCATACACTAATCACACATTAATCAAGATTTAGCTAAATGCGAACCAAAATGTGTGTAACAGCTGTTCTGACCAGACAAACACTTTAGCTGCACTCTTATTTTTCAGGCACATGACATGCCAAAAAAAGAAAAAAACAAAACAGCCAGGAGTGGTTTGCTGCTGAAGCGATCAAGGGCTCGTTGACATTGTTAAAACTGCGGTTCAAACAAAAGGTTAAATAGCTCTGGGAGCTAGCTAATGACAAGCACATTAAAACAGGAGATTGTGGTTAGAGTGACATAAAGTAGAAAAAATGAAAAAAAAACAGATGCATGCTCCACGTTTCACCATGTCATAAAAAATTGTGGCCAGCTTCACTTTGATTGGTAGAACATGATGTACCTTTGAGTGCTGGGCATCAGTTTGCAGTTTCTTATTAGCAGTTTCTAATGAAAATGACCTGTAGCCTGTTGATGTTATACCAGCAGTCTGAACACACTATCAGTGCTCAATAAAACATACCAGGAGGTGTTTTTCCCCTAAACTTTACCAATGACCTACAGTTTTTTTTTTACTGCCCTACACTTCTGGTTTAATTGCTTTATAAAGGTAATGGGACACTCCATTGATTTTACACGAGGTTTACTCATCATGTCGAGTCGTCATTCTTCCTGTGAGAACATTGTCAACACGTTAAAGTCTCAGAAAATAACCCTGGTGGTAATACTGGGCTGTTGGCTTGGGTTTGGATGTCAGTGTGTTAACAGAACTGGTACAGCTCCACCACTCAGCCTTGCTGCTTATTTTCCTGGTGGCCACTTGTGGTATCCTGGGAACCAGACTAAACTTAGAGCTCATGTTTCTTTCTGTCTGGCAGAATCCGTCTGGCCCTCCTCCCATTCTAACAGATTTCCACCCAGCATTGCTCTTACTGAGCCAATCACAGCAATGTCTCTAGTTTGAAGTTGGTTTGATATGACGACTTTACGGAGGAGCGCGTTTGAGGCTCATTCACGCTTTAGCACTATGTCAAACATTTTGTTGCTCTGATTGGTTGTAGCTCGATCCGACTGCATCATCCAGAGACATTCTGGTCCGTACCAGCTGCTCACACTGCTTGGGAACTGAAAATAAACTGAGAGGTTCTAACTTGGATTTTGTTCACTCTTACATTGTTCAGGCTTTCTATGATGAATTTTTATTCCCCTGAGGTCAATATTTGTACAACTTCCCCAAAGCCTAGAAAGTGAGTTTTATTTGTAAATATTATTCTAATGCTAATCTGTGCACCAGCAGGAGAAACACTGATGAACATGTGCACTGAGCAGCACAGCATGAAGGCAAACCCAGAAGCCAGGAGACTTTTTTTGTCTTGTGTCAGTTCTACTTAATACATCCATGAGTGTGAGACTTGACACTTTAAATAGAAAAAATGCGTGAATTGAGGAGGCAGGCAGGCTCTGATGAGGAGTTAAATTATGGGAAACGTGGGATTCAGTGTTTTTTGAGCTTCATATCTTGGCTTCCGTGGCTTTGACTGTGAACCACTTTTATTTTGAAGCTGCCTAATTTAACTGAAGTGTGCTGAATTAATGCTGAAGTGGTGGTTTGAGAAGATGTATTTTGGAGTATTTCTGGTCATTACAATAATCCATTAACTGATATAAATTTAAGATGACTACAGCTGCTGCTCTTCATGAAGGGATAAACGACATTTGTGCAGTCACTTCTCTTTAATAGGCTAAAATATAAATTATGCACAGACCATCATTTAACACACGGACTGCATGACCAAAACCACCTCAACGCCTCTCTAGCTTTTTCACTGTGTACCGTTAAAATTAGTCAGAACATCAAAATAAAAACCCAGATTAGAACAGAGTCTGCTCCTCTGCCTGTACAGGGAGCAGGAGGTCCGTACCCTTTCTTGACGTACTGGTAGGCCACGTCTCTCAGACCAGGTTTGAACACTGACACGCGATGCCACGTCGTCTTCTGACTGATGTCTCCTGGAGTCAGAAAACAGCAGCAGGTGAGTCGGTCTCAGTACGTTTCATCCACAGCACAGAACATAAGAAACACCATGAAGCAACAACGGACATTACTGTGAACATCAACATTTGAAATATCTCTAAAAGCTAAATTTAAACTAACAAAACATGTGCATCTGTAACACTACGGCTGCATTTAGCTGTTAATGTTCTGCAAGCACATATGTGGAGGATTAATCTGGTTGATTAAGACCCGTCTGAAATCTGCTTTAGTGGCATTTCTATCACACTGAACTCTAAAACATGCACCATCAGCTGTATTCGATACTTCTAATGAGGATAAGGAATCAACCATGAAAGCTGCAGCACTAAATGAAAACTCACACACTTAAAATGCAGCCTAGAACACCAGCATGAGAAGCAGCTGCTCTGACAGAGGAGCAGCTGTCTGGACAGAAAACCTTGAAATCCAGCAGCAGTAATCAGTTACAGTTTTTGTTCAAGTTCTCTGATGACCTCTAGTGGCAAAAAACAACATTTGTATCCAATTTTAACAGCAGATCACAATATGTGTATAAAAGTTACTGTTTCTGTCCAACAATTATAATCTTACCTAAATACATCACCTCGATAGATAATTATTATTTCATGTTTAGCTCATCATTTCCTACATGTCAATTTAATATTATTTACTACCTAACAATACCCTATAAATGCACTACTACCAGCTTAACACCAGTAAATTGTAGCATGTTTCTTTTCCCTCTTAACTATTTTCAAAGATTAAACTTCGTATGAGCAGAACCTATGCACAAGAGATACTACAATAATTATTCTGTCATCACTAGACATGAAATACTGAGAATGTAATTCAGCCATTAACACCTTCACCCCCACAGCCCCGACACTAAAAATCACTGACACCGAAATGCCGAAGATAAACTGTGAGCTATGTCCAACCTTGAAGTAAAAACAGGCTGTTTTATTCACAAACTGTCCTTCAGCAAATACATAATGTGACAAGTGTCTGGAAAGAATAACAACAGGGAATATCAATGCATGCTTACTTGCAAATACAGTACCTCAACCCAGACAAACATGTCGTGGAATTTACAGCTATGGATTGGCATGAAATAGCAAGATTCAAACCTCTGTTGAGCAATTTCTGCACCGGCAGTCACAGACCTGTCAGGCTGCCACTGTTGGGCAAGGACCTTAACCCTGTCTGATCCTCCTAAATTCAGCTTCCTGAAATGCTGGGAACAAGGCTAAATGTGCCCTTGTGGAATCAAACAAGGATGTTTAATGTTAAAAAATACGAGAAGATCCCACTTTATGATCCAAGCAAAAGATCAAACTGAGAAGACAGTCTCCTACTAAGCCGTCCTACCTGTTGAGCTCGTCTCTCCATCTCCGGAGCGCCACATCTCATTGGTTGCCAACGAGAAGATGGTAACAGGGTTTCGACCTTCCACTTGTCTCATCACTGGTTCCTGACCAACTCGGCCCAACAGCTGCACACGGTTTATCGCTGAGGGAAAGACAACATTGGTAGTGTGGTTAGATCAGTGTTACATGAAGCGTCTTTGTTGGATATGTAACATTCCCACATTGAAATAACACACCAATGTTACATATGTTGACTTTTGTATCTGCAACAGGTTTCCAACCATGCAGCAACCTCTGTTCCAGTTCTCCATGAAAACTGCTGACATTAAAAGCTCTTTCCTAAATCAATCACACTTAATCTACAATAATAAGCCTGGACAAAATGATTAGTACCCTTCAGAGGTGCTGATAAATTAGTGGACTGTAGCAATATCAAGCAAATTGATGTTTTCAATTATTATCACAGGGGTCTTCAATGTTATAATCAGTCATTCAGTCTGTGAAGGGTAGAAGAAAGCTCACTGTGTTGTTTGGTAACATTATATACATCAGTCTGAACACGAACAGACAAGACACAAAAAATAAGAGTTGTCTGACATAAGGAGGGCAGAAGCCAAACAAGATTATCTCAGACCACCCCAAACTAAACGATAGTGTGGCCTATATAAAGTACAGAACAGATCTCTATGGTCAAGGAGCTGCACCATTTCTGAATGAACGTGGGCTCCACTGATAAAGACTTCATAATAAAATGAGAAACATAAAACTACCAGAATGGAGTTTGCTAAAATGCTCGGACAGAAAAAAAACGCTGTGAAACATGGGGAGGGCTCGGTTGTGTTCTGAGGCTCCTTGCTGCCTTGAATTTGAGCAGAACAGAGTGAAAATGTGAAAATTATCAAGGTATCCTAGAGCAAAACATACAACCCATGGCTCCTGTGAAGGGATAACGACCCAAAACACACACAGATCTAAAAGCACCAGAAGGTAGATGACAATGAAACACTGGACCTGAAGTCCTGATCTAAATCCAGTTGAATATCTCTGGAAACAGCCGACACACACCGAACCTACACTGGAGAACTGGAGCAGTTAAAGAAGATAAAATCTCAACTTACATCTCTCCAGGATAAGACTGGTTTCTGTGCTCCTGTATCTCACCATCTGTCTGATGATCTGTGAATGAATAAGAGACAAGACGCAGAAACTTTAAAATACTTCCTTATTATAAATTTATGAGTGCACCGTCCCGTATAAGACTGCACCTCAGGTCCAGAAATGACCTTTTTTGGTCAGGAAATGAAGTCTTTTCTGCCATTGAAATGATGCCTTGAAATGCTTCTTAAAATGAAAAATAAAATTTCAGGGAGGAATCAGGCCTTTGGTCATTTTAACAGGGAGGTCCTTAGGAGGGCTACTGCAATATTGGACTGCCAGGATCATCTGCTCAGCAGGGAATTTAAGTTAAGGTTGTCAAGGCACCTGTTTGGAAAACTAAAACACTCCACGCGCGTTTTATTTCTAGTGCTACTCTGGCTGCATCTTCGCTTTACCTTGGCACATGGGCACATTTATTATTATTATGTATTTAGTATGGATTTCTATTTCCTGCATTCCTTTTTAATGTTAGTATCTAAATTCGTTCTGCATAACAAAATTTTCTCTTCAGGCAAAACAAAGATAACATTGAACCTTGGTATTTTTGAAACAGAAAAAATACAGTTTTTGTCTTATTTGCACTGGTTTTGTAAGTTCAACTTGAGGCTTTTCTAACAGCTGAATGATCTAAAACAAACACGTAAAAACTGAATATATTCCTGGACAATCTCTTAATTTATGGCTACAGATCTTCTTTGGCAGTCTGATGGAAAAAGATCAATGAAAGCAAGGCAGTCTTCTCTACATAATATTTAAAAATTGCTAGCTTCCATCTGCTTTAAATCACAATACTTTCCAATAATAAGTGGTAAAAAAAGGATTAATAAATCTGTCAAGTACAGTTGTATGATCCAGTAAGACTGTTTCCTCCTCACCTGCGCTGAGGCACTTCTAAACATCTTTTCTGTGCTGGACAGTCTGCTCAGAGTGAAGAAAAACAGAATAGCTGAGGACTTAAGAGGACTGACCTGAAGAACACAAGAAAACAAAAATGCATTATCAGTAGAACTCAGGGTATCTGTAAAATATCATCCATAGGCTAGAAAGAGAGAATATTAACATCACGTTTACTAAACTAGGCCTGACAATACAGCTGGATGATTTGGGGAAAATATCTAATTGCTTTTTATCTCACAGATATTGTGATTTGAGTTGTGACATGTTTTAAAGTCAAGCTTCATCTCAATATTCACTATATGATAAATGTAAAATCACAGCATTTGTCTAATTTAATAGCCACACCTCGTACATCCTGGATTGCAATTTGCTAAATGCATTATTTCAATTTGAAATGTCAGCCCTAATTTATATATAACATCATGATATACAGTTCAACAGCACAACGTCTCTAACTTTAGCCACTACTCTCAATGATAGACATGACGTAACTGCTGTACTGGACATTAGCATTAGCTTGAGCTATGTGTACCTGTTTATCTGGCAACTGAGGGTAAAACAGCAAAAACTGTGATAGTTCTAAAGTATTAAATCAGGTAACACACACAAGCACATAATGATGCTAAGAATCTGTAAGAGGCTCATTCAGGTAGAATTAACTGTTTCATTTTGAGGGTCCGCCATTGTTTCACATTAAAACAGTCTATTAGATGCTAAGAGGTGATTTGTATTTGTTTTAAGAGCTGTACAATGAATTATGTAACATTCAATGTTACTACAACAGGATGAGTGAACCTGAGAGGCAAAGCAGCAACAAACTGACCGCTCTTAGAAAGGACTGTGGTGAATTTACAGCGGAGTGTCAACATGGACTCAAAGTCAGAGCTCCGGTTGAGCAGCAGCCCTGAGGCGTCAGGAGTCTCCCGCCACCGGAACCGAGCCACGAAATAGATCCTCAAAATGACCGTTTCTCTCGAATTATTCTGATTAACAGACCAAAGCAGCAGCTGGACAACAAACTGTCTGTGAAAAACAGTTTAAATGTAGCACTGAGAGGAGAAAGGAGCCTCATGAAAACTTACCAGGTGCAGCACTTCAGATCAGACTTCAGTAACCTCACGTTGTTTCCGTTCCGTCACCAACACAAGTCCGACGTACTACGGCGCGGCATTAAGGTTCCGCTTCAAGATTAATATAACTTTTTTCTTAAATTGAGTAGAAATTAAATAAAGTGTGAGAAAGTATTATCTCTACCGTTGACAATTAATGAGAGACTAAAAATAACATTTTGAACACACTGACAATACATGAATATCCTGTATGAAGAGCAAAAAAAGTTGAATTAAAGCATTTTTTGATAAGGTCTCCTCTAGCAGTTCTTAAAACATGATTATCAAATTGTATTTCGAGTTTTTCCTTTAAAGTTAACAGCAAGAATAACAATTTCTCACACTTGATTTTATTTTTAATGGAAAGTTTGTGATAAATACTTCTGATGCAAAGCTGAGCATCAATCAAACTAAACCAGAGAACAGCTGTTGTCTCTGCAGCCCCATGAATCAACCTCGGGTTTGGATGTAATTAATTTTCACCATCAGATTATGGAAAACAATCCAGTATTTCAAACTGTGTGATATTTGGACTAGGATGGAGGAAAACATTTGACAAAATCCTTATAGCCTACATAATATCTACTTTGTTTGCTTTTTCCTTCTTACAAAAAGTCCTATTGTTCTGATTTTATAGACTAAATTTAGATTAAAGAGATTAAAGTAAATCTCAGTTCCATATGTGAAGAAAATATGTATGGATATCTTACATGTGGTATTTGAGACAGCACATTTACCACAAGTGTCACAGTCAGTGTAGCATCATAGTTTTCTCAAGTTACTCCAGTGGTGGAATTTAAATTTACTTAACTATATTATTTAAGTACAATGTAAGGTACTTTTTTAAAAAGGTACTCACATTTTGGTGACAGATATAGTCATTTTTGAATAAATGTATTTTTCAGCTTTAATTCATTTGTACATTCAGATCATTAATACAAAATGTGAACAAATAAATAATAACAGTTCATTAAAATCAACTATCCTGCAGTATTTAAATAGTTGAAATGATACCAAGAGCTGCTTAAACTCCACTTCAGATCATTTTAATTCACTGTGCTTTGTGGCATGGACATCAGTTTAACAATACTGCAAAATCATCAAGGATGCTGTAAAAATAATAATAATGGTAATAATTAGAAGAAGAGGAAAACGTATATGTTTGCTTGTTTGTGTGTGTGTGTGTGTGTGTGTGTGTGTGTGTGTGTGTGTGTGTGTGTGTGTGTGTGTGTGTGTGTGTGTGTACATTCAGTGACACATGGTGCAGTATCCCAGCATGTCCCTCTCTGCAGTTTTCCATTGTTGTTTTGTGAATTAGGGGGATGACAAGTCAACTTTTTAGACTCTTCTTGTCTTATATCATTGTAATTGCTCCCTGCCTATACCTCTCCTGTATGCAGTGACCACAGGCTCTTTCTTCTGTCCTTGATTTTTTTTGTGTTGTCCTCTCTCTGTGGCTCAAGGCCACTCAGTCTGTATTTGGTCAGGGTTTGTCTCTGCTTTGTATCTCAGACAGTAAAGAGAAATCCTTTCAGTTTATATTCATACTTCAGGACCAGACGGCAGTGACGTTTGTGCTGAGTTTTGGTTTGAGTCCTTCAAATGTCCCAGATGAGAATCTTTTAATGTAATAATGTAATTTACTCTGATTAGTGGTTGGAGAGCAGAGCTGGTCTGAGGCTAGTCATTGTCGGCTGTTATCTGATCGGTAAGTCTCAGGACCAGCTGACAGAAGGGGCTTTTTGGGGGAGTTCTGCTCTTGGTTTTGTAGTGTCTGAAATCTCAGTCTTGAATCTCAGTCTTGAATCTCAGTCAAGCATAATAATCTGCGGGTAACGGTCTAGTTCGGCCCTGTATGCTGGTTATGGGTTAATGTTTATCTCTGGATATTTAATATGGACCTACAGAATTCTGTATGCAGGACTTCTATGTGATGTCTGTCCCATCTAGTGTAGTCCTGATGACTAAGAAGAGACCAAACTTCACTATAAAAGGCTGATTGGTCGGATTATATTGTCACATATTTGGGTCCAATTTCTAAAACTAACATCTGTCTAAAACATCTGTCTAAATCTGTCCTAAAACTAACATCTCCTGTAAAAATGTCTTTAAACTACATAAAATACTCTACATGGTTTATGTTTTGGTGCCTTCACTGCCAGACCAACGCTCCCTGGTGCACTGATTCTGTGTCCTGGATAATCATAACTATAATCTAGATGTGTTTCCTAATTTGACCTGATATTTGGTTTCCTTAAAGCAGGATTTCTCTTGGCAGATCATACATTTAGATTTGCTAAGGTTAGCTGTCAGGGCCCAGCTCTGATAGCACTGCTCCAGGAGGTCCAGGACTTTCAATCCAATCACAGAGCACATGTTACCCTGTCATAAGCCATTCTGCAAAAGAGAACTCTCACTTTAGGCACTTTAAGTATATTTTAATTAGGTTTTTAAAGAATTCGAGAAAAAGTCTGCGTACTTCTTCTACCACTGCACATTAGTTGAAACATGTTTGGAAACATCAGGTGACATGACAAGAGCAGCAAACATACAGAAACCAGTCTCATAAAGAGTTGTTGTGTCCAGTCCTGCCAGCAGAGGGTGCGCTTGTTTTCCTGTGGCGCGCTGCTGACAGCTGGGTGGAGTTGGTTGGTGGGATGCGGACTCTCTGCAAGACAACTCCCTCTGGCTCTCTGACTTTACTCTTCACACACTCACACTCAGCTGTAGGAGGAACCATCTACATCTTGGACGAGCTGTCAATGCTCCGCTCTCGGAGATGTCGCTCATAATCCACATTTTAACCACTTTGGGTGAGTTGAAGTTTTCATTTTGTTTGTGTAAAAAACCTGCTAAAGTGCTGCTTGGGGCTCGCTGGGAGGAATTTCATCCTGCAGAAAACTTCCCAAGCAGCGAACACATGTAATGAGAGCCATATGCAAACTATTATTCACAGTTTTTCCTTCCAGAAAGCAGAAATGATTGTGTTCCAAAAAGCTGTAAAGTTTGCGAGCTACATAAAAGTCTCCATGTGAAAGTTTCCCACAGCTGCCTTCTTCCTCCTCATTTAAATAGGATTTCATGTGATTCTGATTTAAATAAAGTGGCCACACGAGCTGCTGTGCTCCTGGGCTTTTTAATTGAAACCAAAGGGATCGTGCGTAATGCGTAATGGCCGCGTAAAGTTCCAAGCTTTCCAGTGTTTGCTGTGAAGGTTTTTGTCATGTCTCTGACAGCAGCTCTCCTCCCTGCAGCCCTGTGGAGTCCTGTCAGGGCGCTGGTGCCTGAGTTCTCGGATGTTTGCACAGAGGGCAGCTGCTATCCGGCCACAGGTGACCTGCTGATCGGCCGAGCGCACAAACTCAGCGCCTCCTCCACCTGCGGCCTCTACGAGCCGGAGCGCTTCTGCATTGTTGGACATCTGGAGGTAAGAAAAGAAGCTGCTGCTGCTGCTGCTGGGAACCTGAGTGAGGAAAGAAAATGTGCGTGAGCTTGTCATACAGCAGCTTCCATTGGTAACAGCAGGGTGAGCTGTGGGAACAGCAGGTGTTTGGAAACCTTGAGGCCTGTAGTGCACCTTTGAAATCTTAATACTAGTTCACTGTTCTG
>CM045465.1:21189327-21349481 GCA_024666655.1 Dascyllus trimaculatus | reverse complement strand
ATTACGGGGTTGGCTTTGTTGTGGCAAATCCTCACTGATATTATTGGGCTTTCTGCAAAACAACACTTTATAAATTAGGAAGAATATTCTTGTTTACAGCTTCTGAAAATACATTTCTCAGATTTAGCTTTAGGTCTATCTAGCTCAAAGACAAGGAGGCATGAAGTCCTTAGTCCTTAAGTTTACAGGGGCAGCAACTATTTGAAAGAGGAAATTTTGCTCAGATTTTGCAGCTTTTTTACTTTCAAATAAAACCAGGGGAAGTTGCAGTGAGGAAACGGCGGTAGGACATGCGGGGGGGCCACACAGGGTGAACTTGTCTTACTCATCATGAAACACTTGGAAAAAACTTGTGTTAACGGATGCAATGAAACAAAAACTGTTTCCACTATGAGTAATAGCTGCTCTTAACAGAGCTACAACTTTTCAAAACTTTGCACTGAGTCACAAACTCAGACTTAGGATGTATAAGAAGCATTTGGAAGCAAGTGGGCAGGATTAACAAACATGTTTCACTGTATTTTCATCCCTTAAACTCCTGCTGGCAACATTATTTTCACACAAAAAGGGCTTATATGCTTTTGTTGTACAATGAAATTCATAATCAGTAAGCGTATATTGACTACAGGAAATGTTCTGTCTGCTCCTGCTGAAGCTGCAACGTCCTCTCTTCCACCAGCAGGAGGCGCTATAGTCAAAAATGATCAGTGTGTCACAGTTTATTCTCTCCCCCTACTGGCAGATCAGAACAGCTCAGTTCCTTTACTTGGTGTCCTTGAGTCTTATATTTGTATGAACAAGAAAATACAAAAAGAAGTTGTGTAGTTAGAGGAAGAGGAAAATCCTTCAGATTCTTTCTCTAATGTTGTCGCTCAGGAAGATGATGTTGTCTGCGGAGAAAAATCAGGAAGAGAGAGTTGAGTTTTTAGATGAAATGCTCAGAGAGAGTAGGTATGTGCGAGTGTGTTAAGTCTGACCTGCGATGATGGTGGTGGCCTGACGTCTGACTTGGTTCTTATCTACGTACTCTCCATAATCCAGTTTTCCCTCCACAAGAACCCTCGACCTGAAAGAGACGAAGTTTCAGTATCATTGTTCACACAATGATTTCCTTCATTCTGAAATTCCTTATTTGTGGAAGCGGATTTTGATAGTTTGAAGACCACAAAGACATGTTTCCATATTGTCAAACAAAAGTTCTGTATTTTAATTTGTGTCTGAGGTCGTCTTAATGGTTTAAAATGGCAGGAATGAATTAGTGAAAGGTGTACTTCCATACACTAATCACACATTAATCAAGATTTAGCTAAATGCGAACCAAAATGTGTGTAACGGCTGTTCTGACCAGACAAACACTTTAGCTGCACTCTTATTTTTCAGGCACATGACATGCCAAAAAAAGAAAAAAACAAAACAGCCAAGAGTGGTTTGCTGCTGAAGCGATCAAGGGGCTCGTTGACATTGTTAAAGCAGCGGTTAAAACAAAAGGTTAAATAGCTCTGGGAGCTAGCTAATGACAAGCAGATTAAAACAGGAGATTGTGGTTAGAGTGACATAAAGTAGAAAGAATGAAACAAAAACAGATGGATGCTCCACATTTCACCATGTCATAAAAAAATGTGGCAGGCTTCACTTTGATTGGTAGAACATGATGTACCTTTGAGTGCTGGGCATCAGTTTGCAGTTTCTTATTAGCAGTTTCTAATGAAAATGACCTGTAGCCTGTTGATGTTATACCAGCAGTCTGAACACACTATCAGTGCTCAATAAAACATACCAGGAGGTGTTTTTCCACTAAACTTTACCAATGACCTACAGTTTTTTTAGCCCTTTAAATTTAATGTTACAATGTTAGAGAGAAAAACTAATAAAAAAAACATTTTTTACTGCCCTATACTTCTGGTTTAATTGTTTTATAAAGGTAATGGGGCACTCCATTGATTTTACACGAGGTTTACTCATCATGTCTAGTCGTCTTTCTTCCTGTGAGAACAGTATCAACACGTTAAAGTCTCAGAAAATAACCCTGGTGATAACACTGGGCTGTTGGCTTGGGTTTGGATGTCAGTGTGTTAACAGAACTGGTACAGCTCCACCACTCAGCCTTGCTGCTTATTTTCCTGGTGGCCACTTGTGGTATCCTGGGAACCAGACTAAACTTAGAGCTCATGTTTCTTTCTGTCTGGCAGAATCCGTCTGGCCCTCCTCCCATTCTAACAGATTTCCACCCAGCATTGCTCATACTGAGCCAATCACAGCAATGTCTCTAGTTTGAAGTTGGTTTGATATGATGACTTTACGGAGGAGCGCGTTTGAGGCTCATTCACGCTTTAGCGCTATGTCAAACATTTTGTTGCTCTGATTGGTTGTAGCTCGATCCGACTGCATCATCCAGAGACATTCTGGTCCGTACCAGCTGCTCACACTGCTTGGGAACTGAAAATAAACTAAGACTTGGATTTTGTTCACTCTTACATTGTTCAGGCTTTCTATGATGAATTTTTATTCCACTGAGGTCGATATTTGTACTTCCACAAAGCCTAGAAAGTGAGTTTTATTTGTAAATATTATTCTGATGCTAATCTGTGCACCAGCAGGGGAAACACTGATGAACATGTGCACTGAGCAGCACAGCATGAAGGCAAACCCAGAAGCCAGGAGACTTTTTTTGTCTTGTGTCAGTTCTACTTAATACATCCATGAGTGTGAGACTTGACACTTTAAATAGAAAAAATGCGTGAATTGAGGAGGCAGGCAGGCTCTGATGAGGAGTTAAATTATGGGAAACGTGGGATTCAGTGTTTTTTGAGCTTCATATCTTGGCTTCCGTGGCTTTGACTGTGAACCACTTTTATTTTGAAGCTGCCTAATTTAACTGAAGTGTGCTGAATTAATGCTGAAGTGGTGGTTTGAGAAGATGTATTTTGGAGTATTTCTGGTCATTACAATAATCCATTAACTGATATAAATTTAAGATGACTACAGCTGCTGCTCTTCATGAAGGGATAAACGACATTTGTGCAGTCACTTCTCTTTAATAGGCTAAAATATAAATTATGCACAGACCATCATTTAACACACGGACTGCATGACCAAAACCACCTCAACGCCTCTCTAGCTTTTTCACTGTGTACCGTTAAAATTAGTCAGAACATCAAAATAAAAACCCAGATTAGAACAGAGTCTGCTCCTCTGCCTGTACAGGGAGCAGGAGGTCCGTACCCTTTCTTGACGTACTGGTAGGCCACGTCTCTCAGACCAGGTTTGAACACTGACACGCGATGCCACGTCGTCTTCTGACTGATGTCTCCTGGAGTCAGAAAACAGCAGCAGGTGAGTCGGTCTCAGTACGTTTCATTCACAGCACAGAACATAAGAAACGCCAAGAAGCAACAACGGACATTACTGTGAACATCAACATTTGAAATATCTCTAAAAGCTAAATTTAAACTAACAAAACATGTGCATCTGTAACACTACGGCTGCATTTAGCTGTTAATGTTCTGCAAGCACATGTGTGGAGGATTAATCTGGTTGATTAAGACGGGTCTGAAATCTGCTTTAGTGGCATTTCTATCATACTGAGGTCTAAAACAAGCACCATCAGCTGTATTCGATACTTCTAATGAGGATAAGGAATAAACCATGAAAGCTGCAGCACTAAATGAAAACTCACACACTTAAAATGCAGCCTAGAACACCAGCATGTGAAGCAGCTGCTCTGACAGAGGAGCAGCTGTCTGGACAGAAAACCTTGAAATCCAACAGCCGTAATCAGTTACAGTTTTTGTTCAAGTTCTCTGACGACCTCTAGTGGCAAAAAACAACATTTGTATCCAATCTTAACAGCAGATCACAATATGTGTATAAAAGTTACTGTTTCTGTCCAACAATTATAATCCTACCTAAATATATCACCTCGATAGATACTTATGATTTCATGTTTAGCTCATCATTTCCTACATGTCAATTTAATATTATTTACTACCTAACAATACCCTATAAATGCACTACTACCAGCTTAACACCATTAAATTGTAGCATGTTTCTTTCCCCTCTTAACTATTTTCAAAGATTAAACTTTGTATGAGCAGAACCTCTGCACAAGAGATACTACAATAATTATTCTGTCATCACTAGACATGAAATACTGAGAATGTAATTCAGCCACTAACACCTTCACCCCCACAGCCCCGACACTAAAAATCACTGACACCGAAATGTCAAAGATAAACTGTGAGCTATGTCCAACCTTGAAGTAAAAACAGACTGTTTTATTCACAAACTGTCCTTCCACAAATACATAATGTGACAAGGGTCTGGAAAGAAAAACAACAGGGAATATCAATGCATGCTGACTTGCAGATACAGTACCTCAACCCAGACAAACATGTCGTGGAATTTACAGCTATGGATTGGCATGAAATAGCAAGATTCAAACCTCTGTTGAGCAATTTCTGCACCGGCAGTCACAGACCTGTCAGGCTGCCACTGTTGGGCAAGGACCTTAACCCTGCCTGCTCCAGGGGCACAGCAGAGAGGTTGACCTTCTAAATCCAGCTTCCTGACACGCTGGGACATGCAAAAAGGCTAAATGTACCCTTGTGAAATCAAACAGGTGTGTCTAATGTTAAAAAATATGAGAAGATCCCACTTTATGATCCAAGCAAAAGATCAAACTGAGAAGACAGTCTCCTACTAAGGCGTCCTACCTGTTGAGCTCGTCTCTCCATCTCCGGAGCGCCACATCTCATTGGTTGCCAACGAGAAGATGGTAACAGGGTTTCGACCTTCCACTTGTCTCATCACCGGTTCCTGACCAACTCGGCCCAACAGCTGCACACGGTTTATCGCTGAGGGAAAGACAACATTGGTAGTGTGGTTAGATCAGTGTTACATGAAGCCTCTTTGTTGAATATGTAACATTCCCACATTAAAATAATACACCAATGTTACATATGTTGACTTTTGTATCTGCAACAGGTTTCCAACCATGCAGCAACCTCTGTTCCAGTTCTCCATGAAAATTGCTGAAATTAAAAGCTCTTTCCTAAATCAATCACACTTAATCTACAATAATAAGCCTGGACAAAATGATTAATACCCTTCAGAGGTGCTGATAAATTAGTGGACTGTAGCAATATCAAGAAAATTGATGTTTTCAATTATTATCACAGGGGTCTTCAATGTTATAATCAGTCATTCAGTCTGTGAAGGGTAGAAGAAAGCTCACTGTGTTGTTTGGTAACATTATATACATAAGTCTGAACATGAAAAGACAAGACACAAAAAATAATAGAGTTGTCTGACATAAGGAGGGCAGAAGCTGCCAAACAAGATTAACTCAGACCACCCCAACCTGAACAATAGTGTGGTCTATATAAAGTACAGAACAGATCTCTAAGATCAAGGAGCTGCACCATTTCTGAATGAACGTGGGCTCCACTGATAAAGACTTCACAATAAAATGAGAAACATAAAACTACCAGAATGGAGTTTGCTAAAATGCTCGGACAGAAAAAAACACTGTGAAACATGGGGAGGGCTCGGTTGTGTTCTGACGCTGCTTTGCTGGCTTGAATTTGAGCAGAACAGAGTGAAAATGTGAAAATTATCAAGGTATCCTAGAGCAAAACATACAACCCCTGGCTCCTGTAAAGTGATAACGACCCAAAACACACATAGATCTAAAAGCACCAGAAGGTAGATGACAATGAAACACTGGACCTGAAGTCCTGATCTGAATCCAGTTGAATATCTATGGAAACAGCTGACACACATCGAACCTACACTGGAGAACTGGAGCAGTTAAAGAAGATAAAATCTCGACTTACATCTCTCCAGAATAAGACTGGTTTCTGTGCTCCTGTATCTCACCATCTGTCTGATGATCTGTGAATGAATGAGAGACAAGATGCAGAAACTTTGAAATACTTTCTTATTTTAATTTTATGAGTGCACCTTCCTGTATAAGGCTGCACCTCAGGTCCAGAAATGACCTTTTTTGGTCTTTTCTGCCATTGAAATGATGCCTTGAAAGGCTTCTTAAAATGAAAAATAAAATTTCAGGGAGGAATCAGGCCTTTGGTCATTTTAACAGGGAGGTCCTTAGGAGGGCTACTGCAATATTGGACTGCCAGGATCATCTGCTCAGCAGGGAATTTAAGTTAAGGTTGTCAAGGCACCTGTTTGGAAAACTAAAACACTCCACGTGCATTTTATTTCTGCATCTTCGCTTTACCTTGGCACATGGGCACATTTGTATTTAGTATGGATTTCCATTTCCTGCATTCCTTTTTAATGTTAATATCTAAATTTGTTCTGCATAACAAAATTTTCTCTTCAGGCAAAACAAAGATAACCTTGAACCTTGGTATTTTTGAAACAGAAAAAATACAGTTATTGTCTTATTTGCTTTGTTTTGTAAGTTCAACTTGAGGCTTTTCTAACAGCTGAATGATCTAAAACAAACACATAAAAACTGAATATATTCCTGGACAATCTCTTAATTTATGGCTACAGATCTTCTTTGGCAGTCTGACGGAAAAAGATCAATGAAAGCAAGGCAGTCTTCTCTACATAATATTTAAAAATTGCTAGCTTCCATCTGCTTTAAATCACAATACTTTCCAATGATAAGTGGTAAAAAAGGATTATTAAATCGGTCCAGTACAGTTGTATGATCCAGTAAGACTGTTTCCTCCTCACCTGCGCTGAGGCACTTCTAAACATCTTTTCTGTGCTGGACAGTCTGCTCAGAGTGAAGAAAAACAGTATAGCTGAGGACTTAAGACGACTGACCTGAAGAACACAAGAAAACAAAAATGTATTATCAGTAAAACTCAGGGTATCTGTAAAATATCATCCATAGGCTAGAAAGAGAGAATATTAACATCATGTTTACTAAAGTAGGCCTGATAATACAGCTGGATGATTTGGGGAAAATATCTAATTGCTTTTTATCTCACAGATATTGTGATTTGATTTGTGACATGTTTTAAAGTCAAGCTTCATCTCAATATTCACTATATAATAAATGTAAAATCACAGCAATTTGTCTAATTTAATAGCCACACCTCGTACATCCTGGATTGCAATTTGCTAAATGCATTATTTCAATTTGAAATGTCAGCCCTAATTTATATATAACATCATTATATACAGTTCAACAGCACAACGTCTCTAACTTTAGCCACTACTCTCAATGATAGACATGACGTAACTGCTGTATTGGACATTAGCATTAGCTTGAGCTATGTGTACCTGTTTATCTGGCAACTGAGGGTAAAACAGCAAAAACTGTGATAGTTCGAAAGTATTAAATCAGGTAACACACACAAGCACATAATGATACTAAGAATCTGTAAGAGGCTCATTCAGGTAGAATTAACTGTTTCATTTTGAGGGTCCGCCATTGTTTCACATTAAAACAGTCTATTAGATGCTAAGAGGTGATTTGTGTTTGTTTTAAGTGCTGTACAATGAATTATGTAACATTCAATGTTACAGCAGGATGAGTGAACCTGAGAGGCGAAGCAGCAACAAACTGACCGCTCTTAGAAAAGACTGTGGTGAATTTACAGCGGAGTGTCAACATGGACTCAAAGTCAGAGCTCCGGTTGAGCAGCAGCTCTGAGGCGTCAGGAGTCTCCCGCCACCGGAACCGAGCCACGAAATAGATCCTCAAAATGACCGTTTCTCTCGAATTATTCTGATTAACAGACCAAAGCAGCAGCTGGACAACAAACTGTCTGTGAAAAACAGTTCAAATGTAGCACTGAGAGAAGCAAGGAGCCTCATGAAAACTTACCAGGTGCAACACTTCAGATCAGACTTCAGTAACCTCACGTTGTTTCCGTTCCGTCACCAACACAAGTCCGACGTACTACGGCGCGGCATTAAGGTTCCGCTTCAAGATTAATATAACTTTTTTCTTAAATTGAGTAGAAATTAAATAAAGTGTGAGAAAGCATTATCTCTACCGTTGACAATTAATGAGAGACTAAAAATAACATTTTGAACACACTGACAATACATGAATATCCTGTATGAAGAGCAAAAAAAGTTGAATTAAAGCATTTTTGATAAGGTCTCCTCTAGTAGTTCTTAAAACATGATTATCAAATTGTATTTCGAGTTTTTCCTTTAAAGTTAACAGCAAGAATAACAATTTCTCACACTTGATTTTATTTTTAATGGAAAGTTTGTGATAAATACTTCTGATGCAAAGCTGAGCATCAATCAAACTAAACCAGAGAACAGCTGCTGTCTCTGCAGCCCCACAAATCAACCTCGCGTTTGGATGTAGTTAATTTTCACCATCAGATTATGGAAAACAATCCAGTATTTCAAACTGTGTGATATTTGGACTAGGATGGAGGAAAACATTTGACAAAATCCTTATAGCCTACATAATATCTACTTTGTTTGCTTTTTCCTTCTTACAAAAAGTCCTATTGTTCTGATTTTATAGACTAAATTTAGATTAAAGAGATTAAAGTAAATCTCAGTTCCATATGTGAAGAAAATATGTATGGATATCTTACATGTGGTATTTGAGACAGCACATTTACCACAAGTGTCACAGTCAGTGTAGCATCATAGTTTTCTCAAGTTACTCCAGTGGTGGAATTTAAATTTACTTAACTATATTATTTAAGTACAATGTAAGGTACTTTTTTAAAAAGGTACTCACATTTTGGTGACAGATATAGTCATTTTTGAATAAATGTATTTTTCAGCTTTAATTCATTTGTACATTCAGATCATTAATACAAAATGTGAACAAATAAAAATAATAACAGTTCATTAAAATCAACTATCCTGCAGTATTTAAATAGTTGAAATGATACCAAGAGCTGCTTAAACTCCACTTCAGATCATTTTAATTCAATGTGCTTTGTGGCATGGACATCAGTTTAACAATACTGCAAAATCATCAAGGATGCTGTAAAAATAATAATAATAGTAATAATTAGAAGAAGAGGAAAACGTATATGTTTGCTTGTTTGTGTGTGTGTGTGTGTCTGTGTGTGTGTGTGTGTGTGTGTGTGTGTGTGTGTGTGTGTGTGTGTGTACATTCAGTGACACATGGTGCAGTATCCCAGCATGTCCCTCTCTGCAGTTTTCCATTGTTGTTTTGTGAATTAGGGGGATGACAAGTCAACTTTTTAGACTCTTCTTGTCTTATATCATTGTAATTGTAGCATTTTAAGAGAAAGTGCATCCCTGCCTATACCTCTCCTGTATGCAGTGACCACAGGCTCTTTCTTCTGTCCTTGATTTTTTTTGTGTTGTCCTCTCTCTGTGGCTCAAGGCCACTCAGTCTGTATTTGGTCAGGGTTTGTCTCTGCTTTGTATCTCAGACAGTAAAGAGAAATCCTTTCAGTTTATATTCATACTTCAGGACCAGACGGCAGTGACGTTTGTGCTGAGTTTTGGTTTGAGTCCTTCAAATGTCCCAGATGAGAATCTTTTAATGTAATAATGTAATTTACTCTGATTAGTGGTTGGAGAGCAGAGCTGGTCTGAGGCTAGTCATTGTCGGCTGTTATCTGATTGGTAAGTCTCTGGACCAGCTGACAGAAGGGGCTTTTTGGGGGAGTTCTGCTCTTGGTTTTGTAGTGTCTGAAATCTCAATCTTGAATCTCAGTCAAGCATAATAATCTGCGGGTAACCGTCTAGTTCGGCCCTGCATGCTGGTTATGGGTTAATGTTTTTCTCTGGCTCTTTAATATGGACCTACAGAATTCTGTATGCAGGACTTCTATGTGATGTCTGTCCCATCTAGTGTAGTCCTGATGACTAAGAGGAGACCAAACTTCTCTATAAGAAGGCTGATTGGTCGGACTATATTGTCACATATTTGGGTCCAATTTCTAAAACTAACATCTGTCTAAAACATCTGTCTAAATCTGTCCTAAAACTAACATCTCCTGTAAAAATGTCTTTAAACTACATAAATTACTCTACATGCTTTTTGTTTTGGTGCCTTCACTGCCAGACCAACGCTCCCTGGTGCACTGATTCTGTGTCCGAGATAATCATAACTATAATCTAGATGTGTTTCCTAATTTGACCTGATATTTGTTTTCCTTAAAACAGGATTTCTCTTGGCAGATCATACATTTAGATTTGCTAAGGTTAGCTGTCAGGGCCCAGCTCTGATAGCACTGCTCCAGGAGGTCCAGGACTTTCAATCCAATCACAGAACACGTTACCCTGTAATAAGCCATTCTGCAAAAGAGAACTCTCACTTTAGGCACTTTAAGTATATTTTAATTAGGTTTTTAAAGAATTTGAGAAAAAGTCTGCATACTTCTTCTACCACTGCACATTAGTTGAAACATGTTTGGAAACATCAGGTGACATGACAAGAGCAGCAAACATACAGAAACCAGTCTCATAAAGGAGTTGTGTCCAGTCCTGCCAGCAGAGGGTGCGCTTGTTTTCCTGTGGCGCGCTGCTGACAGCTGGGTGGAGTTGGTTGGTGGGATGCGGACTCTCTACAAGACAACTCCCTCTGGCTCTCTGACTTTACTCTTCACGCACTCACACTCAGCTGTAGGAGGAACCATCTACATCTTGGACGAGCTGTCAGTGCTCCGCTCTCGGAGATGTCGCTCATAATCCACATTTTAACCACTTTGGGTGAGTTGAAGTTTTCATTTTGTTTGTGTAAAAAAACCTGCTAAAGTGCTGCTTGGGGCTCGCTGGGAGGAATTTCATCCTGCAGAAAACTTCCCAAGCAGCGAACACATGTAATGAGAGCCATATGCAAACTATTATTCACAGTTTTTCCTTCCAGCAAGCAGAAATGATTGTGTTCCAAAAAGCTGTAAAGTTTGCGAGCTACATAAAAGTCTCCATGTGAAAGTTTCCCACAGCTTCCCTCTTCCTCCTCATTTAAAGAGGGATTTCATGTGATTCTGATTTAAATAAAGTGGCCACACGAGCTGCTGTGCTCCTGGGCTTTTTAATTGAAACCAAAGGGATCATGCGTAATGCGTAATGGCCGCGTAAAGTTCCAAGCTTTCCAGTGTTTGCTGTGAAGGTTTTTGTCATGTCTCTGACAGCAGCTCTCCTCCCTGCAGCCCTGTGGAGTCCTGTCAGGGCGCTGGTGCCTGAGTTCTCGGATGTTTGCACAGAGGGCAGCTGCTATCCGGCCACAGGTGACCTGCTGATCGGCCGAGCGCACAAACTCAGCGCCTCCTCCACCTGCGGCCTCTACGAGCCGGAGCGCTTCTGCATTGTTGGACATCTGGAGGTAAGAAAAGAAGCTGCTGCTGCTGCTGGGAACCTGAGTGAGGAAAGAAAATGTGCGTGAGCTTGTCATACAGCAGCTTCCACTGGTAACAGCAGGGTGAGCTGTGGGAACAGCAGGTGTTTGGAAACCTTGAGGCCTGTGGTGCACCTTTGAAATCTTAATACTAGTTCACTGTTCTGCAGTTCCACTCATGACTTTTGTTGCTTTCAATCTCCATGTTTGCATGGTTTTTCTATGGAATGTGGGAGCATAAAATTGTCATAAGGAATGAGTTAGTTATGGTGAAAAAAGGCTGATGTTTTACTCTAATGAAGGTGATTTTAAGAGACTCCAGTGGACTGTAGAATGCTAGATATAAAAAACTTTTGCGCATGTTTGTTGCTAATTTTGAAACATACATGCTGAGAAAGTCTTTTGTTGTCTGTTTTTGTGGCTGCCTACGGGCCACATTTTTCCTAGTGGGTTGATTCAGATTCTGAAAATAAGCTGAAAGAAAATAAACTGACAGTAATGCCTGTTATTTTAACGTGGGAAAGGCTTTAACAGGTCAGAACAACAGATAGCAAAGTAGTGATTGGGATTAGAGTCAAAGAAACTCATCAGAGGAAGGAGAAAGTATCAAATCTATATAAACATGACATTCACACAAGAGCAGCTTCATAACACATGCTATTACACTAATGAGCAGTTAAATTGCCCATGAGAGACCCATAATTCAGTTGTATAACAACCTCAAGTCTCCGTAGACTGCATGTGCTGAATGCAGTGGAGTCTGACTGATTCCTGAACTTTGCCAATACCAGTTTTTAGGGTTCAGAAAACTTCCTACATTGATGTATTGGCAGATATTCATTGTCATTGTTTAGCAACGTTTCATGACTTTTTCAGCAAGTATAGTAGTCAGCAGCTCACTGTGATGACATCACTCGACTCCGCTCCACCATCTGCTCTGCTACATGTGCTGCAGACAGCCCTGAGAGCACTGTAAATAATGGAGACACTCTATTGGACAAATAATGCAATGACAACATTTGTGAAACATCTTTTACTTGATTATGCCCTGTAAAAAATGTTTTCATATCAGACGACATATATGTTGATACTGTAAAATCTGTGACAGGAAAATATCGACAGAAGATTTTGGTCATTACTGGTTTGTATATATAATAAAGCTCTGTTTATAGAGTCCTGACTGTGCCATCTGAATTACACTCCAAAAAGTAATTTAAGAGACCCATTGCAAATCACTTAAATAATGCATAGTGGCAAGATTTAAAAAAATCTAAATTGCTGATTTAAATAAATCTTTTGAGGTATTTTGATGGAATGTGTTGACATAATACTAATGGTGATTGCATAATTATTATTTAATTGTCTTTTAAACTCAAATTTGTGCATTAGTTTATTTAAAATTAGATTCAAGTTAATGTAAATTGATGAAATTTGCTTGATAACTTAGTTTTTCACCACTTTGAGCTCAGAATTTAAAGTCCGTCTTAACAGAACTCGACAATTTAGGAGTTAAATTGTCGCGGCGTTAAGAGTGGTAAATAAAAATACCTTTGACTGCAAAGGTAACGCTAGTTCACCTAACTCAATATAGCTTGTTGGTTGAACAAACTTTTGTTAGAAACTGCCAGAACTTCAAAAGATTGATGCAAACCTTTGTTTTTTTTAGATCAAGCATTCATTTTGAGAGTGTGATTTATCTAAGTACATATAGGTCTCTGTTGAAGTTCCAATTTCCTCTATGATATTTATTTAGCAGCTGTAATAACATATGACTTTACAAATGAAGATTATTCACCTAAAACACCTTATAAAGTTAAACCTGTGCTTTATCTCAGACTAAACAACCCAACACTGAACTCAGTAAATACCTAATTCCACCCAGACTCATAAAAATGCTTAATAATGGCCCAAACAGCCCTGCTTCTAAGTGCACTTTTATACAAACATCTTTAATACAACTTTATATGAAGCAAATTAGATTAAATAAATGAGGTTATAATTTCCTGTAATTTCGAGGACTCGCTCATCACTTGGTGCAGAAAAGTCTCTGCAGATGTCATAAAGTGGGTCAGTTCTGCTTCGAGTCCAGCATTCATTAAAGTGTGATAGAATGTAGCAGCGCTGTCGGCCTTGAAGATGACATTTTTATGACCGTGACTTATCGCCTATGAATTCTTGCAGGGGTCAGTTGATGTCTGTGCAGGAGTGAAGCCTCCTTACGTGTATGTGAGTCCATGAAGCAGCTTGATTTCTGCAAATCTAAAAGAGATAAAGCCAAAAGCTATTCAGATGACATTGTATCTGTCTATGTGTGTGTGTGTGTGTGTGTGTGTGTGTGTGTGGGAGCATGCACATGTACAGTGTCTGCTTGCTGTCTTGTCGAGTGGGAGTTCAGACATTCCCATCCACAATAAAAGCACTGTGTTCCTCACAATCCGGGCCCTGTGTGCATGTGGGCCGGGGGCGAGGTAGGGGATATTCTCTCCTTATCAAACACCCTTTGGCCAGTTGTGTGTGTGAATGGTGTTTTTTATGAAAGACACACTGTGGGGGCTTTTCTGAGCTTTTTAGGATGAGCACAGTCCTCAAGTATGAGCCGCAGATGAGGGAGAGGGAGGACGTCCAACAAAAGTAGTGGACTTTTTATTCTGTTTTCACTAAAGCCTGCTAAGGGGAGCCAGTCGTCGGACTCGTGTTTCAACACAGACATACTTGGCCTGTTGCTCGGTGAAATTGGGAAACTTGTCTTGTTTATTCACATGCTGCAATATTGTGACATTTAAGAGTGTGTGAGTCACAGTGTACATGCCAAACCATCTGGCGTGCAGATCCCAGGGGCAGCGAATGCATTATTAACCAGACGTAGAGCAGACACAGCAGCAACATGATATAAACTATGCATCATTAATTCGACTTCACCCATTCCAACCCATTCGCCTGTAATCTCAATTGGCTGAAAGTATCTGAACACCTCAAACTTTCACCCATATGCGTCTCATTCCAAAACAACAGGCCTCCACTCACTCCGACTGCAGGAAAATATTCCTATCGAACCAGAGCAGCGTTTAGATCAGAGAAATCAGTGAGAAATGCATTTTTGTTTGAAGAGCGAGTGTGAGTAGAGGAGTGTTTTGGCAGCATATAATATACAGTGGAATAAGAATGATGGGTACAGTGCAAGTCCATCCAGTAAAAGTACAGCAACACCATAGAGAGTCTAACAATGTGTTTTTAGAAAAATAGAACCTAAAATCTACCAAAACATGCAAAACATGATTCATGTGTCACTGAACTGATCTCATCTCCTGCCGTGTACTTACCTGTTGTCAGTCACTGAGTAGGACAGAACAAACTGCAGCGGTGCAGTGGACATTTTGTTCACAAGGTTAGTAGGAGCTTAAACAGTGAGGTTGCTCAAGTGCTTCCTCAGAGGGAATCTTTGGGTTTGGAACCTGGTAGTTAAATTTGTAATAATAATCATATTTTGCTTTTGGAAAGTACTTTGTCTCCACTGTTTTAAATGTGCCACATAAGTTATGTTGACTCTTCCTTGACCCCAGTCGTAAAATGTCAAGAGGTTGTTGGAAATTATAAGGAAGTGTATCTGTAAAGTGTAAATGCATGTCCAAGCAGGCCTTTCTAACTATGTGTTTACTTATTTTTAATAGATATGCCCAAAACATACAGTTGTAAAGGCTAAAATATAACGATGGCAAATATTTAGAAGAGTAAAAATCAAACTTATAACCTGTTCTGATGATGTGTGCTTTTAGATAAAGGCCATATTGGCAAGTTAGATCTTATGGCTGATGAAGTAAATGAATAAATGGTCAGTCTGTGAAGTCTGAATAAAGCGGATGGTCTGTGAGCCCTCCATGCATCATTGCACTTGGAAGGAGCCATTCTGCAGGCAACAGTGTTCAAATCACAAGATTTACTGATGTACCAAAAACAGAGATTGTACAGGGTTTGAACGCAAACAAAAGCCCGTGAGTCTGACCACACACACTGTGGTGTAGCGGCTCACGACAAGAGGGGAGAGTCAGGTGATGATCACACTTTGGAAAGACCTATGATGCAAGTTGGAAAGAATTTTATTTAAGTTAATGCGTTCTCTGACAACTTCAGTTGACCTCAAGATCTTGTTTTGTTGTAGTCTGCTCTCTGCATGGTGTACAGTATTTATACAAGTGGACAGAAGGTTATGGACTCTGCTCTTTTTCTCAAATGTGCTATAATAATTTAGTGTTAGAGTACTTCAGGGACAATGGTAGTCAGATCAGAAATATACCACTAGAAGGTCAAGGAAAGAATCCATGAGGACAAAGGAAAAGATCATCCAACTGCTCCTACATGAGGCTACGTAATTACATGAAGTTGTCGATGTTGAGATGTAGATGTTGCGCCGCTTTGAATGTTGCTGCCACTAGGAACTGTGTGACAGCATTTTCTGCTTTCCTTTTGTAAAGGATGGAGCAGGAGATAAGAAAGGAAGCACTGAAGTGTCTTTCCTTTGCAGTTTGCAGTTTGACCAGCACTTATCAAGGCTGCCACTTACAGTAGATACTTCTAGGTCATGTCACTCTGTAGGAACTTTACTAAGCAAAATAGAGACCATTTAACAGCAGCCTGGCAGTGGTGAAGGACTGAGGAACTAAAGGTCCAGGTGAATGAGATCTGGAGCGACACTCTTATTGGACAGGTGATCAAACTGGAGGTGGTTTGGACACTTAAAAACCAGCTGACAGCAAGGTTCAGAATCCTGCAGCACTGCTTAACTTAGGAAAATGCATTTGTTTGTGACGTTTCTGTCTGATGAAGCACTGAAATCAAAAATACATTTATTAAAACTACACCTTTTCAGAAACCAACTTTGCCTGATGACGGCGTAGCACCAAAACGTCGCACATGAATACATATTTCTGCAAGTTACACAGTGTGAAACTACTGGTGGCTCCATTGATAGTTATTTTAAAGCTAAAACCACAAAACAAAAATCACTAGCTGTATCTCTTCCATTTGAGGTTTTGCCTTTTTGTCTTTCACAACAAGAAGCTAGGTTTATTTATTTGAGAAATCAAGAAATTTACTTACTTAACATGAACTTTAGCTGTGGGACACTGATGGATGCAAAATGTCTGACACTTTATAAACCAAAAAAATCAGAGTATATTTAGCAGGTTGAGAAATGTAATATTTAATTGCATTATTAATTCAACTCAAACATGTAATGTACTTACTGTATTGTGCCGAGTGTCCCACAACCAGCCAAATAATGAGATGTGATTTTCAAAAAGTCTGTAAATAACACAAATAGATCTGTGTTATTTGTTAATCAGTGTTGTATTAAGGCTGATGTTACTGGAAAAACTTACATTTTCAAATCCACAATCTTTTGGGGTCTGCATCGTGTATTAACAGTGTGGTGAACTGACCCTTTAACACTTTGTGTCCATCAGGAGGAGAAGAAATGCTTTGAGTGTGACTCCAGCCAGATGTACGATGAGGACAGCAACCCCATCAGCCACACCATCGAGAACGTGGTCACCACCTTCGCCCCGAACCGCCTCAAGACCTGGTGGCAGTCGGAGAACGGTGAGCGGAAGAACACACGCTTGAGAAACAGACAAGAGGGGGTTTGTTCTTTCCAGGGGTTCCTGTTCACTCCTGCTTTACAGCACAATAGCGTGTGAGCTCCCACTGAGGCTGTTCTCATGGGAACCGAGCTCACTAATGACTAGACAGGAGATCAGAGAGCCACTCAGAGCAGCCAATCAGAGCACGCCTCGAGGGCGGGGCTTACAGGTGCGCTCAGAGAACAGGTGTGCGGGTAGGAAACAGCTGTGTGTCATCACTTGAACACGTACAGGACTTTAAAGTGGAAAAAAGGAAGTATGTAATAAGACAGCAGGATTGCAGGAGCTTTACAGTGAGAAAGTATGATCACTGAGAGATTATCTCAGTTTGAGAATCTGTAATCACATGTTTCACTCTCAGAACTATTATTATAATTCACAGAGAAGCCGAGAGCATAAGTATAGAACAACTAAACACTTCCCATGTGGAAGGCTTAACAAAGGTGCATCTGAAGTTACGCCACCATCTGCTCACCTCCGTTCAGTTTGAATGGGATTTATATGGTTGTAATTTGCATGATCCCTCTGATCCGTCAGCTGTCTTCATCAGCTTGTCTTTATTTTTTTTGCTTTTAAGATAATGACTGTGTAGAAGGTGCTGGTTAATGTCCTTAACATACTTGTTTAGCAGCATTCAGATTTCATGCTTCAGAGTATTATATTATCAGATGTGATCACTGATGACCAGGGTGTTTTTTTATAGTCAGGCCATTTCATTATATACAAATATTTCTCATATGTTGTGCATCATTTAGACACATTTTCCACCAAAGTCCAGCTTTAACTGACATATTTTGTATCGTTGGTAGGTTTGGGATCACTACGGTTTAAAATATAGTTGCAAGATAGGCCTGCAGCTGTGATTATTTTAATTTAGATTAATCTGTTCATTGTTTTCTTGATTAATCAGTTTGTTGTTTGGTCTATAAAATGGAAAAAAAAAATGTTGATCAGTGTTTCCCGAAGCTCATTATGATGTCCTACTGCTATATAGGAGGAAAGAAACAGTAAATATTTAAATTTAAGGAACTGGAATCAGAAAATTTTGACATTTAAGAAACAATTATCATGAAAGTTAATGATTAATTTAATAGTTGAAAATGAATCTATTAAATGATTTGTTGTTGCGGGTCTATTTTGATGGTCATTCATCTTAAATAATTACCAAATAATTCTTTAAATGTTTCATATAATCTGGTAATTAGTTGGTATAAAGCTAGCGAAGAGAGTTGAAATTTGCATCCCAACAAACATAAAATCTACATATATAGGAAAGTTAAAGCTTTAGAAAATAAATAAATAAATGATAAAGCCAAGATCAAATAAATGATCCTGATTAATATAATATATAATATATAGTTTTATCCCAGAAATTCAGTTTACTGTCATAGAGGAGTGGACAATCGAGAAAATATTCACATTTCAGAAGCTGAAATCATATAAATTTACTTTTTTTCTTTAAAAAATGCTCACACCAGTTGATCAATTGTCAGAATAGTTGGTGATGAATTTAATATGTGATGACTGCATTGAATAATAGTTCCAGCTCTATTGCAAGAACACCATAAATGGTCAAAGAGAAATATATGCACAGAAGCATAAGAATAATCCCACATACATACACACCCAACACATAATCAGTTTAAAGGTTGCACAGATAAAATAAGTCAGCATATGTGGAATAAAGTAAGAATAGGTGTATTTAGATGGAAAATAACTTCTAGTAAATCAGCAAAACTATAAAATAGATTTGCAGAAGGCAGTCAGCTACATGGGAATAATATGCTTCAAGGGCAAAGTTTGCTCTAACTTTTCCAGAGTTTGTCCCAAAAGGTCCCCATGTGTGAAGCTGCATGCCAAGTTTGAAATCACTTGTTTTGCCGGATCTAGTGCTCAATTTACAACTAATAGCCCGTTTCCACTGCTGGAGGGCAGGAAGCTTACCTGTGTTTCACCACGAGGGAAAAAAAGTCTCCTCTCACATAAATAAACGTTAGTCTAATAGATACACGGTCTGCTGCAGTCAGATGCTTCACTTGTTTGTTTGAATGTACGTGTGTTTAGTTTGGGTTGCTCTGAGCCAACAGCTATTCCAAACCATTATATCTGACACTGTGTGAAATGAAACCCATGAATCTCCATCATAACTTCATTAGCTGGATTCCTGAAAGAAATCACATTACAGCAGTTCCCATGCAGACTGACAAATCCTCTCTGCTCCCACATTCATGCTGCACACAGTGTTCCTGCAGACTGGTGGGAATCTGTCAGAGGTGTGAGTCATGGAGGAGCAGCAGCCAGCAGTGCAGATGGATCTCAAACACCAGGAAGCTGCAGACACACAATGGCTTCACTTGGGATTTCCTAATTCCCTCACAGCGCTCCTCCAGTTCCATCTTGGCCTCCGAGCTGCTATTGTTCAGTTCAACCTCATTTGAAGGGTTTTAGGGATTTTCTAAAAAGTACATGCACAAACTAGTAGAAATTAGTTGCTACAAAATAGTTACAACCACAAATGCCAGGTGTAACCAGCCATTACATAGCCAAGTAACTAAGTAATAGATGTAACATTAGATTGCTGATGTTAAAACACTAAGTGGGATTTGGTAAGTGCATTTAATGATAGACTTGATGAAAATGCTGTTTTAATAATGAATTAAATTTGAAACGAAATTTTAAATAATGTTTAGCTAACTTCTCTGTTACATAGCTAACTGAGCCAGCTAACTGACAGAGCTAACGTTAGCTTGACTGTATTTGCGCGGTGATTGACACATTTGGAGTGACGCTTTGTCAAAATATTGCTGAACAATGATGTAAATTTGAGAACGTCAAATTATATCTCTTAAAACTGCTTCTAACATAGAGTTTGTTGTAGTTAACTGCTCTAATAAATAGCTAACTTGGCCAGCTAGCTGACACAGTTGTCACTAGCTTGCTAGTGTTTGGGCTGTGGTTGACATATCTGATGTGACACTTTGTTAAAATGTGGTTTAACATTAAATTATATTTGAAAACTTTTAATTACATCTCTGAAAACAGTTTTGTACACAGATGTTAGTTGTTATAAACACCTATTAACTGCACTGTTAGGTAGTTAACTACACAAGCTAGCCGAGAGAGCTAGCATTAGTTTGCTAGAGTGTGGGTTGTGGTCAGTGTATCTGGTGTGATAATTCATCAAAATTCTTTTAAAAAAAACACATTGAATTTAAAAACCTTGAAGTACATCCCCTAAAATTGTGTCTTACACAGAGATTAATTGTTACAAACACCCAGCTAAGTTAACTAGCTAACTTACAGAACTATAGTTAGCTTGCTAACAGCTAAAGAGCAACATTATATGAGATGAAAGCTAGACTAACACTTAATAAAAGCTGTTAATAACTGGGAAAATGTTCAGCTATGTTTCACAAATAACACAATAAATGTAAAATGGCAAACATTATACCTTATAAATAGTGTTAGACCAGTGTTGGTTATGCTAGTTTAAATAGGTGTTTCCATGAAGTACGTGTACCACATTTCCTTAGCTGCATGCTAATATCAGTCTGTTAACATGCTCACAGTGACAATGGTAATGGGTCAGTATAATGTTTATCTGAATGTTTAGAATATTAGCATGCTTACATTTATATGGTCTGCACTTATATAGAACTTTTTGACCATAGTGCTATTTAAGGCACTTTACAGTGTTGCTAATTAGCATGCTACTTAGCATGCAGGAGTGGCTGAGAATATGTGCATGCATATGCTTTGGCAAGTATTTAGTCATAAACCTAAGTTTTGGACACATTGATTCATTTTCTCTAAGGATAAGGTAAAGACAAATTGTGAAAGGTTCACAAAAGTTGTTACAGTTCATTCTCAGTCATATACACTATAATAATATGCTTCAAAGACAAATTTATCTGAAAAAGCCCTCAAGTCCTATATTTAACTCCTGCATCATTATAAAAGCTGTTAAAAATGAAAGATGATGGCATTATACACACTGTGGTCCAGTGAGATCTATAAGGATATTGAATATACCAACATCCAGACCATCATCACTGGATTCCCCCTCTGGTTATAAATATATGGACAGTATTTATTTGCAGTCCACACAATAACTGTTGACTATGTTGACTTTTCCATCCCTAGAGCAACCCACTGGGATGGCTGGTAAAGCACACTGTTTGCCTCCCTGAGACTGTGTTTGTAAAGTTGTGTAACGGCTCCAGATGGTTTGTCTTTCTTAGTGGCCAAATTCTTCCTCCTTTACTAAATATGACTTTTCCTCAATGGTGTAGTTAGTAGCTACTCACAAGCTTAATGAGATTTACACATAGGTAGTGCAGACTTGAGTATGTCTGGGTGCTGTCAGAGAGCAGGCTGT
This sequence comes from Dascyllus trimaculatus, assembly GCA_024666655.1. Taxonomy (NCBI): domain Eukaryota; kingdom Metazoa; phylum Chordata; class Actinopteri; family Pomacentridae; genus Dascyllus; species Dascyllus trimaculatus. Next base: position 21,328,189 of record CM045465.1, on the reverse strand, counting down.
CTCGGCTACATAAACAAAAGAGCCTGTAAATGTTGAGCGTATGTTTGAGTGTGTGAGAGAGCCAGTCCAAAGTGTGTCAGTGCTTTAAATTCTTAGAGATAGAAAGGTTTTAATGATTAATTTCCTGTTGGGCTCTGTTTCCTTTCTGCTGCAGGTGTGGAGAATGTGACCATCCAGCTGGACCTGGAGGCCGAGTTTCATTTCACACACCTTATCATGACCTTCAAGGTGCCTGGTTTATCTCTTAAACACCCCCCCACAAACCCACACACAAATGTATATATACAGTATATATCATACAAATACTCCATACTCACGGCACAGAGATAAACACAGTGCTGGACAGCTGTGGTGGAGGACTGTTGAAAATCGTTCTGGTCTCCTGAGAGCGGTGGGAAGACAAGGAAGAGGAGGAGGAGGATGAGTTTGGGGCTGTGCAGTAAAACTGTTGCCCACCTCTCATCGCTGTCACACAGGCAGCTGTGATGATGACCAGCTGGAGTCAGTCAGGCCTTTCATCAACATCACAGCTCCACATCATAGTCCAAGCACTCAGAGTCACACATGCAACGTACGTCCTGTTTTTTGCTCCATGGCAGGAAACGACAACAGCCTCCACCCAAACAGTATTGTTGGGACTTTAGGTTATTTTTGACTAAAGTTTAGTGTTTTGTCATAATTTATTTATAGAGATTCTTGATAATTAATGCACAAACATAAACGTAATACAAAGCAATTAGTTGATATTTGGATATATTGTATATATGCAAGATTAATGTGGACAAGTGTAGGTCAAAAGACTAGCTGAAAACTTTACTTTATCATTATTATAAAGTTCTCACATGTTTCATTTTAACAAAACTGGATTACTAAAATTGATGTAATACATGTACATTTACATATTAGGTGACTATTTGAAAGATTTTGGAGGAAAAAATGACAAGAAAAAGCATCAAAAACGTTTGGTTTTTGGCACCATTTAAAAGAAAATAAAAAATGCTGTTTATTGGACGTCCTTTCACAAAGAGGGAATCTAAATGAGAAATTGCTCAAAACTATATCCGACTTTGCAAAACTATTTCCTAACAACTTGATTTAAGCAGTTTTAACTGAATGCAATTTGGTCTCTTAGATTAATCACAAGAAAAACTTCCATGTGTGGAAATGATGCTAACCGGCGAAGTAAAAAGCATCAAATTGCAGGTTTTGCCGCTGCAGCATAAACAAACTGTAATGTTACTGATGTTACTCACGTCAGACGTTTCTGTATCTGCTCCCAGACATTTCGTCCGGCTGCCATGATCATCGAGCGGTCCATGGACTTCGGAAAATCATGGCAGGTTTATCGCTACTTTGCCTACGACTGTGAGTCGTCCTTCCCTGGTATTTCCTTTGGACCGATGGTCAAAGTGGACGACATCATCTGCGACTCCCGATACTCAGACATCGAACCATCCACAGAGGGAGAGGTGAGTCAGTGTCATTTTTATCTGGAAAACCTGCTTTTTAAAACTTTTGGTTTTCACCTTTTCTCTCTCCTTTAGGTGATATTTCGGGTGCTGGACCCCGCTTTTGAGATTGAGGACCCCTACAGCCTGAGGATACAGAGTGAGCTACTTCTAAATTACCACTAAAGAGCTGAAAAAACTAGTGCTGCTGAACTTATGATCTTGTATAGATTAGAATCGCTCTACATTTTTGCCTTCTGATCCCTCAAAATGAAGTTTGTTACAGGTTTTACAGGTGAAATCAAGTAATTTACAAGAAGAAAAGAGAATACATTTAAAAAATAGCCTTGATTTTGTGATGCAAACCCTGTTAATTGCTTTGCAGAGCCCCTATTTGAATATAGGAAGAGAAGTTCAGATAAAACTGGGCTAGTATAAATTCAGTTATTTAGGTAATGTTGTTTCTCCATATATGTTGAATTACAAGCTTAACCTGAAGGCAAACTTTATGTACATTTCTGCTTGTTCAGCTGAGAAGATTCCTTGGTTACAATAGCAAGTAATTTAGCATTGTCTGTTTTTTTTAATTAGTACCAAATGACATAAATATTACGAGGGATCCTATTGGATATTCAAAATAATCAAGACAAAACAGACACGTTGTAGTGTAACTGTGTGTTAGATGCTTAAAGGATGGAGATTTTCCCCAGAGGAAGTAACTAAAGATGATTTCCTGTAACTTTAACGTACCTGTAGCAGAGCTGCAGGCATCAGAGATCAGACAGGAAGAGCGCTTGGAAGAATTTCACAAGTGGAAGCGAGTTGGACTTTGTACACGCAGCTACATCCACAGCAAGACACACACGCACTCGTTTCCACAATCACACACACATGCAGAGGCCTCATGTTAAGTATGTGGTGAACACTGTCGGTGTGTGAAGAACTGCAGCGGCATCCTCGAGCTCTGAATCACTACAGATGACTGTCACTGGGAATAAAAGAGTCACTTTGTTGTAAAATGTGCTGATAACAGTGTAATTATGACGCTCCTTTGTGAGTCAGTGTTCATAATACAAAAAGATCTATAAGAGGTAAAGAAATGATAACCTCAATAAAGTAATCAGTCATTTGTGACATAAAATTATGACAATGGGAGATGTGTCTTATGACTGATAGGCACAGCAGCACCTCTACTATACAAGTAAACTAAACTCCTTTGTTAGTTTTCTTTTATTTGCTAGTTGAAAGGATGAGACTCAGTTGCAATGCGCTGCTAAACTTAATTTAAAAATGACTGCCAACACATAAAAATCCCCGTTGTAGCTTTAATATTGAACAAGCCCTTAAAAAGGCCCCACATATCCTCTGTGCCTACTTTAGAGGTCATGTCTGTGTAACAAAGTTAGATATGTAAAAGCTTGAAGGGGTTTAGATGTAACTCGACACCGTTCCCATCTCTAGAATGCATGGATCTGTGCAGTTCCTGCCTTTCTCTCCACTCACCCCTCCCTTTTTAATGGCAGCTCAAGCACACCAGCTCACCTACAACTCTGCTTACACACTGTAAAACTACTCTGCGGTACACAATAACAACTTGTAAAATTGTAGTAGTTCAGCCTCACATATTCAACCCAGACTCTGCTTCTGAAGAAGAGTAGTGACATTGTAGTTTCTCCTCTATGTGTGTGCAGACATGCTGAAGATCACCAACCTCCGAGTGAAGTTCATCCGGCTCCACACTCTGGGAGACAACCTGCTTGACTCCCGCGACGAGGTGACGGAGAAGTACTACTACGCCCTCTACGACATGGTGGTTCGTGGCAACTGCTTCTGCTACGGCCACGCCTCCGAGTGCGCCCCTATCGACGGAGCACCGACTGGAGCTGAGGGCATGGTACATCAGACGCTGGAGACATTAACAGTTGTAGTTCATTTGATCATTTCAGAAATTCAGCTTGTCAAAAGATGGTTTGATTTCCATTTCATTTTCATATTGAATACATTTTTACCTAAAACAATGAGAGTTGCATTGAATTTGACTGAAAAACAACTTCATCTGCACAGAAAGACTCCAAAACAGCATGACGCCATTAGATGTTGTGTGATTATTGTGTAGTAATGTATCACACATGAAAGCTTTTTGAATCTTTTTTCTTATTTTTGGTGTAGTTGACAAACAGTCCCACCACAGGATCCATTTAGTAGCTCTTCTGAAGCTTTGGATCATATCCCATGATCTTCATCAGCAGATTTCATCTACCAAATGGAACAATATGTTAAGAATGTCAGGTTTTAGGTTTAGTTTCTCAAAGTTTCCATGATGAAATGACATCTTGAACATGCCACAGATGATCTTAAGCTCAAACCTCCATTTGACTAGCTTATTTTGAGGTTTTAATCAGCTCTCATGGTCTTCATCAGTGAATGTTCTGTAAAAAAAAAAGCCAGTCAGAGGACATTTTGAGGTAGACAAACGTTTGAGGCTACCTGAATGTTCTTCTTTGTTGGTATGAAATTGAAAAAGATTTGTTAGATTTGATGGCAAACTTAGAGACAAATCCAAAGTATAACTGGCTACCAGAACCATGATTATGTATATAATGCTTAAATCTGTATTAACGTCTTTGTGTGTGTATAGGTCCATGGCCGCTGTGTTTGCAACCACAACACTGAGGGTCTGAACTGTGAGCGCTGCCAAGACTTTTACCACGATTTGCCCTGGAGACCTGCAGAGGGACGAAACACCCACGCCTGCAAGAGTAAGAGCACCAACATAAATCAGTCTGTCGGTCTTTTGCTGTCATCTGTAGGTTTAAAGAGATAATTCGACAAACACACCCATTACTTCAGTGAGATGAAAGGATCGATAGGACTTCTCTCTCTGTATGTGAATTATAGGAGCTGGTTAGCTTAGCTTAGCATAAAGACTAGAAATGGAGGCAAACAGCTAGCCTAGCTCTGTTCAAAGTTTGAATACACTGTTAAAGCTAATCATTAATGACAAATTAAACTTTATTGAGTCTTGTTTGTATAAAGTAATTTGCAAAAATGACCATTTAATTTAGGCTAAACAAGCTACATGAGCTATTTTCACTGTTTTTTTATGCTAGGCTAAGTTTATTGTTTCTTGGATCTAACTTTATATTTAGCCTGCTAATATGAGTGTGGTTCTATATAACACTTTCCTAAAGTGAGTTTACAAACTAATTTCCAAATACAATACCAGGTCAATGATTTATTAGTTAGTTAGATGAATTAGTTATTTGTTTCATTCTCCTTTAAGAGCCTCTTAAATATAAGGATTTGCTATTTTTTATTTGCTATATGTCATGTTAAAGACATTTTTATTTATTTATTTTGGGACAGTTTGGAAGAGAAAACAAGATATTTTGACATTTTATACACTAAATAATTAACTAATCAAGATAAATCTCAGATTATATATAGATATTGAAAATGACAGTTGTAGCACAGTTGAAAACAACAAGAGAAGAAACACCAGAGCAAGAAGTGTGTATGCTGTTTCTAAAAATAAAATACAATGCATGTTTTTAAAGGAAATACCACCCATACATCCTACTTTGCCCCCTTGTTTTTCAGAGTGTGAATGCAACCACCACTCCACATCATGTCACTTTGACCTGGCCGTCTACTTGACGACCGGCAACATGAGCGGAGGCGTTTGCGACGACTGTCAGCACAACACTGTGGGCCGGCAGTGTGAGCAGTGTGCACCGTTCTTCTACCAGCACCCCAACAGAGACCTGAGGGACCCCAACGTCTGTGAACGTACGTCACCCCTACATAACCCCTGACTGCTGCAAACACAGTGTTTTTCCTCTTTATGGACGCACTACTCATTATGTTGACCGGGACCACGACGTGTTTCTCCCTCACAAACTTAGTCGAGCACCATCTGGAGCTGGACTCACCAACTGTGTGAAGCCTTTGTAGTGAAGCAGCAAAACGTAGTCGTTGCTGCATGATTGTAATTACCTGCTAAGTGCTGGGTACAAATGGAAATAGTTCTGTAAAGTGAAATACAACCACCCTTGGTTTTATCTCCTCTCTATTTTACCCTGCAGGACTCACCTTTAAATTACACACTGCTTGTGCAGCTCTTTGCTCCTCATTATGTTGTCCATTCTCACTCTCAAAAAACCTACTGGACCGGTGATGTTACTGGAAGCTATTGCAGTTGTTCTTGTAACATGCTTTATTTATCCATAATCCCACAATATAGGTACAATTTATCTAATTTCTTTGACCCTTGTATGTACTTGATCCCTACAGGATTAATGTTTGGGTTTTTGAGGCCAAAATTTACAAAAAAATCACAATCTGTGGGTTTCTCCTGCGTATAGGAATTTTTGCAGCCCCCAAAGAGGTTTTACCCAGCGGCCAAAAAAAATCTTCAGGATCAAAATGACAAGAAGTGAGAATAAAAAATATATATGTAATTTTTTGAACCAGTTTAGTTTGTTAGACTTTTATCTGCTTAAGCATAATAGACATTTCTGTTTATTAAATGGTCAGAAATAACAGGAAAAGACATAGATTTCTGTTGTATAAGAAACACTAGAAAAAAAACCCTGACTCTACTGGGAGGATCCTGCATTAAATTTTGTGCATGCTCATGCTCCCCAGGAGGTTGATCCCCCTCCATTTTGGGCGCTCAGAGCATTTCTGTAGTGACAATCTCAGCCCAAAATGTCTACTTTACTTAAGGGCACCTTCTGATTTGATGGTAATGAACCCTTTCAGTTTTATGCTCTCTGCAAGCATCAAAATCATGATAGAGTCTTGTGATTTTTCACAACAAAGACTGAAAAAAGCAACGTAAACCCCTTTGTGGCTCAAGAGGAAGCTGTACAAAATCTAATAAATTGTCTCTAGTGAGGCGAAAGACTGAAAGTTTTAGATGAAAAGAATCTGGGGGTGTGATGTTAGACAGGAAAGAGATTTTTTTCTGCCTGCTCCCACCTCTGCAGCTCAAGGCTACACTACATGAACACTGCGTCCATCTGTGTGAAAACAGTCATTCATTTGCTCATTTTTAGTCATTGCCTTTTCCAGGCACTCCAGGTTGTTTTGTTGCTCCTTCTTCTTATCAAAAACTTGTTATCTTTATATCTCATGACCTAAAGCACAGAGAATAATCCCCCAAAGTATTTTTATCTACTCACATGTTGTGGGAATGTCTCCCTAATAACATCCCTTATGCCTCCACAGCATGTAGCTGTGACCCGGCCGGGTCTCTGCAGGGCGGACTGTGTGACTCACGGACTGATGTGGCCGCCGGGCTGATCTCAGGTCAGTGTCGCTGCAAAGCCAGCGTGGAGGGAGAGCGCTGCGACCACTGCAGACAGGGATACTATGGACTGGGAGAAGGACCAGACGGCTGCCTGCGTAAGTCTCAGTTAGTTACATACATCCAACACTACAAAATTGTATTGTCTATCCAATACATGTTTATTATTGTTTGCTTTGGAAAACCAAAGTAGGTATCCATATGTTTTGCCATATATATCCTAATTCTCTGTTTTACAGTTTAATGACTAAACGTAACAAAGACTAACCTTTAAATGTAACAAAAGCTCCTGTAAAATAGCACAAGTGTGACGTAGTTACTGAAATGCAGCCCATTAGGACTACATGTTAATCAGCAGACACTTCAAAGCCATTACCAAGCTGTCACTGATTTTATAACCGCATTACAACACACCTGAGTACATTCAGTGATATTTCCATGTAAAATTATTACTTAGAAACAAAGTTAGCAACAATAGAAAGTCCTGGTCTCACACACTCATTCATGTCTCTGTGCTGCCATACAGTGCAGATGCAGAGAGAGTCTTCTTCCTGAAGGGGGTGAGGATAGCAATAGCAGCAGCTCAATCACATTTAAAGCCACAGACAATTAACATCCCGTTTAAAACAGGACTAAAACCACAGGTTATACAGTCATGGTAAAATGAACCATGTTTGCAGTATTTTGAGCAGGACATTTAGAATTCATGTGAGAATTCATTAATTGGCTAGAAAAAAAGACGCATGTTTAAAAAGAGCTTTGATTTGAAAAGCCCTTAATTAATCATGTAAGCCTGATTTAAAGGGTACATGGCATTTCTCTTTTGTTTCCATCTTGGCCTTCTACTCCTTAAAAGTTACAAACTGTATTATCTATTAAAAGACATATTTTATATTCCAGATTGCCCAAGTGTCCAATCAAGAATCTCTAATGTCACCATTGGTACTGAGTAAATAAGTTGAATTGTCAGGTAAACAATAAAAGGATTTTGTTTAAGGAAGAGAGCCTGTTACTGGAGAATTTCAAATTAAAATCTACTAGAACACAGACACAAATAAACACAGTGTAGATATACATAAACATACAGTGTTCTACAGTCAGACAGACTGACGCGGTTGCATCTCTTACCTTATTGTCTGGTTGTGTGTTTTGGCAGCTTGTACCTGTAACCCGCTGGGAACGCTGCCGGGAGGAAACTCCTGTGATTCAGGCACGGGAAGTTGCTTCTGCAAACGGCTCGTCGACGGACATAACTGTGATCAGTGTCTGGTATGAATCAAAGCAGGCTCAGTTTGGATGCTTTTCTTTTGTGTTTATGTGTGACTCACAGAACGGCTGTTTTTCCTCTACAGCCGCAGCACTGGGGTCTGTCCAATGACATGGATGGCTGCAGATCATGTGACTGTGACCAGGGCGGGGCCATCAACAACAAGTAGGTATAGCTGATAGCATCAAACACGGCTGTGGGATCCTTATTGCTTATTAGCCAAACCTAGGAACTGTATCATAGAAATTCAAAATTACTAGCAACCTGTGGTATACAAGCATTTAAACCACTGACAGGTGAAGTAAATGACATTGATCATCTCATTACAATGAAACTGAAACGCAGCCCATTAAGGCTACATGTTAACCAGAGCAGGCACAGTGGTGCGATGAATTAGGCAGCAAGTGAACAGTTCGTTTTTGAAGATGATGTGTTGGAAGCAGGAAAAATGGGCAAACATGAGGCTCTGAGTGACTTGGATAAAAAACAAACTATGATGTTAAGTCATCTGAGTCAGAGCATCTCCAAAACACAATGTCAGGCAGGTGGTTTTAATGTGGTGGCAGATCAGTTAAATATTATCTAAAAATAAAGATGGCCGTTCTCACTTTCTATCTGTGTAACACTAAAATACATACAAACAAATAGTTTTTTTTGTGAGTGTAAATGTATTAAAAGGAGAAGAATCCAAATGCCAACATACATGGTGATATCCACCAAATGAAGTCCAACGTTACTGTTTTCCTACCTGCTCTCTCTCCACAGCTGTGACCCTCAGTCAGGACAGTGTGAATGCAGGGCGCACATGTTTGGACGCCGCTGCGATCAGGTCAAGTCTGGCTTCTACTTCATCGCTCTGGATCACTACACTTACGAGGCCGAGGACGCAAAGCACGGACCTGTGAGTATATTCATCATACCATCCCATCTACGTAGTGGTACCTTTAACCCAGATATGTATGATCCAGCTTTGTGGATGTCTTTCTCTCCTTCAGGGTGTGACGGTGGTACCGAGGCCGTATCCTCTGGATCGTAGTCCTACATGGACTGGTATGGGATTTGTTAATGTGCCAGAAGGAGCCTATCTAGAGTTCAACATTAACAACATCCCCGAGTCCATGGACTATGACATCCTTGTACGCTATGAGCCACAGGTAAGAGACAAAAAGCATTTTTATTATGTGTACAACATATATAGGCTGTAAATAAAAGATAGATGTAGCCTCTAGGTCCAAAATCAATGTGCTGATGCCTTAAACCTGCATTCTCTATAGTGACCAGCAGAGGGCAGCTCCTTTGGTTGCAAAAACAAGTCAGCTTATGTAGAATGACCCTACCTCTCACTTGATTTGTTGCTTTGATAAACATTTTCCAGATCAGTTTATGGTCTCAGTTGCTTGTTCCCAGTCTCCTTCAATACAGCATGATGCTCATCTTTTAAAGTATGGTCCCATTTAAAGTGAAACAGATTACAAAGCAGGGTATGCTTTAGGGTGGGTCCACCTTGTGATTGACAGGTCACAACTGTATCTCTGTATCTAGTAAACTTGACTGGATGTCAAGTTTTCTTTGACATCCAGTCCTCACTGGTCATATATAGTTTCAAAAGAAAAAGAAGACGATGGTCACATTCCAAAGTTGAGGCTTCAAATTGCTGTGTGACACTACAGTGGCTACATCCAACTTTTATATATAGTCTATGACAACATAAATAAAAAGAGACAAGCTGAATTATCGGCCTAACAGACTATAACAAAATCAAAAAATCAACATTAAAATTCAACCAATTCCGTGTTTAGTGTTGGATACATGAAAAAAACAGTGTAGTTTCTTTAGCCAGTGAAGCTTTTGTATCTCAGTTTTAAGGGTTTCTTCAGTCTTTCTGAAAAGTCTACTGATTGTCTGCAGCCTCAAATTTGAGCACCTTTCCGATAGACAGTTGATCAAATTAAAAATGCAGGTAATATTCGTGCATCTAGTTTAACTTGGACCCTCACTAAAAAACAAACAATAGGGAAAAGCATATACATGGTGTGTCTCTGTATGCTGACAGCTACCAGAGCAGTGGGAGCAGGTGAACGTCCGAGTGCAGCGTCCCGTCTTCAACCCTCCCAACTACTCCAGTCACTGCGGCAACTCCATCCAGAGTGGAGACGAGCAGTCCATCTCCCTTCCACCTGGATCCAGGTAAAGCACTATTTTACACTGCTGTCCGTCTCCACAGCAACACCACACACACTGAATCTCTGTTGTGTTTCAGGCATGTGCTGCTGGTGAGGCCGGTGTGCTTTGAGAAAGGACTGAACTACACGGTCCGAATCACTCTGCCTCTCTACTCGTCAGTCACCGACGTCCAGAGCCCGTACACACTCATCGACTCTGTATGTTGAACAAACACACACACATGCACACTACAGATGTTCATGTACTACATTCATTCTAACCACCTACATATATTTAAGGACCTGTTACACTGAGAAAGATGTACTGCTGGTTGTCCGAAATGTAAAGAGCTAAGAGCATAATTACTAAAATCCTACCAGGTAGATTGTTGGGTTAATGCTGTACTCAGTCAGTCATAGTAGGCTGAACATTAAACAATGACAGCAGGAAACTGTTTACTGTTCATTAAACTGAAAAGGACTTATAGGTATGTAGGCAAGAGGAGCAGCAAGAGGAACCACACTGGTAAATATGCGATGACCTGACAAAGACAAACATGATGGCAGGTATGAACACTGTGCACAGGGGCTGATTGGAGAATTGGAAACAGGTGCAGTAGTGTGAAAGTCAGGTGACTAGAACCAGGAAGTGAATCTGAGGACAAGCAGTAGGTAGATGGGGACTTACAGTAGGCTGGGGTGAACATGTGAAGACAGCAGGTGCTTTATATTACACTTTCCCATCTTCTTTGTTCTTGAAACCTTCACCCGCTGCCATCACGGAGGATCTTCCAATTACTTTAATGGACCACTAGAAGAAAGAAGGCTTTAGGAGGAGCTTAGAGTGACATTTAAGTCTTTTATCAAGCAGCATGATGTATAAATGCTGCACCTTTGTGGTAGTCTGATTGATTTGACAGGTGATACAGTTATGCGGCATGTCATAAGTAACTTAAGACTGATGCTATGGAACAAAAGATTTCTCATTTGGCAGCTTCAGTCTCTTCCTGTCTCTCTCACATCCTCTTTGGGAGGAGCTGAGACATGACTGAGGCAAGTTAGGAAACCTGTTAGCATAATGAAAAGCACCCAGAGTGTCTTGAATAATTTAGTGATCACATACTGCACTTATAATGATACATTTACGGTGTTTGAGCAGAGTTGTAGGTGAGCTGGTGTGCTGAGCTGCACTGAGTGGGGGAAGGTTGGTGGATAGAGAGGCTGGGACTTCATAGATCTGCATATTTGAGATGAAACAATAGTGTCGAGTTGCATCTAAGACACTTTATGGCAGGAAGGGAATATTTTCATGGAAAAAATAAGTTTAACAACACCTTGGAACCGAGTCTTGTCCTTTGAACAAAGGTAGGTAAACCTGCAATAAAAAAATCTTTGAAAGGTGTATATGCATATACTGTTTTAAAACTCGCTTTTTACATGACATACAGTTTTTGAAAAGATTTAGGCACAAAGATAAAGTGTACATGACGGTGCTTTCAAAATTGAATTGTTATGTATAAATTAACATCTGAAAAATGCAGTAATTCCATGTTGCTCTGCACCTTTTACCTTTTAAGCAGCACTGCTTCTCTTCAGTAGACACTCTCTAAAGATACTTGTCTGGCAGATTCTTCAGCCTTTTGGAGAACTTGTCACAATTGAACCTAAACAGATAGATAGATTAACAAGTTTATACAAAACCTATAGACCCGGCCTGACAGAGTCATCACAAGCAGCAGAAGTTTGAGCTCAATGATTCAATGTTTTTCCCACAGTTCTTCTTAAACTTGTGTCTTCAGGGTCTTGATCTCCACAGCCTTGTACTTAAGTGAACACAACTGGACATATTTTCTAAAGCAGCTGTTCAGCTTTTACAAACAGGACAGTTTCATGGTCGTCCAAGCTCTGGAAGTGCTCCAGTTGCCTAGCAGTCTATACAGGAAAGCTCTTTCTAAAGTACTTCACTTATTATGGTTTCCCCTCCAACCATCCACTCCCTTAAAGCTGGTGCTGATGCCCCGAGTCAGAGAGCTGGACATGTTCCATGGGGTCGACGGTGAAGGAGCGTGGGATACTTTCCAGCGCTACCGATGTCTGGAGAGCAGCCAGAGCGTCGTCAAAAGCCCCATGACCGACATCTGCAACGACTACATCTTCAGCGTCTCTGCTCTGCTGCACGAAGGAGCCATGGGTACGGAAAGTTAAACATCACTGAGAATGATGTGTGTTTGCTCAGTGGTAGACATTTTCTTGTCTTCAAAAGTTGTGGTTTCTGGAAAGACTAATGTGCTTCATGAGATTTTTTTCTGGAAAGTGTCCTTTAGCTGCCTTTGATACTGATATTAGTGAAAACAAAACCAGACACTCTGGTTTTATTGGTATTTACTGTGAACCAATCAGGTATTAATACAAAAGATGAGAAAGAAATGACACAAGCAGCACATGTTTTGGTTTACTTGCTTCCTTCACTAATGTCTTGTATTCGGTGTTTCTTTAGTGTTGTTTGTATCTCTTTAGTGTGTCTTTAGTCCTTTTGGGATCATATAGTGTCTATTTAAGTTGGTTTTGTGTCTTTATGAAGTAGTTTTGTGTCTCTCTTAAGTAGTTTTGGGTCCCTTGAATGACATTTTGTGTCTCTTTGGGGTTATTTGATGTCTGTGTGGGGTTGATTTGAGTCTCTTGGGGATTGTTTTGTATCTTTTGACTGTCATTTTGCGTCTCTTTGGTCCGATTTCTTTCTAAGGTTGTTTTGAATCTCTTTTGTGCTTCTTTGAGATTGTTTTGAATCTCTTGTGTGTCTTGCTGTGTCTCTTGTTCTTTTGTTTTTCTTGAGTGATGTTTTGTCTGTTTCATGTCGCTTCATGTCTCTGAGGTTTTTGTATCTCTTTGAGGTCGCTTTGTGTCTCTCGCGTGATGTGTTCCGTCTCTGAGCCATTTGTGCATCTTTGAGGTTGTTTTGCATGCATTTTGGATTGCTTTGTCTTTTGGGCTGCTTTGTGTCATTTGAGTTTCATTTTGTGTCTCTTTGAGTTTGTTTGGCGTCTTTTACTTTATTTAAGGTCATTTGTGTCTGCTTGGTGTAGTGTTGTGTCTCTTCTGTGGTATGTTGTGTCTCTTTAAGTTTCCTTTGTTACTCCTGGGTGATGTTTTATGTCTTTGTGTCTCTTTAATGTGGCTTAAAAACCACCACTTTACATCAAAATATAGACCAGAAAAATCCACAATAAGCCTTCTTTTCTTGTGGTGTGATAAAGTCTTTGATATTGTGGATAGTATATTCACACTCACAGACACACATTAATGAAACACTCACAAATATTATTAGACAGGTGTGCTCGTAAATCTTCCACAGTTCAGAGTTTGGATGTGAAACTTTGTTGAACACTTTTGTCTCTACAGCTACTATTAACTAAGCACTCGTAACTCTCCACTTGTCTTCACCCTTTCTTATCTCCCAGCCTGCCAGTGTGACCCTCAGGGATCTCTCAGCACCGTGTGTGACCCCAGCGGAGGCCAGTGCAGGTGTCGACCCAACGTCGTGGGCAGGAACTGTGACCACTGTGCTCCGGCGACGTTCCTGTTCAGCCCCGCCGGCTGCAGACGTGAGTGTTGGAGAAGACAGCACGTCATAACTGGATACCTACTTCATGACTTTCTGTTTAATTTCTCCCATTATTCTAATCTCACCGCCAGCTTGTGAGTGTGACCTTCGGGGCTCGGTTAGCGCTTTCTGCCACGAGGCCACCGGTCAGTGTGAGTGTGTCCCAGGGGCGATGGGTCGCCAGTGTTCACACTGCCAGCCGGGTTTCTGGGGTTTCCCTCAGTGCAGACCTTGCCAGTGTAATGGCCACAGTGAGTACTGTCACCCTCAGACTGGAGAGTGTCAGGGCTGCAGAGACTTCACTACCGGACGCCACTGTGAGAGGTACGAGAAAGGTTGTCTCACTGGTTGTACTGTGGCAGTTTTTCCTGAGTATTTGATGCTTGTATCTGCTAAAAGCCCATCAGTCACAACTGGATATTTAGTCTTGAAAGTGCTTCTAGAACATTTTAAGGCAGTTTTACTTGAGTCTTCTTTACCTAGAGTTGAACTAAACGTATTTACATATACAACACATGCCACTGCCTTTAAATTCCAATCTGCCAAGGCTCTCCGAACAACAAAAATACTTCATTTTTAGCAGCACATAAAAGTGTTTCTCAGGCATTCTGTGGATCCAGGCAGGACTTACAAGAGAAAAAGGTAGAATTATGTGAACACACCCTGACATTGCTGTTTGGGCAGACATTCCTCAGTGCCAGGGTGTCACTGGGAATCAGACTTTTCCCTCTAAAACACCCTGAAAGCTAACCTGAAGGGATGTGAGACTAATCGTCCTTGAATATATTTGGATTATTCTTCCAGGTGTCTGGGGGGTTACCACGGTGACCCACAGCTGGGTTCAGGTGGCCACTGTCGCCCTTGTATGTGTCCAGAGGGGCCACGCAGTGGACGGCAGTTTGCAGACAGCTGTTACCTCCTTCATAACACCAACCAGCTGGTGTGTGTGTGCAGCCCCGGCTACAAAGGTGTGTCAACGTTTCACAGATTTGTTTTTCTATAAGCAGCTCTCAAGTGCTGTTTCTGTCATCGTCCCTTCACCTCACACACAGCTCACATGTTACCAAACAACACTTCAGTCCCTCTGTAATTAGCATGCGTCGAAAAAGGACCTTTTCAGAAGAAATGTCCTCAAACAGCTTCACCTAAACACAGGAAAAAAGCTCAAACAAAGGGATTCCACTTTGATCCTCTTCTGATTTATCTCCTGTTTCCTGTCCCTCTGCAGGTGCCAGGTGTGACGAGTGCGCCCCCGGGCATTATGGGAACCCTCTGGTGCCAGGCGGTCGCTGCACGCCATGCCAGTGTAACAACAACATCGACATGCACGACCCTGGCTCCTGTGATGTCCGCACCGGTGCCTGTCTCAAATGTCTGTACCACACCCAGGGCTACGGGTGTCAGCACTGCAAACTGGGTTACTACGGCAACGCTGCCACACAGAGCTGCAGGAGTGAGTACAGAAGTGGACTATACATGTGTAGCATTTGAATTCAAAACAGCTTTACCCATGGTGACAATAAAGTATGTTGTGTAGTACTGTAGAATGTCATATCATGCAAACACAGATACCGGCTTGTATGTGTTCCTGTTGACTTGTCCAACTAGCTATGATTTGTATTAATTTGTTACTATTTAAATATATGCACAGCACCTTTGTCTCAGCATGAGTATTTTACAAAGAAAAACACGTGAAAGCTCACCAAGTAGCTGTGTCCTCAGTAGCTACGAAGGCAGTATGTTTTTTAAAATTAAAAAATCAAATCATAAATTATCTGATAAACATTTTTAGTCTCTACTTCTCTGGCAGTAGCAGGAAAGTTGCATCCCAGTTATTTTTTTAAACACACACCTTGCATCTTTCACCTATATTAATGACTTCACAATGTTGTATCTGCCTCCAGTGTCATCACCAAATCTCCTGTAAGTCTGCATGTAAACTTGCTTGTCAACATCTTTCCTCAGAGTGTATGTGTTACCCGGTGGGGACGGTGCCTCAGGCCTGTTCGTCCCCTGATGAGTGTCAGTGCGACCAGCGGAGCGGTCAGTGTCCCTGCCAGCCCAACGTGGTCGGTCAGAACTGCGACCGCTGTGCTCCTGATACCTGGAACATCGCCAGCAAAACGGGCTGCCAGCGCTGCGATTGTGACCCCGTTCACTCTGTCGGATCGTCCTGTCATGAGGTAAGTCAGATGCTGGAATGAAAACCAAATTGTATCCAGAATCAATGCATATTTTGGTCATTAAAGGACTACCATATTTGAGAAGACTATATCTTTAACCCCAAACCCACCAAAGAGATTTAAAGGCAAGTTATCTTTAAGAGAAATCACCAAAGTTGCACCACGTGTCAGAGCCAGAAACTGGAAAAACAGAAAGAATCTTCCGATTTTGCAGCTTTCTGACGGACCTTGAACTACTCATCTGTGATGTTACGTTAGCAGCTATTACCAAATCTCAGCTTAAATGGGGATATTTAATCAAAATCATTTCATCCTTTATGTCTCATTTGCCAAAAACAAATTATTTACAGTAACCAGATTCTTGGGGGAAAAAAGCAGCAACCAACAGTCACATGACAAAAGATGTAGGGAATTTTTGGCTGAACTGCAGGCTGTGTTTAAACAGAGTGGACAGGAGGCAAGTAAGGAAACAAATGAATAATGTAATGTACAGTATGCAGAGCCTCTATCTTTATTTTATAGAACCTCTCAAAATTGGAGTTATGAGATGTTATAACTTAAAAGCAACAACAAAACTTTAAAAAACAGAGACACTGACTGAGCTTTTCTGACAGTAAGGAGAAGCTTATTCCACAGCGTTAGAGGCAACACAGTAAAAGTATGGTTTTTAAACCAACTGTAAATGGACAGTAGCATCATTCAGGCAAGTGAATAATCATTTGCAGTAGCATACATACAGTCTGTGATTTTCCCTCATTGGAAATTGGGAGCAAGCCACAAAAACCTCTGTCACATCTGGATCTGGATTCAAAACAACACTGACACAAATTCAGTCGACCAGACGATGTATACCCACTTGGTTCTCATGCTTTCTTAATGCCCTTCCCATCTATTTCATGCCAGAAATATACTAAAAAGAACAATGAAACCAGCAGCTCAGCAGGTCCCTGCATCTGTTTGCATCATTTCCTGCATTAGTGCGGCAGCAGCTGCTCCAGTTCACTCTCTCTGAATATAATGTACAGCTGAAGTGAACCACAAAAATCTTGTCTTTCAATGAGCTGTTGTTGCCAGAGTTTTCTTACACAACATGGGCACTGACAAGGAAACTTTCCTGTGGCTGTGACTGTCCCATCTAATCAGAAAGGCCTGTGTTTGTATAATTTTTTTGATATATGGACTCCAGCTGTTTGGGAGTTGCTTCCCTCAGCTTTGTCTTAGTCAAACACACAACTCTGTATGTAAAGAGTGAAATAATGTGCTGCTCCCACTCACGCACAAACATTTGGGTTTCTGTGTTTACTGGCTGGACTCCATTGGAGGAAGGAAGTCTCAGAATACACTGTGGAATAACTGCATACACTGTTTTCTAAGAGAAGCGAGTTCTATCAAACTACAAAGCTCCATTGTGTCTGCATGTGACAAGCTTTGAAACACACAGATTTACTAAAAACTGTCGTGGACGTGCCTGGTAATATTCTACAGTACTGACTTAACCAAATTGTGCTGTTCCTCTTGCTGTAGGTCACAGGACAGTGCGTGTGCAAACCAGGTTTTGGTGGCAAGACGTGTCGGGAGTGCAAAGAGCTCTTCTGGGGAGATCCAGAGGTCAAATGTCACGGTAGGACATCATCACCAATCACCAGCATGTCCGACACGACAGAGACGATCAGAAGGCTGTTCTTCCTCTGCAACTTGGGGGCAGCAGAAAAAAAAAACTGTAAAAGTGATCACTTCTTAAACCTGCAGCACAGAAAGTTTGTCTCCAAGTTGTGGCAATGAAAGTAAATCCACAAATATTGTTGACTCATGCTAATGACGTATGTCTCGCTGCCTTACGCTTTGCTTTCGTTTTTAGACTGTAATCCTTCTTCCGAATGCCAAGTGTCTGTTTAACTGGAGCATTATAAACCCAAACCCTAAGTGGCTTTATTGGAGCAAGAGTGAGCCAGATAGCAATGCAGGCCAATTACATTCAGGCCAAGTGAAAACTGTCGAAACTGTGGCCTGCTGTTGAACGAGTTTCAGAAGACAGAAAGTAACCGGCAAGGTATAGTAATTTTAAGTTACAATGACATTTATCATAAAAGGTTTTGCTTGTAGCGACAAACTCACATCTACGTAGCTCTTTAGCGTCTTTGTACTCATGGGTTTGGTTAATCTGCTCCATAACTTTACTGTTTTTGTTCACTCTTGCATTTATTAACTCAACTTCCAGTCATAAAAGCACGCATAAAGTTCTGAAATCCCGCTGTATTTTACCTTCTCAAGCAAAGTTAGCGACTAGCTGGTGAAGATCGTGAAGCATTAGACAGCTAAAGAGGAAGACATTTCCATCTGATCTTGGTGGAGCCCAAAAATGGAGCCAGAAGTGGAGTGAATGTATCATTCATCAACCACCCGATATCTTTTAAAGCTTGGAGCGCAGTACTTGTACACGTAAATGAACATTTGTTACATTCAAGTACCGACCAAATGAGCTCACCCAATCTTGATGAAGCTTATCAGCGTCAGGGAAAACTGGACTTTTAAATCTGCTGTCTGTGGCGATATTCCCGTGGTGGTGCAACAGTGGCTTTGTGTTTAACCAGCAATGATTGGTTTGCTAGAGCTGAAGAAAGGAGCAACAGTAGCAGCTACAGCTAATAAAAAGGTGGTGGGAAAAATCTAGGAAGCATCCAAGAAAAGTTTCTAATAATCCAGATGAAAAATGGTACTTGATGTTCAGAGGATGGATTACAATCTAATAAAGAAAGTAAAGCGATTGATAGCGAGGTCATAAGCATGTGTCAACAGTTGTGTAATTACTTTCACTGCCAGAAGGGGGCCAGGTTTGCGACGTGATCATTTTGCAACTTGTTTCTGCTGCCACCAAGTGGTCGTAAAACAACAACAACATGTGTAGATGCTCTGCCTGGAATGCAGCCATCCTCACTTGTTTTGGGATGTTTTTAATCTTCAATGACCAGTGTTGGAATCCTGACAGGTCAGTCACAAACATGGCTCTGCTCGTTCTTAAGATCTCTCGATTTAATTGTTTGTAATGTTTAGGATCACTGTCTCTACACTGGAGGATGATTTATGTAAAAGCCAGTGAGGACGTAAACACTCTTAAACAGCCTCACGATCGCTGTTTGTGTCCTGGAATGAAATAACATCACTGTCTCAACATTCCCTGATTGCACTGCTTCTCGTGTTTCCCTTTAAACACTTTTTATCCCTCCCTGGCTGCACCTCATTGTGAATGACTTTGAAAGGGTTTCCAATGGTTTTGTCAGACAGCGATCGGATGTTAGCAGCACTGAATCAGCGACTTGGCGCTCAGCATCAGTGGCTGATCCCACAAAGTTATATCGTCCGCCAAACAAGCTGCCGGAGAGTCCATCTGCTGATATTCGTGCCTCACAGTAGCTGGATCATCCTCACAGAAAGAGAAAAGGGGAGAAAGGCGAGGACAGGGCCGGAGAGGGAGGGGATCTGGGAATGACCTCTCTCCCTGCTCATGAGAACCAGATGTTCTCCAGGACTCCCAGGCATCCCATTTTCGTCATGCACCAACACCCAGAGGACCCAGGAATCCTGAATTATTCCCGCTGCATTCCCTAATGGTCTCTTAAGCTGTTAAACCAGCTGGGGCTCGCTTCCTATCCGCACAGATGCGCTTATTCATGGGAACGCTGCGGCCACCTCAGTGAGAAATGTGTGGGAGCTGTACGTTATGTGTCAGAGGACAGATTATAAAGCCTCTTAAAGATGGAAGGTTTGTTCTTATGGCCAGATTTAGATGCCAGAGGTTAAAATGTTTAAGAGGAGCGAGCGTTGGTGGTATGTGGCTGTCGTGTGGCTTCTCTCAGCCACCAGCCCATAATCACTGTGTTTGTTTTGCCCCTCCAGTGTCTCTGAAGACAGGTGTAATATTTCACCATGACAAAAACAAAACTTCAAACCAGACCCTCACCTCCTGCTCCATAAATCACACAAATAAATGCAGCAGCACTGATGGTGGAAACCTCTGAATCCCTGAATTCCTTCTTTCTGACTCACACAGTCCTCCTTCCTTTCTGGGGAGGGAGGGACGCCCTGTGGAGTGAGGCAACCTCAAGGGATCAGTGTGACCTTCAGGGTCATATTCATCTTTGTTTATTTACAGTAGGTGATGGGGTTGAGTAAACTGTAGTTTCAAATGACTAATTTCCCTGAGAAAACATGAAGACTGTCCTCTTGTTTTATATAAGTGGTTGATTTGACAGACCTCACATAATGTAGCTCTGAATCGTTGTTTTATTTTTGTGCATACATGAGACATCATACAGGAGATAAAGCTGCAGTACAAAGAAAAATACTATAAGAAAACATCACAAGGAGTTTGACAATCGATAATTCAAATATATGCTTATTTGTATAGAGAGTCAGAATATACTAATTTAAATAGACGGCCTATATTTCTGCTTTTTTGTTGGCCTGTCACTTCTTTTTAATTTTCTTTTGTTGGTTTTTTGATATTCCAGGGATATGCAGACTTGAGGCTGTAATTGAAGTTATCTATTGTGTATTTTTTTTATGACCTACACACTAATTAAAACAAGAAAATAATATTAGGTTGCACAGATTGTCTTCATATTGACAAAGCCACAGATAAATATCACTCATTTTGTAGCTCCCTGTAGCCTTTTAGCCTCTTGTAGCTCATTGTTTTGGTTTGAAGCAGACAGCTCTGTTGTTTTTTGGTTGACCTCACATCTACATTGTTTCCAGACCCAGAACTAAGATCAGATAAACCCTCTGTATTCTACACCATCAGCAGCAAGATAAAATTAGAGACTAGTTGGTGAACTTAGTGGAGCATTTAGCATCTAAACAGCCAGATAGCTGGTGGAGACCAAAAACAGAGCTAAAAGGAGAGCAAATGTTGAACTCATATTTATCAGGTAGGCAGAAACAAGAATCTAAGTGATGTTAATGTTTCATGGCTTTCATATGTAGGCAGATCTTTGCTAACATGTTCGTTATATTAAGTTTATATGTATAATATCAGTTTTGTGGAAATGGCTTTTTGCGCTGCCTCCAGATGGCTAAAAAAATAGTCAGAGTTTAAACTTTAGTTTAGAAAAAAATTTTGTTATACTGCTTAAATTTACCTTAAATTTAGCTAAAACGACGTGATAAATTATTTATGGAACGACACTGATGAAGCATTTGCAGTATTTTCTGGTTTCTTTGCGATCATCTGACATTTAGGAACTTTTGAAGTCAGTTTATGGTCATTCTTTGATATGAGGAATGGCTTTAGTGTAATAAAAAAGGAATTAGTTTCTTACCTGATGTTTCCACTCTGTGTTTGCAGCTTGTGACTGTGATCCTCGGGGAATCTCTAGCCACCAGTGTCATCGTGCCTCCGGTCAGTGCACCTGTGTGGAGGGTGTGTCCGGCCCGCGGTGTGACAAGTGTGCCAGAGGCTACCAGGGTGAGTTCCCCAACTGTGAGCCCTGCCACCAGTGCTTCGCCGTCTGGGACACTGTGGTGGGCGAGCTGACCAATCAAACCCAACGTCTGGAGGCCCAGGTGACGGAGCTCCAGACCAGCGGAGTGACGGCTCCGTACCAAGAGCTGGTCAGTAGCCTGGAGAAAAACGCCAAAGCTGTCAGAGACATCGTGGAGAACAACCCTGCAGCAATGAAGCTGGAGCAGATACAGGAGCTGATGCATCAGATTACGTACGCACACAAACAAATACAGACCCATTCAGGGATGTAGCAGACACTTTTTCATAACTGTTCCATTGTGTTCACAGCGGGCTGATGTCTTATCTCAATGGGAAGCTTAACACGACCGAGGAGAACTTGAACCTTCTCCACAGTGACGCTAACGCCACCGATGCAAACTTGGATGCACTGACTGAGGAGGCCAACCAGCTGCAGCGGAGCGTCCAGGAGCTGAGACAGCAGGTGTACGACATCAAGAACGCCAACATCCACGGTGAGAAATCCTAATCCTGATCTCCCTAAGACCTGAGCACTAAACCCTCACAGGCTTGACTGACATCACAGCTGTAGGAGTGTTTAATTTGTGAAATGGTATAAAGGCTGTGTGTTTACACAGAGCAGACAGGAGGCAAATAGGAAAACAAATTAAAATGCAACTTGTTATGGAGAACCCCCATTTTCCCAGTACTGTTAGCACCTATATTTCTGTCAAGGAACCCAGTTTCACATAGCGTTTTATTGCTGACTCTCTGTTCTCTTACTGCTTTCAGGCGCCATGAGCACCATTTCTGCTGCACATACGCAGTCTAGGGACGCAGAGCTCCGCTCCAAAGCCGCCACCAGTGATCCTGGCAACACAAAAGAGCAGTCAGCCCAAGTACGGAAAGTCACGGAGGACAAACTGAAGAGTAGTCAGAAGGAATTTGACCGAAAGCACCAAAGAAACACACAGAAGCTGGACAAGCTGTCCAAAGAGCTAGATAAATTTGACCTGTCTCCACTCAGTGAGAAGGTGAGGAACAGTTTTTTTTTATCATATTGTAGAAGCAACAGTATATTTTCCTTGTTCCAGATATTGCAGAGATGAGTTATCACTTTGTGTTTATCATTCCTCTGTAGACGTGTGGTGGTGCTGCAGCTGAAGGCGATGACTGCTCCTCCTGCGGTGGGCTGGGTTGTGTTGGAGAGGACGGAGCGCCTCAGTGTGGAGGAGAAGGCTGCAGAGGCCTCGTCACAAGCTCTCAAACTGCTCTCAAATCAGCCAAAAACCTGGACCAGGAGATCCTCGCAGCCATGCAGGAGGTGGACAAGCTCTCCAGGATGGTAAGTGAACATGGGCATGTGTTCATGTAGAATAACTGAGTGGATGTGAGCAAATTGCTGGACTTGCTTGTGCTCAGGTGTGGGAGGCCAACGTCCGTGCAAATGAGGCCAAGGCCAACGCTCTGGAGGTTCTGATCAAATCCAACCGCAGCAAAGAGAGAGTGGAGCAGAGCAACGAGCAGCTCCGCAACCTGATCAAGGACATACGAGACCTCCTCACCAGTGAGTGTACCACAAACACACACAGCAGACTAAATTACATTCGTTGAGAGGTAAGTGCAGGTTCCTCACTATCTGTTTCTGATAATCCAGATGAAAAGGCAGATGCGTCTGTGATCGAAGCGGTGGCCAATGAAGTGTTGGCTCTGGAGATGCCGACCTCAACAGAGAAGCTGCAAGAGCTGACCAAAGAGATCAGGGAGAAGGTCGGCACTCTGACCAGCGTGGAGACAATCCTCAGTCAGAGTGCTGAGGACATCCAGACTGCAGAGTCGCTGCTGAAGCAGGCCAAAGCTGCCAGGTAACAACAGAGGAAACACAGGAGGAGCTCATTTATTTGTTTTGTTGCCTCTTATTCGCAATCAGCAGCAGAATCTCAGACCCTATAAAGATTGTACATGAGAGTGTGGTTTATCCATTTATACACATCAATACATACTAATACAGCATATTCATCCTGAGGTGATTCTATCTGAACCTACTTTTGTATTTTTCTCCCATTGAAAATCTACATTAATCTTTAGATATAGATGCCAACGTGATCTGAGACCATGAATGAGATGTTGCCTTAGAGCCACATATAGGCACTGTCAGTTGTTCTCTCAGGTCATCTCTAGACCAAAGAGACATGCTTAGTATACCAACTAGGAAACAGACGGGTTAACATGAACACTTTCTGTCCATCAGTGAGGAGGCGTCTAACATGAAGGAGACAGCAGACAAAGTGAAGGTAGCCCTGGAGGAGACTGAGCGTGCTCAGAACATTGCCATGGACGCCATCCAGCTGGCTCAGAACAACACTAAAGGCACACTGGACCTGCTGATCTCTGTGAGTTTGATCTCAGCAAAGCTATTTAACAATTTAACAACCTTCAATATGTTTGATTTTATTATTACGTACATATTCTCCTACCAGCTTTATATTGATGTTCCTGTTGTCTAGCATCTAATAAATGATACAAAGCTGATACATGTGGTTTCCATGCCATTTAAACTGTACATCAGGTGGAGTCTGAGACGGCCATGTCGGAGCTGAAGCTCGGTAACACCACGGGTCGCCTGGTGCAGCTTGAGAGGGAGGTCGGCCTGCTGAGACAGAACAACCTGGAGGTGAACCGGCTTGTGGAGACGGCAGACTACATCACAGACCAGGCCAGACTGGACGCAGAGGAGGCACAACAGGTCGGCCTACTCAGCCTGACTTTCTGAGAGCTTACATTTATATTTTAACTTTCCACCGCCGCCGTCATCAGTGTTATTTATGCTAATCGTGCAGGAGTTCGATGAGAAGCTGAAAGATAAATTCGAGGCGGTGGAGGATGAGGTGGAGGATAAAGGCGAGTCGGTGCTGCAGGCGAAGAGGAAAGCTGATGAACTGCAGCAGGAGGCCAAAGAACTGCTCGCCCAGAGCAGCAGCAAGCTGCAGAGACTCGGAGGTGACCACTTTTGTTACATGCACTTTTTCCACTGTGAGGTTGGAAAACTATTGATCAATGCAGTTTTTATTCTTGTGTTTCTGAGATGTAAGAAGTGCTGTATTAAAGGAAAAAAGAGAGAAAGTCTGCACTTCTCCCTGGACTGCAAGCTCCCAGAAGTTCACTAAAGCACCATTTTAACCATCAACAGTCTTTGTCAGCACATGCCCATTACAGCCAAATAAACTAAATGTAATGAAAAACAAATCCTCCAGCAGGGAGTAGGACATTTGTCTTTGAGACAATTCACCCTTTAAACCCAAAAATGTACTGACAAGTTTGAAAGGCAGGCTATCTTTACAAAAAACAACAAAATGACACCTTTCAGAGCCAGAAACTGTGAAAACAGACAGAATCATCAGATTTTCTAATTTCTGATGGTCCTTGAGCTGCTCATCTGCGGTGTGCATTTCCATTTGGAAAACAAACTAAATCTAAGCCTAAAATCAGGATAATTCAGCAAAATCACTTTATTTTACATGTCTCATTTAAAAATTCATCAATATAAAATAAACCATTTGTTCTGACCAGATTCTGTAAAAAATAAATAAATTCTGCGGTTTTCAGCACAACCATGAAGCCCTTAGTGACTCAGCTGTGACCATCGGTAATCTGGCAGAAATTCATGTACTTTTTAGCTGAATTTGGTTGAACTGCAGGTTGTGTTTACACAGAGCAGATGGAGAGAGGTATGGAAACAAATTAAACGTGTTAGTAGTAAATCATAACATTGAGGGTCACCATTTTTTTTCCAGCATTGGTAACACCTGTGGGCCCGTAGGGTGAGTTAAAAATGCTGCACATATTGATTTCTGGTTATGCTGTTTCCATAGAGGTGCAGGATTTTATATTGCAGTAAAAAAATGAGTCCACAGGGAGTAAAAATTGCTTGGAGTTCAGAGGTTGACAGTTAACAAGAAGACTCACAACATGCCTCACAAATCATCAGCAATACTTGCACAAACATCACTTACTTCAAACACTCAGTGGCGTCTCTTTGCTGTCTGTGCTTTCAGAGTTGGAGGTTTCCTACGAGGCCAACCAGCGCATCCTGGAGGCCAAAGCTGCAGAGCTGGTCGAGCTGGAGCGAACCGTCCGCCGCATCCTGGACGAGATCAGCCACAAAGTGACGCTGTACAGCACCTGTCTGTGATGAAAGCCTCACTGCAGGGACTTTAGTAGTGCCAAATGTTTCTGAACGTACTGCTCCCTTTTATAGCTGTTAAAACACTGTAACATATTTGACACTGTCTGTGCCTCAAAGTGTTTTTAACAATGAAAACCAGCTTTAAAGCTGCCAAAGACCATTAAAGTATTGAAGCAACGAGTCCCAAAGGAACCACTAAGAGCCAATGTGACCTCGAAACCAAGAATGTGTAGAGAATATGGAACAATTTACCTGTTTAAGTTACGACAATCTGTTTACCTGTATGACTGCACATATGTGAATGAAATAATAAAGTTTTATACGTACCTAATAGGCCCAAAGACATCACATGTGAATGGTGCTACAGACAAATATTAAAGTTTTATTACAAAATAAGTTACTGAAGCATCTCAGCTGGTATTTTTGCTTGTGTTGTTTTTTGTACATACATTTCTTCAGGGTGTATACAATGTTTTCAGAGTCATGTGCATAAAACAGTATTTTAAAAATATCAGCTTACCTGGTGGCTTTGTTACCTGTCAGCTGGTTTTGCTGGGTTTCTTCCCTCAATGGGGAAAAAGCTGATAAATATAATATTGAATGTAAGAAGTTCAAACAGTTCTTTGTTTATCCTTGACCGTCTCTTGTGCCATTATAACGGATCTTCCAGCTGGTTTGCTAGAGCAGGGGGGTCAAACTCCAGTCCTTGAGGGCCCCTATCCAGCATGTTTTAGATGTTTCCCTCTTCCAACACACCTGATTAAATGATCAGGATCCTTATCAGGCTTCTGCAGAGCTTGATGATGAGCTGATCATTTAAATCAGGTGTGTTAGAAGAGGGAAACATCTAAAACATACAGGATAGCGGCCCTCGACCGGAGTCTGACACCCCTGTGCTAGAGGATCAGTACAACCTCAAATTTAAACAAACCATATCTGATCCGCACAGAGTGGAAATATCTCTGTCATGTTTCACTCTGTGTACCTTTGCACATTATTTGGGAGGATTAGTAGACAAAGCTAAAAGAATCCTCCAGCAGTCACAGATCCAAAGCTGCTGCTTCCTCCCCACATGTCTCTGCTGAGGGGAGGATAGATGGAAAGTCTTCATTTCTCTTCTGTGTATAGAATCGACCTGTTTACTAAGTTTATCTGGTGTTATTTTTCCCTGTAATGATTGTTCTTTGCAATTTACTTACTCCCTTATGTGGTAACAGTCAAATAATTTTGGGGTTGAAACTATCTCTACCATTTGGGTTCAGTTACTGTTATGTTTTTTTAATTGTTGAAAAGCTTATAAAATAATTACAATGTAAATAACTCCACACCAAGGTAACGTCAAAATTGCTGATTTAATTTCAGTCATCAGATGGCAAAAGTGGCTAAACTAGCTTTAGCTTTAGAGCTACTGCTAAAATTACTTTGCTAATCTAGACTGGTTAGCTTTTAGCAAAACTAATTTGTTTGATGTTACTTTTCCTGATATTTCGATTTTGCTACGTCGTTATTGATATAGTACAGTCAACCCCTATTTTTCAGTTGAAAGGTTAGTTTGGGGGTCAAGTTAGCTTAAACTTAAAACTCTACTCTGCGAAGCTAAGCTACGTAGCTTTTAGCAGATCCAGTTTGTGTTTTTTTGCCCCAGGATGATTAGATTTTGCCACTTCTGTCTTTTAGTGGTCTAACAAGTTCAATATAAGATCAATCATTTAATTTCTGTAAATTTTTCTGTAATTTAAGATATTAAAAAGACGTTTTTCATCACAGTAATGAGGTGGGGGTGTGGGTCCTTAGCTTTAATTAGCTTTAGCTGATGAAATAGCTTTAAGTAGCTAAAACATAAATAGACAGACAGTTCTGATCTTCAGTTTATGTCCTTTTCAGAAATTGCACATTTATAATATTTAAAAATAGTAAAACAGACTGAAGTCAAAGATTATGGTCTTAATAAATAAAAATGACTATGTAGGCATTAGATAACTGTCAGTAACTATGTGAAAAGAGCTGTAAAGGCTTTTGCTCTCAAAAATAGCAATTTTTATATCAGTGGTTCTTGTTGGAGACTAAAAGACCTATTAAAAATATTTGACTGTCATATAATATTTGTAATAAATAATAATATTTGTCATTCTGAATGTTTCAAAATCCAGCAAATGAGTTACAACCAAATAAAGACCACATTACATATTAAGCTTGAGTGAAAAAGCCAAACTGCAAACATGAACAGAGAACATATTTTATTTGAGCTTTTAGCATTCAGAAGAATATTTGTTCCCGTTAAAATAGATCATCCTCCATCAAATAAAAATCAAGTCAACATACATAAAAAGATGACACAGTACTACAACACAGGCTGAACTTAAACAGCACTTACAAGACAAAATGCAAATTCTGCAGCTGTTCATTACGAGGTTTGTCAGATGACCGCCTGTACTCTATTTCTATAATTACTACATGGAGCTACAAGATCTCAGAATCTGAGACGATACAGACAATGGAAGTCCACAGGACTGTTTCCTTCAGCTCACTCTGGGAAAGTGTGAAACTGTGTGATGTTATGGCTGTGTCATTATGAAGCACTTCAAACAGCACAGCGATAGCAGCATACTTTTTATTTGTTTAGCGCAGTAGTTAGACAGATGTGGTATTTTAAAGATCAACATTAACATTGATGGTCATGTAAAGCTGCAGATTTTTCTACATTACAATATGTAAACAAATTTGAATTATTCAATGTCTTGTTCAAAGTTGGATTCTTGCAGGCAAAACCAGAACTAGAAACTGCATTTTCACCATCATGGGACAACTGAAAGTCACTGAAATCAAACTGTTGAATATAAGCAGCTCGATAAGGCAAAGTGAGGCAGGTTTACCACACAGAGGCTCACAACACGCAGGAATGATCTGTTTTTAAACATCTGGTGTAAAAATAAATGGTCAGAGGAACCTTCACGTGTTAAGTCGAAGACCTGCACAATCTTAAATCTAAATACTGACCCCATTTACAGCTTTAAGCTCCAGTAAAGTGCTTTTTGTCTGTAACTCGGAGGTGCAGAGTGGCGACAGATGTTAAGGCCGGTACAAACCTCTGTTTGGCCTTTAGTCTCTGCTGCGGGGGTTATGAGGAGGCGGAGCTCCTTCCACAGGGGCCGAGCTGGGAACTGAGAGCAGCTGGCCGGCGTGCATTCGCTCATTGACGCGCAGCTGGCAGCCGTCCTGCAGCATGCGCAGAGCTATCCTGGCAATGTTGCTTGAATCGTCCAGACCAGAGTGAGGACGACCTTCGTACTTGAGGCCGAGCTTCTCCAGCATTGTGCTCAGCTTTGTCTGTGTGCGAGGAACCTGGAGGAAGGAGAGAAACGAGGGTTGGTTTGCTGTTGTATGAAACAGGAGACCTTATTTCCGGAGCAAACATTAGGATGTATCAATAACCACTGATGACAGTGACAGTGGCGGCGCTGCATTCAAAAGAGACAGTTTCAAGGTGTTTGTAGTGCGAAAACTGGCTGTCAAACTCGCAACAAGAAATCCTCAAATTTGAACTGACCTATTCTAAACACACAACAATATCTCTTGCATGTTGTTGACTTTATGGTGCTCACACAACAAAAAAAGTGATGTTTTTTTTCTTCAAAAGGCCTAAAACTGACAGAAACTCAAATCAATGCTCTCACTGGTGGTCACACTGCACTGTGTTGGGGGTTGAATGATGTCCAAGAAATAAAAAAAAAAAACATATTGTGACAATTTTAACAGTTATTGTGATGTTTTTGCTGCAGTTTGTACCAAACCAACCAGTTCCCTTACATCTGGAGAATAGGGTTTATACGTCAGGGCACCTCTGTAGTGACACAGTGGTTTTATAATTTATTCAAAGGTATTTTGTTACACATTTTTCTTCGCAAAAAAACGCAGCTACTGCATTATGCATATTGCATTTAGTCATACTGAAACCAAGAGAACAAACCTGCTTTATTTCGGCTGCTATAAAGCCCTGGTGTCATCATCAGCATCCAATTCTTGTTTAGCTCCCTTTTATTTAGGAAATTAATCATTTAAACTTTGAAATTATACCAGAATAATTGACATGAAGTGGATTATTGATTTATATTACTCATTATCTGGCCAAATATTTGTGTCAGACGGCCAGATTTGGTATTGTTTAAGGTCATTTTCTGCTTTACTGAGGGCTAATGAATGTTTTCATCTTTTAGAGCTGCAGCGTTGCTACGCTTCAACAGCAGGAGTAACAGGTCACATGAGACACAATCAAAAGAGGGACCCATTCATAAAAAGCACTGCACCACAGCACTAACGGTGGTCAATAACTCCACATAATACATTAAAATTCAACAAAAGTCTGATTATACTTTTTTGGCATTCAAATTTAAAGATACTCTTGGTTTCAAAGCTGGTGAACGTACCTTGTAGAAGTTTCCGTAGGATTTCCTGATGTTTATCCACTTCTTCGCAAACTGAGGATATCTGATGCGGCTGATCCGACACTGGATGTTCAGGAACTTGCTCATATCCCACGCCCTGCAGAAGATGTGAAGCAAAAAAGTGATGTGGCAAAACTGTGACAACACACTGAATCTGCTGCAGCGTTGGACTAAAACATACCCGTCAGTTAGAATGGCGTATTTGTATTTTGTTCCGAGTTCCCGCTCCTGAAGCCAAGCCACGACTCTCTGAAGGACTGCTGGGAATGGCTCTGCGTCATCAACCATTTTCTACAGTAAACCAACAAAGAACATGATAGTTCTGTAAAAAAAAAAAAAGAGAGATCTTCTACTTAAATGAATTAGACGACTAAGTTCAGCTGACCTGAGTTATTCCTGTTAACTTCACACAGAAGTCTGAAAGCTGCGGGTTCAGCTCTGGTTTCACATATTCCTGAAAGGTGTCCACCTGCAGACAAAAATGAGACAAGAATGTCTAAGACTGGAAAATGTATAAAAACAAAGAGAAATCCTGCCCTAAAGTCAAACTCCACTCACGATCTCCAAGGTGTGCGTGTTGATGAGGACCATGGGGAACTCGATGATTTCATGGAGGAAGTCTGAGGGATTATCTTCCTCGCATGTGGCTTCAAAGTCCACCACACAGATGTAGTCGTAGTAGGTGTCAGTGGGGCCTCCCTCTGCTGCAGTCTGCATCAGCTTCTGCTTCTTATAGTGGCTCTTCAACCTCTTCTTCATCACATCCTTCACTCCTCTTCACACACAAAGAGGTAAAAGGCTTATCAAAGATTTTTTCTGAGATGTGAAGCAGCTGTTGATACTTGCAATTGAGCCATTAATGGGCATATTTCAGCATATCAATTGAATTTGTGCAGGTAGCTCTGTGGTCCAACCTATTTTACAATATTCTGTGTATTTTAAGGCCAACAGGAATATGATGTTAGTGTTTTATCCTCAAATATTTACCAAACACTCACCTTGTGTCAAGCTTCAATTCTGCCAATTTGATCCGAAGCTCCTCCTTGGACATGCGGTTGATGTGTCCATTAGCCAAGGCGATCTCTTTGTACACTGGATGACTGAAGTCGTTGTTCGACTGAGACGGGGACCCCTGAGGATCAGACTCTTCAGCAGGACATAATCTACTGCAAGGCTTGGCCTGAAGAGGAATTATGTTGGTTATTATATGTCACAGAATGAAGTCATGACACACACTTAGCAAAACTTAACATACAGAACATCCAGCAATGAGTCTTTACGGAAACATAACGTCGCAGTTAAAGCCAGCAACGTTACATTATCTGGAAAAGGCTGTAGGTGAGAATAATCTTTAAATGCTTCAGCTTCTATTCACGCCAGTGTATGAACAGATGGTGACAAATTTAGGGAAAAACTAGCAGAATAATTAAGTTATTGGACCAACACAAGAGTCAAAGTCTCTAAACTTTCATTTGGTGTTTGGACATCTGATCATGAAAGCCACAACTAATCCAGATCCTTACTAAACCTTTCAATGACTCCTCGTCTCTGGGTGGAAGCGTCTGTATTTGTTATTCCTACAATTAGTAAATGCCAAGCACTGTACCACTGGGGTAGTAACTACATTCACTGGATAGTAGATATATATTATATCACATTATTACTAGGGCTAGACATTATGCAAATATAGCATATAACAAATATTTTGACCCAACATAGCTGGATTTTTGGTGGAATTATAATTTTTACATTTCTCTTCACCCAGAAAAATATAAAAATGATCAACCAAACTTATCAACCTGTATATTTAAGATAACTTGTGCACTATTCATTACTGCCGCAAAAGGCAACCTCTGTGTATTCAGTTGCCTGAAAATCAGAAAGAATCAACTATTGCCTGCTGTGAAAATGAATGTCATGTACTGTGCAAGTAATTCAGAACAATTCGACCCAAGCATGCACCAGTGTAACTAAATGTTAGGTTATCAAGTAGAATAAACTGCACTTAATTGTTTGAAGTTTAAACATACAGTCATGGAGGACATGGACAATCTTATGAAGGTACTGCACCCTGCCTATGTGCAGATTTAGGCATGGTAATTGGAAGACTTTAGAAGGACACTTAGAGGAAATGTCTTTTATCTCTTTGCAGTAAAACCAATCACAAACATCTGACCATTTCTTAAAAAATCCTGAGTTGCTGAACAGATTCAATTCAGATATGTCAGTGAATATAAATAGTCGTTGCTTAAGTCCAAATTAAAATGGACTCTAAACTATTCCTTTGATTTATATGCACACTTCACTCAGTTTCGAAGTTAAGGCAGATACAGTAGTCCAGAAACGTGTTTCTCTCATGTGAAGCATGTGTCAGACCTCTGCGTTAAACAGCCAGTTTAATGTCAATACGTGTCGGAAA
This sequence comes from Dascyllus trimaculatus, assembly GCA_024666655.1. Classification (NCBI taxonomy): domain Eukaryota; kingdom Metazoa; phylum Chordata; class Actinopteri; family Pomacentridae; genus Dascyllus; species Dascyllus trimaculatus. The sequence continues at coordinate 21,295,709 of CM045465.1, read as the reverse complement.
AGTAAACAAAGCGTTTCAGGGTTCAAGTTACCATGAATGAAGCTAACTGAAGCTAACTGCTACACCAACCTTTTCTTCTTCTCTTGCACTAGACATCTTCACATTGACGTCCTTGGCCTGAATGTTCTCCTTGTGCTCATCCATTTAATCAAAGCTAATCCAGACACTGGTTGCTATTTTCTTAAAACAAAGTCAATTAATGACACTATCTCTGTAACGCTGCTCTGATTGTGTTAGCTCCGGTTGCTAACGTTAGCTAACAGGCTGGACAACATTCCTACGTGGCTCCTCGACGTTTGAAGCAGCTCAGTCCGAGGCTAATGTCTTAGTTTAATGCCGTATATTTGAAATAAACCACTAATAGGACGTTTTCATTAAACGCCTGCTGTAAATCTCCGCAGACACACTAAACTTGTCTCTCTTTTTTTAAGGTGGACAGTTATGACGGCTTCCGCTTTGCGCCAAAACAAGGCTTTGTGCTCGTCACCGCCCCCTGGCGCCGCGGAGGAGGAGGGGGAGGAGGAGGAGGAGGAGGAGGAGCATCACACCGTCAACTACAAATGTCCAGTACTGTAACTATCTCTGACAACCTACTGTACTTTTGTTTTCCATTTTTTTACACTTTTAAAAATGCATAATAGTATAAATAATCACTAATCTGAACTCATTAATTTGATCATATTGCAGGTACAAGATGCTAATGGCTCATTTCTGTTTTTCTAGTGTCTCATATTTATAATAATTTATTTAGATTAACATAAAAAAACACACACAAAATGTTAATATGACACTTTTGTTTTCTGTCTCAGCTCTTGTTATATATATATATATATATATACCATGCTTCTGGTTTACTTTGTCTTTCTTAATTAATTTCCCTTGATTATATACTCATATTTCCCCTTGTTTTTTCTACTGTATATTGTTAATAATAATAAAAGCGAAAATATGATGATAATAATTAGTATTATTGTAGCAGTTACATAAAACAATGTATAATGTAACAACAAGATATTGTAGTCTTTTTGCCCTGTAATTAGTACTACAAACAACAATAACAAAACAAGCAGAATATTAAAGAGAATAATGATAATAAGCATTATAATTACAATAATTAGTATTAGTGTCATTATTATAATTACCTACTAAAGGGATAAAATACTATTCAATATCATAGTGGCAGTAAATAGTATTATTTCCTTTCTTTTATCAGTAGAAGGGTAAACACTCATATTTGCCAGTTACTTTTTTCAATTCATTTTTTCTGCATACTTTTATGTGAACATTGAACAAAAGTTTAACTACATATTGACACATATTAGTATATTGATCGGATCAATAACGTCTTTAAAAAATGATGTCAACTTCCATCTTTACCATGATATACATATAAAATATGTGTAATGTGTATTGTATAGATTGTGTGTAGTTAATCAAACTGGATGTAAATATCACATATGATGAGATACACTATATATATATCACCATTTTTATATGTTACCTTGATAATAGTTTTGGTATATAATACTATTTGTCCTGGCAATAAAGCATCTGAAACAGATCGATTAAAAAAACTTGAATTGGGCACAGTGGATGTAATTTAGAGGCAGTGCTCATATGTGGCAGCTAGGTGTCCCTCTTCTCTCTGCACAACTCCATGTGGCATTTATGTGTGTTTTTCAGATGCAGATGTTGAACCTGACCTGATGTGTGGGTGCGAGCCAAGTCTTCCTGAGGCAAATAAGCTGCTGCAGAAGAGGGAGGTAAGAAAAGCAGCAAAAAAAACCCAGCATCTGAATAATGAATATGAGGCCGGCAGAAGTGGATGAAAATTTAAAATGTCCATCACTGTGTCTGACATGCTTCTGGGTGGGAGAGGGTTGGATGGTTCACGCTCACAGGGCATGAAATCTAAAAGTCTCTCTGAATGAAGTACCATCAAACCCTGCTGACTTTAATCTTAAGTTTCAAGAAGTTAATTCCTGTTAAGTCTTCTGCAGTTACTGGGAATTTAATGTGATTTTTACGGCACATTATAACTGAAGCGGACTGACTTACAGCATGTAGATAATAAAAATTGTGGATTGAGAAGCAGCCACGAATTCAAACAGAAGTCACAAGTGAAGGTAATGCAGTTAAGGCATGTTAGACATTTTCTTTCAAGTTCTAGAAGAAATACATTTAGTGGTGACTCTCTCTCTGTACCAGAGCAACATGCTGCACAGCTGCCGTCACTCAAAGTAATTTACACCCAGTTTATGTATGAATTCCTTATGATGAAGGCAGAGCGGTTTCATCTCCACGGATGAGGCCTGTCCTCACGGAGCATGTTCTGTATTATAGATGAGATGTTAGCAGTGAAAGGCACCCTCCTAGAAAAAACAAAGATTTATTTTCTCATTTGAAAAAAAAATAATGTTATGGAAAATCCATAACCAGAAACTAATGCACATCAATGAGAGAGAGATCTGAAAATATACAATATGGACTTACAGCTTTTCTCCTGACAGAAATAGTGTTTGAGTCAATTTGGAAAAAAAAGATCAAAGACTAATAGTCGTCAGAAATCAAAGAAGAAAAAGCTAAGCTTCCTTAAAAATCTCCATATTTGGCTTTTTTTCTTTTCTTGAAGAGACACAGTCACATATAGAAGAAACAAGCTGCATTGAAAAGGCATCAGTCCCGTTTCACCCCCTCATCGTCACAGTGATCCGGGTCAGGGAGCACGGAGCTACATTGTTCAGTTCCCTCGGTCCAGTCTGTGATGCTGTGTTCAGGTCACGTGGGAAAAACAGTCGCTAGCATACAGATATTACCACTGGTGGTAATTTTAAGGGGGTAAATGCTGCTTGTGATCATGGCAGTGGACATTTCAGTATTTCAGCATTTCAGCACAAGGAGAAACACAATTATTTCAAGTAAAATCACCGAAATGGAACAATCGCATTACAACCCATGAGACTTTAAATATCAGGGCAGGGCAGAACCTTTCTGACCTCATTTTGGATGTCATCTCAAATGAGTCGCTTCCAAGTATTAAAAAGGTGAACAAATTAAAAGCTGTAATCAGTCTCTCTTTGCCTTAAGATATGTTTGATCAGGTAAGAATCCTTTCAAGTCATGACTTTGAACAACGCTGCTGTTATTCCCATCGGCCATGAACGCAGCACAACATCAAAGGCTTCACACTACAGTTAATTTGTTCTGGTCACCTCATAAAAAGGCAGTTCAACAAAACCAAACATGCTCACATTTAAAACTCTTTCTCCAACAGGCTCTGCTTCTCTTCTTCCTTTAAAAACTAGCAGTAAGTTTCCTTCCTCACAGTTCCTGTACATGCTAGCTGGTTGATGCTAAAGCTGAGTGAGGAGAGTGAAGCATGTCGACTTGCAAACCACAGATTTTCCTTAAATATCTCTGAGAAGCAGAAAACATGAACAGATTTTTACACAACAAAAAAAAACCCCCAAAACTGTCAAATTTAACAAGACAGGAGGCAGTTCAGAAGCTTTCCTGGAAAGGAACAGGTTTGGCATTTTGGGAAACATATTTTGTCTATTTAATATTAAGGAACAACCAACAAGCAGTTAGCTTAGCTTAGCTCCAAGACTGGTATCCTGGTAACAAAATCTACCTACCAGCGCCTCCAACACTCAGTTTCACACGTTTGTTTTATCATCACAACAGTTAGTGCTTCTATCTAAGAAATAGTCTCTCAGGTAACGGCATGCAAAACCACAACATGCAGTTTTTAGGCTTTGTTTTTAAATGGATGACAGATTAAACCAATGAAGTGCAGAAAGCAGAAGTGAAACCATATGAAATGGTACATCATGCATCGCTTCACATGTCCAGATAAGATCTGCAGATCAGAACTCGATGGGTGAGGGTTCATCTGTCTTCATATACAGTCACGGCTGTAAACCGCATGAGCATGCCTTATTTTTATCATAAGGATCAATGAAAGACACACTGAATCAGTGATAGCTCTGAGTTACAGAAGCTACACTCCAAGTGACTTTAAGATTTCTGCTTTCTGCTCATTAGTGAACTTTAGAGGCACATTTTGTCATCTTCAGAGGCCAGCTGATTCCTCCTACTTCCAGTCTTTAAGTAAAGCTAACCATCTCCAGGCTCTGGCTTCATATTTAGCACGCAGACATGAACGCATTGTTTTCCCAAAAAGTCAAACTCCTTTACAAAACACTTTACAGACACACGTAAGCAGGCGCACATGGATACACAGAAAAACACATTCAAACATCTTAAAACAACATGTGTTCCAGGCTTCGAAATGTCCTTTTGGAGGAGACACCAACAGGAAAAAAAACATCACATAAATACAGAACGGTAAAGTACAGACATTACAAATCAACCTTCAGGTGGATGTTGCATTTGTCACAGCTGGCTGGTGTACAAGGAGGCAAACTGTGTGGCTTCACTGGACACATGACTGCCAGTGAGTGTTTAGAGGTGAGAGGCGGCGCTATAGCTGATACTCTTCCCTTTAAGGACAGGAAACAGTAACTGTATTTCCTCATCCTGATATGAGACCACTCGTTTATTTTAGTGTGTGTTGCTGTGAATCTGCTGGAATCTGATCAGTCCAACTGATTTATCTTTTATTAGTCCGACAAATCTTGGTGTAGCGACTCACGGTTATGGCAGCGCTGTGCCATGTTTTAATATTTGCACCTTCAGAGAGTTTTGTCTGTTCAGTTGTGTTCATTTACATCAGCTCATATGTGTGCGTTGTTAACATGGTGGTGCATTCTGGGTAAAGCTCTCCACAAATCTGCGTGGGTCCTCTTTAGATGTGTGAAGCTCAGAGCAATAAATCAAGTCTTTGTGGACTTCAGAGTCATTGGGGAGCAGGGCTGGTGTAAGGCTACATGTAAACTCCTCCCTGCTTTCTGTGTTGCCATGACAACACACGACCCAGGGTTTGGACTAGGTTTTCTGGTCTCATTCGTCCTCCTGTCTCAATGTGGGAGGAGCAATCGTTCCACAGCACACTGCAAATGTTCCCAGTTCTTCCAGAGCAGCGCCAGCAGAGACACGCCCACGCAGGTGAGCGCCAGGTGGAAGCGGCTACGCAGCAGCGGGGCGGTGAACTTTGCGGCCGTGGAAACGCACACCAGGATGACAGTGACGATGGCCAGCATGATGTTGATGCACTTTCCCAGCAGCACTTTGGCGTCTGTGTTTTCCAGCTGAACCGTCTGCTGCTGCTGCTGCTGTAGCTCGAGCTTCGACACACGAGTCTGACACGACTCCAGGACCTCCTGCACACAGAAACATACAAAGATCTATTTATTATGAGGCAAACAGCAGTGAGTCACAGGGGACAGGAGCGAAATTGGAAAAGATATGAATTGACATCAGCTGCATTAGAAATGAATAGGAGTTGTGTATCACACTAGAGATGCATGAGAGATGCTGGAGCACCATTGTTATGTGCTACCAGGAGATGCAGCTTTCTTCTATTACATCTCTGCCCTACATTATTCCTAAAAAATAAGACGGCACAATACCCACAAAAGTATCCCCATTTAGAAAAGATTGTCAGCTATGCCTGAGGTGATTCAAGTTTCAAATACTCAACTAATTATTTGGCCATGAAAGCGTGAGCAAATATTCAAAAATGCTCATTAAAACCTTCCCAGAGTCCAAGCTGACGTCTTCAGATTAGTCATTTCTGGCCAAAACTGCAAAATATTCTACTTACAGTAATAGAAAGCAGAAAACAGCAAACTCCATTCATACTACTACTACTTCATAGTTGACAACTAATCGATTAAATGGCACAGCTCTCTCTAAAACGTTTCAAGTAATTTTGTGTTGAATAATAATGTAATTGTAATATACTTAAAACATTATCTGTGGTAAAAAACAAAAACCCTCAGAGAGGTAGAATTTGCTCACAAACATAAAATATATGAAGATTGAAGCTCCCAAAAATAAACAAATAATGAATAAACACTCAGGATACCTTAAGTGTAAATACCTGCATGACCTAAAACAGTGGTTCTCAACTGGTGGGTCGGGACCCAAAAGTGGGTCACGAAGCCATTTTTAGAGGGTCACAGAAGCATGCATGACCCCCCCCCCCTGTGCTCAGAATCTGTCAAAATGGTCCAAAATATGCCCAAAACTTGGAAAAAGTGTCCAAATATACCAAAAATTAGCAAAAAAATAAGCAAAAAATTTCCCAAGTTGTATTGAAATGTGTTGAGACTACACCCAAATAAACCTTAATCTGTTAACAGGAACAGCAGCTTCAACAATTTGGGTCGCGACCCTTAATAACAGAGACATAGTGGGTCCTGAGGCTGGACCAGATGAGAACCACTGACCTAAAAGACCTTGTTTTTCCTTGTAAGTAGTCGCACATTCCTTGGTAGAATTTATTAGGAAACAACAAATTTGTAAAATAAAACGTTAAGAGTTCTGTTCAATCTGTGTATTTATGCACGGTGCGTTACAGGACAGCTCATTTGACAGAAACAGACATCACCTGTATGTCTCTGGCCCTCTCGTAGGCCTGATAGGCCACCTTCTCCTCGATACTGGCCAGTTCCTGCTTCAGGTTACTGGTTTCGTGCTGGTGGAGCTCCGTCAGGTCATTTAACTGGTCCTCCAAGCGCTCATACCTGACAGACAGAAACACCCACCAGCATGCCGAGTAGGTGGAGGCACAGCGCCGAGGAGAGAGCGAGGAAGAGAAACAATGCATAATTGAGTGTGTGTGGGCGCGTAACAGTACAGCAGTTTATGTAGCGCTGCAAACACGCTGCTGAAAACATTTGCCCTTGGTTGACTTAGCAACAGTCTGGGGGTTTGTGTGTGAGCTCTGATATCTATTTATAGTTCACAAAAGCCTATACTAATAATAATGGCTCCCTACTGTAAACTGTCAAAAGCCCTTTGAAGTTCAACAGCTCATCTACAAACACAACTGACCATCACTGGAGTCATGTTTTGGAAACTGAAGCACCTGCAGCAGAATATGAATATTTTTTAACATTGAACTATCTGCTAGACATATATCAACTGGCCCAAACGTTCTGGCTTGTGAGCAATATTTACTCCCTATGTGAAAGACTTTCATACGCCTGAGGAGGTTGAAGTCTTCATTGTTGTCATTATAAGTTGATTACTTTCTAAATTAATCAATTAATCATTTTGTCTTGTGTCAGAAGAAGAGAGTGAAAAATGTCCATTCAGGTTTTCCAGTGTTGCATTTATCAGACCAAAACCTGAACATATTCAGTTTACTGTCACACATGGAAAAGAAAAGCATCACATCCTCCACAGGGGGGAAATCCTTTTCTTATACTTAAAAAATGTATTACTGTATTATCAAAATACTTGGTGTTAATTTCTCAACTACGTGATGTAGCTGTAATATATCCTGCATTGTGCAATAGGCAAAAAAAGAAACATGCAGAAGTTGGTTTAGCAGAAATACAATGAATGCTGTATAATAGTATTTTCTGTTATCTCTTTAATTACTGCGTTAATTTGAAGTTTTTTACAAGTTAGGATTTAGTGATGTAGATACATATTTACAAATTTGTAAGAGCCTGCTACTGATTTCACCAGTCAACATCTATTTAGTAGGAACAGACAGAACTGCTCTTGAAGGTCTGACGATTGAGGGTGTTATAAATCCCTTTAGGTCATTTTATGCTTTGTGAAGTCGTGCTACACAAGTAAAATACACATGATTTTACTGAGAAAGTAGTGGGAGAGTTTTCTTAAAAGACGCAGAGGAAGCAGTTTTTGTGCCCTTAGTTATACTAAGGACCAAAAGTTTGGATAGGTCAGCCTCGCTGCTTCAGTTTTGCATATTATTTATTTATTTATTTGTATTTCACAAATGAACAGCAGAATTCAGTTGTTTTTGCTTAGTTAAATGTTAGATAGAATAGATAGAAAGAAAATCAGAATTAAATCAAGCTTATTTATAAAGCGCGTTTTAAAACAAGCTAAGTTGACTGAAGTGATGCACAACACCTAATAAAATAAATAATAAATACTAAGTAACAAGACAAAACCGGATAATAAACCATATGATCAAAGTTTAAAATAAAATAAATACAAATACTAAAATATTTTAACCAGTAGGAACAAGCAAAAACCACTGAGAGCACATACATCTTAAGACTTCTCTTAAATATGTCAATGGAAGAGGATCATTTGATTAAAAGAGTTATTATCACTATGGACTGAAATGTTTCTTAACTCTTGGTTTGCCCAATTCTAATTCTGACTAGGACTTTTTATGAACATCTTTCTCTCTAAAAAAACCCTGTGTTCTCTTTACTGTCTATTTAAACACTTAAAATGCCAAAACAGTATCCACTGGACTTTATTTTTGGAAGTAAAGACTCAGGAAGAAAGAAAGAAAGTAAAGACACTTTGGACTAACTGGTGCTAAGAAAGACTGACGGCTCTGATTGACTATTGATGGGATGAGCTGGGATCAATAGAACCACTTATTGGACACTGATTAACACGTACGTAACTGTGTGTGTGTGTGTCTGTGTGTGTGTGTGCATAATATGAGACACACACACTGCCAGGGTGAAGGATCAGATTCCAAACATAGTTACAGTGCAAAGCCTCTCCTACTAGAAAAATCAGTTTATTCCATTCTCCGGTAAGATCTGCTCGACGTCAGCAGGGGAAATAAAAGCTTTTGAGAAATCTTTCTTTAAACTCATCTCACTTTAGTATTTAATATCTGTTGTAAATGCTATTTTTGATAATTATGACTTCAGTGATGGCAGCAGTAAAGACGTGGAATCGAACCATGGATGCTGCATTTATATGGAATTTCTTCAAACTTTGAAATAACACAGTACTTCTTAAAATACAACATTATTCATACGCTGAAACTAAGCCAAAACCTAGAATGTGTGTGTTAATTCAGCTCTGTTAAACAGTTACAATCACCAATTGTCAGTTTGTGTTTCATAAAAGCTATGACCTGTTAAAATAAGGGACGAACACAAGAAAGAACATTACACATTCTGTAAAATCTGCCAACGAGATGAACAAAAATTGGAGCATAATAATCTAGTAACTACAAAAAAAACAATAAAAATGATTCAGACTGAAGTATGTGAAGCTTTGTATAGATAATAACCTGTTAGAAATTCAAGTTAAAGATGCCTGAGACTAGAATATTTCACTAGTCGGATCGTTTCTTGTTGGCTGCAGCTGAGAAACAGATGGAATATCTTAATACGAGAAATCAAAACGTGTCACTTGAAACAAACTTAACACTGTAACAGTGTTTTGACAAGATTTAACTTTCTTTCTACAGATGTGTTGTGATGCTGAGCTCACCTGTATCTCTCATCCTGCATCACCTGTGTGAAGTAGCTGTAGTCTCGTTTGAACTGTGTGTTCAGGGTCTCCATGTCCTCTGCCAGCTGTGCCTGAGCCTCCCTGATCTCCCGCACCATGTCCAGCACCTCCACCAGACGCCCGTTGGAGTCTGACCTCCCCGGACCCCCAGACCCAGCCCCCGAACCCCCTGCCGGGTTACCGTTTGAGTCAGCGGACGCAGACGTCCCTGTGGAGCACTCGTCGTCACTGTGGTACTTGGTCGCCTTGGCTACTGTGGTGGCGCTGCCGCTCAGACCTCTCGCCCCGGCCTCCACCTGCAGCCCTGACCCTGTCTCCATGGAGCTCTTCAGGTGGGCGATGTTGTCGGCGCTGCCAAACTTGTTCCTGATGAGGTTGGCGAACTCCCGTGACTTATTGAAGAAGAATGGCGGTGAGAGCGACACGCCGGGTCCGATTGTCTTGACTTTATCCAGCGCCGGGTGTCGTCCCGTGGCGCTGACGTCCCGCAGGCTGCCCTCCTTACTGTGAGTCCCAGACTCTTTGCTGCTGCCATCTTTGTTACTATGCTTCCCGTTGGTCTCGCTGTCCTTCATGCGCCGGTGGTACTGCTCCAGCTTCCTCTGCAGCCGAGCAATGGTGTGTGCAGACTTCTGGTTTTTCTTTTCAAACACCTGACGTATCCGCGATACCTGTTGCTTGTCGGCATTGTTCACCAGCTTTAGGTACTCAGCCACATTCTGGTCCCGAGACGTCTGCTCCACCTTAATCTGCTCCGTCACCTAAAGGGTGCACGAAAGGAAAGCTTTTAAAATAATAACGTAATATTTTACCCACACTCTAGGTATAAGCTGAAAATGAATGAGACAGCAACAAGCTCTTTAGGCTTGTGAAAATGTTGCCTTGAAACTAATGCACCATCAGTTCTCTGTGGAATACAGTAGGATTGTCCAGATGCAATCTTAACGGTCAAGATTAAGGCCGTAAAAGCAAACCAGCTTAAAGGCAAAGACACCGTCTACCAGCCTAGAGTGTTAAAGGACAGCACAATTTGTTAGACGGTGCAGCCAAAATGTTTGCAGTGGGGAAATATTTTAAATTGGAAAACGAAAGCAGTCCAACAGCCACAGCAGTAATACACAGCGGTAGTAACAGAGCTGCTTTCAACACAACCAGTCTGATACGGCACCTAAAAGTAAACACTCACTCAGGTATCTTAGGCAAAGGCTGCACTGAAGCAACAGACACTGGAGGATAGAGGAGTTTCTGTGAGACAGTAACAAGGCCAAAAAAGATTAAAGGAAGAGTAACTGAATTCATCGTGCTGGATGAGCAGCCCATCACCGTGGTCATCTTTTGGAGCTTGTGGAGCCACGTTACACCTTATTCTCTCCACATTATATGTCAGATGGTACCTAGTTTTACAACAAGGTTCGAGACCACCTTTGAACATTAAGGAATAGCTCGGATGCAGAAATGCATTTTATTCTTAATGCATTGCAGAGCTATGGCATATGCATTTGATTGATTTTAATGTCTTTAATGTACTTGTGCATATTATCCAGGAAAATGTCATCATATGAGGACCTGGATTTGGCAGAAACAAAATATTAAATGAATCAGATCTGGGGAAAATCAAGAGAACATCCCTAGAATACAGACACAACCCGAAAACAGACTGAGCAACACTGATCAGAGCTGGTTTAAAAGTCCTCTCTTAGTGTAGTTAAATATTTCTACATCTCTTCACCAAATCTTTCAATCATTTTTTTTCCTCAGACCAAAGCTGCACAGTTTTATAATGACCTTCAGGCTAAAAACAGAAAATGCCTGTATCTGCTAACTAAAGGTTTACTTTCATATTAAAATGTATTTAATGTGCAACATATGCAGGGAGTGGGGAAGAATCCTCAGTACATTCACACAGAAACCTCAGCTACTTAGAGGTTCCCTGTGGAGTTTTTGACCTCTAGTAGTGCTATGGAGCTGTTTTCCTATCAGTGGGTTCCTGCTGCGTTTATCTTGCGCACATACACACACTAGCTGTGTCCCAATTCAGGGGCTGCATCCTTCTAAGGACGGGTAGGCTGCATGAGAAGGCTGCATGAGTGATTGTTAAATGAGACGGTCTAGCCCACAACGAACTTCCTGCTTGCGTCATGACGCTGCCTAGCAACCCAGACTGCCAAATTTTTTATCCGAGGATCAGGATAAGACGACGTTGTAATTTTACCTCATTTTTTGACTGAATTTGATCCTGAAATTGTGATTTTTGTTTTTAATATGTTTTATATCCTTGAAGACTTGAGGGTCTTGTACTGCACGACGGTGCAGGACGAATCTGTCTGAAAACCAAGAAGCGTTCACAGCTGGTTTAAATCTGTTGACATCCACTGATATGAACTTCAAATATTATAAACCTCCACAGTCTCTGGGCTGAGTGTTTTTGATGAGGATCACTAAATACATGCTGTCTGAACATAATGTATGTTAAACATGTTGGTAAATGGTAAATGGTCTGCACTTATATTAGCGCTTTTCTCGACCTTAGTAGTATCCAAAGCGCTTTACAATGTGTTTCACATTCACCCATTCACACACCAATGGCGATAGAACTGCCATGCAAGGCGCTAATCTACCATTGGGAGCAACTTGGGGTTCAGTGTCTTGCCCAAGGACACTTCGGCATGCGGAGGGGCCGGGGATCGAACCGCCAACCTTGCGATCAGTGGACAACCGCTCTACCACCTGAGCCACAGCCGCCCCTGTTGTCAGATAACTTGGTGGAGCTAAACCAATAACAGTGAGGATAGTCATGTTTTCACTGACCTACAGAGAATTACCACCAATAGAAGCTCCAGCAGCATTTAGTAACCATTTTACTTCTTCTCCATATAATAATTTAAATAAGGATTAAATATATGAATATTTAGGAATGAATAAGTCGTTTTTGTGGTGGCTGTGGTCAGAAAAAAATCGCCACAGTCTCATTAAAATATATCTTAAAACTGAAGCTGTCCAACTGGAAAGTAAACGCTCTAAACTGCAGCGGCTCACATCAATAACGCAACTTAATCGTTTTTTTAGAACAAATTTTTAATATTGTCAACATTTGTATCGTAGCTATCAGAGTGAGCTGTAACACAATACTAATATTAAAACTAGAATCCTCTTCCGCTGGTGAATCCATCTTCTCTGTCAGCTGTCAGCAGTTAAAACTCCAGCTGTTGATCGAACTGTCACCGGCACGCAATGAATCTTGGGATATTTGGGGCTACGAAGGATCCATCGATGCATCCTTCAAATCTGTGGAAAAGAAGGACGCATTCGTCGGCCGCATTTGAAGGAGTCTTGAAGTTTTAATGAAATGGGACAGCCTTAGTCGCACCGCTGTGACGTATGCGGCCGACGAATGCAGCCTTGAAGGATGCAGCCCCTGAATTGAGACACAGCTACTGTTTCCCACTATTCCACTGATCCACAGGAGGCTGTGTGAAAGAATGCAAGGAGAAGAAAACTGCTAAACTAGGCCCCAGCTTCAAACTGTTCCATGCCAAAGCACATGAAATCAGCAGCAGACATTCACACGAGTTTTGCAACAGTGAGTGTAAACATGATTTTAGTTTGTTCACAAGAATTCTCCCCAGGACACTTTTAAGAAGGTCACTGTGTGTGTAAATAGAGAATCAGCAGTCCAGTCAGTAAACTGATACAGTGCATGTCTGAAGCATCATTTTAAGGAGAAGAGTTGGAGTCAATACACACCAGATGTTGTTCACTTCTTGTTGCTCAAAATAATAAAGCATTTTATTGTTTATGTGTGTACTGCTGACTAAAAACAGTAATTCCTTTAAAATCTTTGTTAGTGATTTCTTCTGCATGTTGCTTCTAATGTCAGCCCCAAATTTTGGTAAAAACCACTAAATCTACTCTGAACAAAGTTCTCCTGATGATCATGTTCCTGTGGAGGGTTAACCTCCCTCTGAGTAACTACTCTGTGATTCATAATTGAAGGACTCTGATTAATATCAGAAAGCCATTTTGGTTGGTATCCATGAATCATAACTGAAATTTAAATGAAAATTAGTTAATTATTGGATTAAAAAAATGCAGCTTTGTTTAGTCCCACTAAACCAACAGAAAGAGATATTTACTCTTGTGTTTTACTTGAGATTGACGTTAGTTCAGAGCGTCCACATGTCTCATGTGTACATAACACTCAGCAAATCAGAGTAAATCTACGAAGAGACGACAGTGGAGGTGAGTCATGCTTTCTCTCACCTTGAGGATCTTCTGCTGCAGGCTGTCGATACCCAGCGCTCCCTTGCTGAAGTCCAGACCCACACCGTCAAGTCCGACGCTGTCAACCACATCCAGGTTGGACTCCGAGCCGCCACGACGAATAGGCACCGGGATGCTGAGGATGTTGACATCGCAGGCACTGCGCTCCGCCTACAGACATAATAATAAGACACTGAGGTTACAACTAATGATTCATTACTGACTAATATGTATATTATAACAGCCTTTCAGAAAAACACCGGGTCTATCGAACGTCAAAATAGAATGGAAAAAGGTGACACTCTAAAATATTTTCTTCTGTTCAGTCGGAAATACAAAAATGTTAATTTTAAAATGATTTATAATAAATAAAAGCAGCAAATCCTCCTTTTTGAGAATCTGGAACCAAAGAATGTTTACAATTTTTTCACAAATTCTAACTGATTATCAAAATAACTGTGATTATTTTTCTATTGATCGACTAATCACGTCGGCTCCATAAGGTATCATTTCTAAAAACTTGTGGATTCAAGCCGTCATTTCAAGTTGAGCAGTTATCAAAATGCCAGCACATTGTGACATCATCCTGTTATTATTTAGGCCTTATTACCTTTGAAGAAGGCTGAAAGTTCTGATGCTGCTGAACCTTGTATTTGAAAGAAATATAAAAACAATGCCTCATTCAGACAGCTTTTCTCAAGTAGAAGTAGTATGAACAGAAACTAAGGAGACACAAATATTAAGATATTTTCTAAAATATAATGTTAAAACCCTGCACAAACACCGGACTTTGCGGTTAATTGCCAACATCAGTCTGCTAATGTGATCCTACTAAGCAGTAATAATGGTAACTACGATCCAATTCATGTCTTTGCCTTACAGCCAAAGCAGTAAACCCTCACAGACTTAACCAACACAGCTTGTATGCCCAACTTCATAAAATGGCATAAAATGGCATAAAATGGGAAAATAGGACCAACTATCACGACGGTACATGTTGCTTAAAAACAGTTTGATCAGCTGCTCAGTTCATCACTCCCTGTTTATGGCATTACAGTGTTTATACATTTCAGAAAACTACCAAAAGTCAGGAAAGTCCTAATCATCTGCAAATCCTTAAACAACTCTATAAACATGCAAAAAAAGACCACAACAGTGAGCAGACAGATGTTGTCACTTGCAGATAAACTTCCCAACAGATTTCCTCCCTGCACCTCCACCGACTGGATTGTGTACATTGTCTCAGGGGAGCAGGACAACAGTGTTTATATGACACCATTGTAGCTATAAAGTATGAGCAAGTCCCTCAGAAAAATATGCAGAACCGTCACACTGGATTGGGCCTTCGTTCACCATCTTAGATTACAATGTTAGCATGCTAATATTTTGCATTTGGAGTACTGTTGCTAGATGTAAATGTAAATTATCACCAAAAAGATGTTACAATTCCTCTTAAATGGAAAATGTCAGTAAAATGCCAGTAAAAATAACTAACATTAATCTGCTGGTGATGCTGCAGAGTCACAGAATTGATCCTGTGTTCCCCAAAAACTTACTGACACAAAATCTCATCTCAACACATCTCCATTATCATGTAATAGTGATATTTCAGTCTGGAGCAAATTGGTGGACTGTCAGACCAGTGAAATTGCAATCCATAAAGCCACAGCAGAGGCACAAATGTTGAGTATTTCAATAGGTGCAATACTATAAAAGCCTCATTCAACAACACCAGGGAGAGATATAAAAACTATTCTGAATGAGATAAGTGGTATACTGATAGCAAAAAGCAGTGATGCTGCACAAACACATATTTTGTAGAAAGAAGACAGACTTCGTACGGACGTCAGATGCTGCAATCTGTTAAGGCTTACAAGCGAAACTATGCACCAAAAACCTGCTGTGCAATCCTGTGCCAATAATATAAAATGGCAGGTGTGTTTATGCGCCCTCAAAGAAAAGCTTCCTTTATCTTCTTTCTGTCTCTGTCTTGTCTCTGCGTAAGTACACCTACCACCTTGGCAAGAATGACAGAAAATAACAGCAGAGAGCTAAAAAAGAATAATAAGAGGATCCAAAGAGTATTGAGTGTGTAGTCCAGAGAGGATTCTTGTGTTTACAGTGGAGGGAAAGAGAGGAAAAGGCAGCTGATGGGGCAGTAAATCTGTCTTAAGACAGCACAATGGTCAGTTAGTGGAGCAGTAAGGTCCCTGGGGCTCCAAACAAACAGCCCCCAGCAGCACTCGTTCTCAAAAATCCGCTCTCTGCATTGACAAAAGCAGACGATTATGTAAGGCAACCTAAAATATTAGTATGTGGTAACTCTAGTTGCCACGGCAGCAAAGCACACACGGACAGACTTAGCTGCAAAATACACACACATGAGCAAACTGCTGACAAACCCTGAGGGCGGGTTTTCATGCCTTTATTCTTTCTCTTGCACGCACACTAGAAGAATAGATGACACTTTAATTGTGTCCTGTGGCTTGTAGTCATACAGCTTGTGTTACATCCTACAGTGTCAGCAGTCATCACCCCTTGCAGCAAATAACAGTCCTACAGCATCAAACAGTAACTCCGATTATCATTCATGTAAATTCATTGTTACGAATTGAGCTATTTATTTTGATACTCCTGAGTACAGATGGCAAACACCCTCGGAACATAACACATCCATCGGTCCAAACAGAAGGCAAGACCTGCAGCCAGAACAAACCTGTGCTGTTAGTAATGCTGATCAATGCTACCGACATTAAGTATAAGCACTGAATGTGCCATTTTTACCACGCAAATGCAAGATTTTCTTAGTTTGATCTGTCTTTAATCATGACAAAAGAGGGCAAATAACACAATGACACTTGCCTCTCTGAAGTCACCTTATTTTTAAGACATAATGGTCAGGCGTTCAATTTCCAGCCCCTAAAAAATGTCTGTAAATATATCGGATTACTTTCTTTCAGCTGCATTGATTTTTTTAAGGAATGCTAAATTCCTTTAGGGCTGGACCCAAATATACACCCAGATATTTGTCATTAATCTGAACCGAATTCCTTTCATTTTTTAAATGTATTTATGTGAGTCAAAAGCAGACACGCTAAACAAGACATTGCGCCAAAAAATCTGAACCAGGAAATGGGAGTTGATTTTACACATCAAAGTTTAATTACAATTTTTTGCAAATATCGCTGTCTTAAAAACTGCAAGACTTAAAATGAAAAAAAAAGTAAAGCCAGTCCAGCTGCTAGAAACAGCTGTTCAGTTGGAACAGATGTCCACAAATACTGTTGCAGCAACTTTATGTCCAGGAAATCTGTCAGTATTTACTGTTACCTCTAAAGTGTAGTTACATTCACAGCAGAGTGACGATGACCATCTTCATCAACCTTTATAGGCGTTCAGCAAACACACCTGTAACTCCATCTCATTAAACAGTGAGAGGCTCCACTTGGTGGCACAGCCAGATACTACAGTAAAAGTACAACATATTTTCTGACAGTTAAACTGCATATCCTTTGTCTTATGCCTTACTGGTTCATATATTTTTAATTGATTGTTAATTACGTACACTAACTACTAATCAACTAACAAATAATCATTAACATCCCTGTTTTTGTTTAAAAACCTGTCCATCATGAGTCCTAGTGCTGTTAGAGTCAAAAGCTAATTGGTGGAACACTTTTTCAATAACCCATCCGACATTATTTGTGCCTAAGAACTACCAAATTCCTATAAATATACTGTAGGTCTTGGCATGTTATCTGTGTCCTCCAGAGAAGTTACTGCCCTCCGTTCTATAACAGATAAAGTCCCTTATCTTTAAATACATTTACCACACATTAATATTGATGTGGCTTCTCATAGCACTAACATCTAAAGTGCTATTGTCCTTTGGCTGGAACAACAATTATCAACATGTAATTGATGATTAAAACTGATGACGTCAGTCATAGCCTGGGTTATCTAAAAAGCATCTAATGATCAATATATGGGTCTGCTGTGAGCTCGTAGCAATGAACAAGATACAGGACATTATCTTTTTACATGTTCACAAACATATTTCCCTCTCTTTCTCACACACAAACAGCCAGGCCATAAATCAGCAGTGGATTCAAGTAACACATGGTTGTCAGTGTCTCGCTTTCAGCAGTCCACACACGTATTGGACATCCACTGGAAAGTGGGTCTGAGGGCGATAGTGGGAAATTATTAACATGTGAACACACACAGGGACCATATGTCTGAAAGGACACACGTGTCTGCTTTACAGAGCAGATATCTGGCCACTACTCGTCCTGTGACCCTGGGCTGCAATGAGGCCATTTAGATTATTATACAGATGGGTGGACACAGAGCCAAAGCACACAAACAACACACCAGGGTATTTGTCCACTGGGAAATAAAAAGGGGCTATTCCAATATTGACCTGTCTGAAAGTAGGCTGCTCAGCCTGTCTCCCAGAAATAAAAAATGTATGAATGGAAGTGAATGTAGTAAAACATGGACTCAAGGCAGTTTCCTTAGAGAAAACTCCTACTGGCCAATAAACCTCCTGCAAGAATGCTGTAAATTAGATTTTTCACAGCAAACAGCACTGGGGTGAAGATGCCGATCAGATATGATCCTGGTACTTTAGTTGGTTAATTTACATAACATCTGCAGCTTCCTGCGTTCAAGTGTGCTCTGGAGGCTTTGATGCATACAAACACCATTTATCTATGTACACCTAGAAATGTCACATGCTCTACTGCTTTTCAGTTTGATTATATCAAGGAATACTAAAACCCTAACTCCCACAAGCGGCAATCAAAATACCTCTTTCAATTTGTAGATAAAGGGGAAATTAATCAATGACAGCGTTGGGAAGTGTTTGTCTTTCATTATACACAATAAACCAACATCTCACCTGAGAGAATTTGGTGCTCATCTTTGTCTTATAAGATTGCAAAGTAAATATCTTTGACTTTGGAACCTTTTGAATGAGAAAAAGTCAACATAGGTCTGGGTCTTCTTAAGATATTTCATTCTGGACATAGAAACTATCCTGTTTTCGCTGAAGCCACACCACTAGTGTGTACTCTAGTGTACCTGATAATAAAAATAATAACCAGCTGAGGCCTAAACTAAACAAAAACAAAATTCAACAAGTACAGCATACAATACAAGGTAGACATGGTGTCTGTGTGTTGGTGAGTGATTTGCATTGGTTTTCTGTATTCAAAGTGTAAGATTATTGACTGGAGCCGAAGCTTGTGGTGTGCTCTGTATGCGAAAAAGAGAGAGTGGGCCAGCAAGTGCTACTCCAACTCCCACTAAGCCAGCTCATCTGATGGAGCCGTGAGTAGGGACCTTGCCATGGGGAGACGATGGCCCCGCATAAACACACAGGAAACTGCCAAGGGAAACCTTTTTCCTTTGTTTCTCCCTGCAGAAGCTATTTATTTTTGCCTCACATCCATCAGTTTATTTTCCACTAACATGAGCCAGAGGTGGAGACAAAGCATGAACATGGGAACGATCAACTTGTTGTCCCCAAACGACACAATCCTCCTTTTTCAGCTAATCAGTGTTGCTCTGAAAACGCCAATACCCGGACGAGAGAAACAGTTTGTCAAAAACCAATCAACAGCTGTCTGCCGGTGACGAATGAACCAATCGATCCCCAGGGCTAATCATTCAACTCAAGGGTGTTTACGAGTGGTGCTTTCAGCTTCTCCATTGTGAGGATTTGATGCTTCCCTTTGCTGTGGGAAATGATAAAGCAAAGCATTTTCTGCCATAAAACATAATCAACAGATTGATCAAAGAAACTAAAGGTTAGCTGCAGCTGTAAAATAAAGTTTAAGAAATGTTACCGCAACTATTACACTTTATTTTCTTTTTTGACGAAACAATGAGTCGATTAATGATTTTATAAACATCCGCTGGTTTCAGTCTTGGAAGAAAGAGAGAAAATTATCCTTCCACTGTATTTGGAATGTAAATCAGATAAAATGAACAATTAGAGGACACCTTGGTATCACCATTTTCTGACAATATAAACATGAAATTGTTAAACAAATTAGGTAAATATATAAATAAACAAACCAAGAATTAATATGTAAAAGCCAAAGCAGCAATTTGGCACACATGGCAGTACTGGTCTTCTCTCTTACAAATGAGTGCTTAAAGCAGTGAATGTAACAGATTATGCCACATTAGTCATCTATTAGTCGGCTCTAGCACAGCATGAGGCCACACACAGTCTGAAGCAGCACACCAGATTACTGCTGGCTGATTTAACTAGTATGTGTTTGAGTGCTGGGCAGGAAATAATGGGATTGGCAGAATCTAGACGAAGAGATTTAGTGGGGAAGATGTTCAAAAGTGGGGGTTTAAAGGCAATCACAGGAAGCTGTTTCACAGTACAGTAACATTATAAAGTTGTGTACATTAATTGTCTCCTACATGGATTTATAACACAGAAATCCAGCAAGTCTTCACACCACATATATAGTTCCAACCTGTGACCTAGCTGTAAAGTCACCATGGCAACAATTCTCATTCATACATTAGGAGAACCACAAAGTCATTAACTGTGAAATTGCCAAGCTGAATGATAATTTAAACTAAAGCAAAACTCTACAGTAGCTCTGGGAAGCTGTGTTTAGCACAGCTGAGCTAACATGCTCACAGTGACAATGCTAAAGTGCTAATGTGAAGCAGATGTAATGCCAGTGCATTTGCATCACTGTTTGCCTGCCATCTTCTACTGCTGAACTTCAGCGTAAGGAGTCCTTCCAGTTACACTCTGTGGATCCAGGAGGTTGTGTTACCATTAAATTTGAAGAGTGTTTGGGGCTATACCTAAACCTGTTCATTATTTATACTCCATGTCGAAAACTTGCATCTTGCATAAACTTTCTTGGTATTCTTAAGAATGTTGACAGATACACTGGTTTTCAAAAAAAACACACTTAGACTACGATTATGGCTACAAGAACTACTATTTGATAATCTATTCTCCTAATTTGTTTTGTATTTAGGTATTTACTATATTCTACTTAATTCATTTTGTTGCATTTTATGTATTTACTTTTGGATACCTATACACAGACCAGTCACAACATTAAAACCCCTGACAGGAGAAGTGGCTGACGGTGACCATCCTGTTACAATACAATGTTCTCCTTCTTTATGTGGCTCTTACTTTGTCACATACCAGCCACCTAAACTTTGTTGCAGACAAAGTACATACCCTCATCTGCAATGGCGCTTCCCAATCAGGAAAATACACCTCAGCTCGAGAAACACAACCAAGAGCTATCACACTGACTCAGCCTCTAATCTCCCCAGATCCTTATTCAGTTGTGTATCCCTGGGGTGTGGCGGAATAAATCTGATCCACATAGGCCTCAGCCTACAAAACACAGGACCCAGAAACATGCCCTGATGGCTAGGAGCTGTTTTGGGCAGGTGGTGTTAATGCTGTGACTGACTGGTGTATATTCATTAGAATGCCACTTTTGTAAGTCAGTGAGGTTTAAATAGAGTTTTAAAAAATAAAGATAATTAAAAAAAAAACAACCCAACCCTCATATAAAGCTTATCATAGACACCATATTAGTTTAGTGTCCTACCATACTAAAATGACCTCTATATGGACAAATACAATCAAGGCAGGTGAAGGTTAATTAGTTCTGAAAGCATTTATAGAAAAAATTATTGGACAAATTAACATGGCGGCCACATTTTTGGATTTTTGGACATATTGATATTGATATTTGGACATAATAAATGGGTGATACTCTAAAGCAACATTAAAAATAATGGACTTAGAACACTCTGAACACTTTGAACCTGCCTGTTCCATTACATCGATCTCCTCCTGCATTCTCTTTTACCAAACAGGACAGAAAATACAGCAGCTCTTTGGACCATTATGGAAATGTACTCAGACACAGTTTAGATACTCAGGTTTTGAAGGGTTTAATCCAGACATCCTTGTCAGATTTGCTCAGGCTGCCCTGTTCCAACAGACTTGTAAATAACACAGATGAGTGTCTCTGGTTATTTACGACTGTATGCCCTACAGGCTTCACAGAAAGCTCATACACCAAGCCTAATGCATCATGCTGCCACAGGATAAGGTACAGGTTACACAAACCACTGCACCTGCAATTGAATTCAAACCCATTCAACCTGTGATCCCCCAGTCTTTTCTGAAATACTTAAAAGCAGAGGAGCATTTGTGCTGGTAAATGACTACAGCCCTTTTCTAGGGACAAATCAAACTGAAACTATCTATAAAACTGTAGCTTGTTTTGTCTGAATAATAAATCAAGCACAGCCTCACATTGGGTTTTAACAGTGATGTGCATCATTAAGATTACCTTGCGGGCTATTAAACACTGTGCTGTATAATTTTCACATTATCCTCACATCATTTTAGAAAAGCGGGGCTCCAGCTCAACTAATTTTTTTGTTTTTTATCTCCACTGCTGTAACTTGAGAACTCCTAAACCCATTTATCTCCCAAGTAAGTTTCTTCCATATCCTTAGTTGACCTCAATGAAACAGATTTTTCTAGTAAGTGGAGGAAATCCCTATATTAAAGCCAGTAGCAAAAGGGAAACCTCTGAATGTCTTTGCACAATGCAATTACTTGATGTGTAATATTATCATAGAATTAACATAATCAAAACTTGATCATCAATGCAAGGCAGGTTTGGTTTGGTTTTCGAGTTAGAAAACCTTCAGGGTATGTCCATTCAACCGTTGCCATTTTCAGAGTGTATTCCAATCACGTACAAAGATAGAAAAGCAGTTCACCTATGACAGAAAAGAGGACAGTTTAGGGCGAAATGAGACATTCGGTTCATGTGAATTGGGCTGGACAGCCTTCTGTCTGCAGGGTATCAGCCATGACTCTGTGACCAGAGCGAGGAGCCTCCTGTGGGGAAGAGGAGCTGGCAGATAGGAACACCTCCCTGTGGGGCTCCTGATATTCAACAGAGAATTACCCAGAGAATAAGTGGAAAGCAAAACAGTCACACAACAGATGGAAAATGGGAGATGGGTTACAATAAAAACACAAAGAGATGAGGCAACATTGAGAACTGCAGCAGCATTA
Organism: Dascyllus trimaculatus; assembly: GCA_024666655.1. NCBI lineage: Eukaryota > Metazoa > Chordata > Actinopteri > Pomacentridae > Dascyllus > Dascyllus trimaculatus. Next base: position 21,272,962 of record CM045465.1, on the reverse strand, counting down.
CAGGAGAAAATTAAACCTTTTCTCCCTCTTTACAGCATTCTTCAGGGGGAATCTTTACTTTTCTGACATGAGGCTGTAACCATAGAGATATCACAAGCTGTTGGAAATGTATGATTTCAGACTGCAAATTTAAAGGGTCAAAATGAGTTACTAAAACCACACATTACAATCGAAAACATGATTTGTTGCACCTAACTTCTATTTTATTTATTGTATTTATCATACTGCTATCAGAATATATTTTCTTTATTGATGAATATGCAAATTACTTTTTTGAGTAATTGCTTTGTTTACAAAATGCCACAGAGCTCCAAGAACCCAACTTTTGAGCATTTTTACCTTGAAAAAATTACTTCAAACAATTAATCAATTCATAAATTTCTGCTGATTAACTTTCTGTGGATCAATTATTTACATAATTGTTTTCAACTGTAAGCTTGATACCAATTTCAACATACTGCTGAGTCCTGACTGTAAAGTGCTTGCAAAGATGAGTCTGATAAATTCTAATTTCAACACAAATGTGAACATGTAACATATACAGTATATACATACATTATCTGTGTGTTTGCATACACATCTATTTCCATTTGCAAAGCTATGTGTGTGTGTAATACAATCAACTGATTTTCCTGACTGCAGTACTGCTATTTGACGTAAAATCTTTACTGTCCACTTAATGATTCTAATTAGTTTTCACAGAGTAATGTACACCGATCAGGCCTAACATGAAGACCACCTGCCTAATATTGTGTTGGTCCTCCTTATGTGCTACAAAATGCTCTGATCCATTGGGCATGGACAAGAGGACCTCTCAGGGTGTCCTATGGGGTTTGGAACCAGGACGTTGGCACTGGATCCTTTGGCTACTCTGGCTTGTGCAGTGGAGCCTCTGTCAATCAAACTTGTTCCACTGCATCCTGTTGATGCTTGATCACAATGGGGTGTAGGAAGTTTGGAGGTCAAATCAACATGTTGGGCCATTGTCATGTTCCTCAACATGTTCCTGATAGTTTGATGTTTTTTCCATGTGGTGGGGTGCATTTTCCTGGGGGGGTAGGCCAGTGACATTTGGGATTTCCATTTGCATGAGGGAGTGTGTTTGTTGTGGGACAATGTTTATTTGGGTGTCTAAGTCTCACCGACATGGATGTTAAAATCCAAGGTTTTCCATCAGAACACCACATAGTACCAATATGATCAATGTTATTCACTTCACCTGTCAGTGGTCATAGTGTTGTGGATGATTGGTGTATATTTTTTGTAAATCACTTCATAATCATGGATGTGGCAAATAATATGTACATAAATGTTAATACTATTTGATTATTATTTTGTTGTTGTGTTAACAACTTAACCTTTGCACCATCTGCAATAACAGACAAACACACACACGAGCCAGATTTAAAGTGGTGTTGAGCAAAAGTAAGGAAGTTAACAACACGTCTCATTATTGTATCGCAGCACTGACAGAAAACTTCAAATTTTAATAGGCTACTCTCTGCACACCCACACACACAGTCCAGAGTCCAAACTTTGCGAGACACATACAACATTGGTGTCCAAAAGATGATGTCAGACCACGGTGCAATCTGTTTGAAGTATCAGTCCTTGAACAATTTTCTTCACATTGCTTTTGATTGACTAAAACTATTTATACATCACTATGGCACTGTGCTCTCTTCATTTGTCATTCACTAAAATTGTCATTTCAATCATTGAAGCGCTTCTTTCAAATCACTGCTGATTTCAGTATCATATAATTCTGCTTTTAAATGCACTATATTTGATTCAACAGCACTTCAAACGAGTGCATGACCGCATTACTGGCTCATCTTTACTACTTCTGTAATGGAAATCTATGCACTTGATGGTCTCAATGACAGACAACCAGAAATCAGTGAGATGATGATGAAGACAACAGGGAATCAATATAAAGCATTACTATCTGCAGTGTAGTTGATTCTTGATAGCATGTATTGGGATGTACAGTATGTGTGACAGAACATTCAACTTACACATGAGCAGATGTTCTATGGAATTAAATAACTATCAATGTGAAAAAACAGTAATTGTTTAAAATTATTTGTGGATAAATAAATTTTAGGATGATCACTGCAAAAGCTAAAAGAGTGTTTAGTTTCAAAAGCACAACACTATATTTAGCCTCTAATTTAAGGTCTCAAATGGTCAGAAAAAATACAAAAATGCATGGATTTCTAACAAATAAGGTGGACTCACTGTCTTTACTGTACGGAGACTGATAATGCTTACTTTCATGTGCAGTCGCTCTTTAAAAGACCTGTTCAGAACCATGAAAGACTCTGGAATCATGCTAAGCATGACATAGCTGAAATCTGCATCTTACTCAGTGTCTTTAAACACGTTAGTCACAACTTTTTGCAGCACATGTGCTATAACACATGAAAAGCAAGCCAACTTCTAGCAGTGCTGTGTCGTTTCTCAGACTGAGATGTCCATACAGTATGTGAGTGTCAGAGTGTTGCAGTGCAATGACCTACAGTAGGAAAAGCCCCCAGAGTCTCATTAATAAACCACAGATGGAGGGATGAAGGTAGAGGGCATGTCTGACTGAGTCACAGACTGACTGAGACATCCTGCTCTCATCCTCTCCTCAGTTACTTCCCTTTACACTCTTGGCAAATTCAAACTGATCAGTGGAGATGTTCCCAGGGGAAAGATGGCTCTTAACTACTGGTGTGGGTGTACTGTATGCAGCTGATAAAGCTATGAAGTAAAAGAAACAGATGGTTTCAAAGGTGTTCAGGATAAAGATCACTTTAAAAAGAGCAAACCAGACTAAAAGGACTAGCAGTCTGCAGTCAACTCAGGTCATACATACATTAGGAGATCCAATTAAATGTTAACATCAACATACTAACATGCTCTTCAATGGAAAAAAAACTGAAAAAAACTTGGAAAAGTAATGTTGATAAAAGAAAAAAATGTGACAAAGGATAATGAAAACAGACATGCAGCAAATGTCCAATGAAGCTTCAACTGAAGAGAATGAAAAAGAGCAGTAACAAAACGTGTGGCACTCTTTTAATTACATCATCTCAGTTCATCATCTTCCTTTGTATTTAACAGCACCTGGATAAATTTTGTGCCACACAATGTGTATGTTTATGTGCCAGACTGCTAATATTTGCATGAGAATAATGGATAGAAACGTGATTTGATTATCATTTTCTTCTGCAGTTGTTTTGTAAATGCGGTTAAAATTTGAGCAGAATTGAAATGGAAAGCTGATGATGCTGAACACTGATGTTTAACAGGTATGTTTACAATGATAACCATTTTAGTTTAGCTTGTTAGCATGCTAAGAATTGCTGATTAGCACAGAACACAAAGTAGAGATGAAGTTGGAGGAAATTTGCAGGTGTTTGGTCAAAGTCAAAGAACGTGATGATGGCCCAAAAGGAAAGTTAATCCTCTGAAAACCATGAATGACTGTGGTCAATTTTGTGCCAAGCGCATAATAACAGAAAAACTGTAAGGCTATCTTTTTTTTTAAATCTTTTAATCAATCTGAAAATGTGCTTGTTTAGTATGAGACTAAAACACAACCTTAACTACATCCATTCCAATACAGCTAAAAAGATTTTCTCATAGCCTATAATAAGTCATGTATCAATTACAACAACTACGACATGGTTTATACCATATGCACTGCACTGCAAACCCTCTGCATCTTGTCAACTACACCAAAAGGAAATTCCAGACGTCTAGGCTAAAGATTAACTTGTGGATAAATGTGCAAACTTTCATGATGGCTGAATTACGTTGCAATCCCCAAAGCACTACTGTTTAGTAAGAGTGGCTTGACAATCCATTACGTGCTTCTAAACATTCAATCTACATTTGGAAAAAGCTCCCTTTCTTCCTGTTGCAGAGAGGATGCTGCTACTTGTCTCTCTAACAGTCCTCTGCTTCAGTGAGAGAAGGATAAGAGCCGACAACAGTCTTTCATAACACAAACTATGCATTTTAAAGCATGAAAATGAAGCTATCTAAGCAGAACAGTACACATAATTTGTTTTGAAATGAGACCGGATGGTGCACAATGTTAAATGCAGTGTGCAGCTGCCAGTTTTTTTCCGTAATCTGGTCTTATGTGTATGTGGTAATTACACTAATGTCTCTAAGTGAATGATGCTAATGATATTTGATGACAATATGCTATATTTAGAAAGAAACATTAAAGTTAACTTTATCTTGCATGCAGTTGATTAAGGACATTTCCTCAATTCAATGGATCATTTAACCTCAGCAGTGTCTTGCTAAACAAACTTTTCAACAGAGAGGCCTATAATGTGAATTTCCTGCCAAGCAGCTAAAGGAGCAGCAGTGAGAAGTGATGTACACTGTGAGGTGATTAAGTCCACTACAGTGGTCCGCTAACAGCACTGGAAAGAAACTAGAAATACAACGAATCAATAAATCTCACCACCGCAGTGAGAACGAGAGTTGTGGATGAATATCGAGCTAAAACTCAATGAACTGTTGGCACTTCATTTACGACCACTGCAGCTCAGCATCAACTAATGACTCTGTAATACAGCAACTACACAAACACACAAATGTTTAAAACTGAGAACATGATGTACTACACAGTCTGAAAAAGGGTTTATCAGTGTGTGAGAATGGCTCTGCACAATCTGTATAGTCGCTTTACATGCCCACATACAGTTTGGGATTCAATGAAAAAAAAAAGTTGTAATCCTCCTCTTCTCTCTCCCCTGCTCTTGTAATCTGAGATTTTAATCTCTGCTTTCCACAGCAAAGATTACCCAGCAGGCCTTGCTCCCATTCAAACAGTGGCCTAAAATACTGAGCAGGAAAGAAAGCTGGGTGAGAATACAGATGTGTGAGGTTGTAATCTTGTGAAAAAGACCGAAATAGTGAAAAGGATTTAAAGGGCGTGGCAGAGGAAGTGATGGAGATGGAGCATGGCAGAGAAGAAGGGAGTGTGAAAGAGAGAAGGTCCTGCTAAAACAAACTAAGGTCACTGTTTGAACTCCATAGGTGGGTCATCAGAATCGGATTAGAGCTTCAAAAGATAGTATTCACAAGTTAAGGTCAGAGTTCATATTGTGGCCTTTACGGGAACATTTGCCGGATTTTAAAATTTAATCACAATGTACAAGACACAGAGTTGGCCTGTCCACTTCATTCACAGTTCTCTCTGAGTCCCGGATATCAGCTAGAGTACACTACACATCAGTTACCCATATATGTTGAATGAATAATCTTAAAAGCCATCCCTCATGAGAATATTTAGGAACATTAATAAACAGCTAGAGCTGGGCAATGTAGCTGAATAATTTGTTTTTAAATTATTGATCATTTGTAAAGACCTAGTTTTATTAAAGACCAGGAGAAAAAAGCTATACTTTGAAATTACCCACTTAAGCCTATCTATAAAAAAAATATTTCAATGTTAACACAGTAATGGTAAACACAGTAGAGTACATATATAAATAAAAAATAAACAAAGATGAAGAAATCATATGGCTACTGTTTATTGCCAGCACTGCTAACAAACCTAAAATTCTATCATGTACACCCAATAGCATCTAACCAGTACACACAGCATAAAGGCCTCCACAGAACGTCCCTAAAAATGTCCAGTTACTGCATTTAAATAGATACATACTAATCTAAATGCAAAATAAAGATTAAACAGCAACTAAATATCCAGCTATGAAATTTACTGAATTTCTTAATGCTATACTTTAGATGCTAGTATTGTACTTGAAAAACATCTATATGAATTCCTCTCTACTGCCTTACTTGTAGTATACATGTGTTCTAATCGTTTGTATTGTGTATCATACTTTGATCCTTCTTTTCCTTACAGCAGTGGATGACAGGAAGTAGTCCTCTCAGCTATGACTCAACATGTCTGGATACCCCATGACTGAAAAGACTGAGATTCTTCATTGACATTAAGGTTTGTTTTCTTCTCCCTGCCTGAAGGCGTCAAAGCAGCTAACGCCCATTTCTGACATACTGCAAGTAAGAGAACTGAAGGTCACAGCAGGAGAAGGTACTCTTTATGCTTTTCCTCAGCTTTCCAACTGAGGATGAGAAAGTGACCCAGCTATTGTGCTGCATCTTACTTAAAGGTGTTTCTAATGTTTAGTCGACCCCCTACTTACATTACTTAAGGCCAGCACCAGCACAGCATAATACAGTTTTCAAAATGACCATAAAGTTGAACCAAGCTGAGCCAATTTATCATCAGACTGTTGGAAGACAGCATTTGTTTTAGCTATATTTACTTACTAAAATGTCTGTAAGTGTATAATATCATTCCAACAATAAATGTCATACAGCTCAGCTGTTCAATAACATGCCAAGGTTCAAATTAACACTTCAACCAAAAGCAAGGATTTAGTTGAATAGTGCATATAGAGAGAGGCAAAGCAGTCACGTCGCTCATTTTAGTCAGTGACGCACACCGACAGTCGGGCTGATTATTTTTTCATGCCACTCAAGAGTTCAGTCTGACCACTGTGTTAAGAACAGCTTCAAGTCTGGTTTCAAGTGAACAAGAGGGTGGAAAAGTGTAAGAGCAGGGTTTTTGCCTCCAAGTGAGCTTGCAGCATCACGACTAGCTGGAATGAGGAAGCTCATCAACTAGAACAAATGTTACAATGAAAGTCACTTTCATTTTCAATATATATATATATATATAATTAATTAAATTATAATTTTTTATTGTGCAATAAAAATAGTAAAGGTAACATATTTAAATGAAAAACTGCATTTTAATTTATCAACTATCTAGTATGTTTCCGTTGTACTCCTCCTAAACTAACAAATAACCCCTAGGGAATGGTCAAGGTGTTTGGCTTTACTTTTAGGGAGTCACTGTGCCACTGTGGATGCACCTCCACAGCAAAAAATAAATAAATCCCAGATGTTGTGGCTGCAGAACAGAGAAGAAGAGTGATATACATCAGAGAGCTGACGTGCAAAACAAAAATCAAATGTCTGCAGCAGAATGAGAAGAATTGGCTGCTCAGAACGGATCATCATGTTAAAGTAGTATGGATATGGAACAAGTGATGGTAACCTATCAAATGCAAAGAGTGCATGAGACTTGTTGAACCACCTGAAAAGCACATGACAAACTGCAGCACAATGAATGCATTAAGGCCAAGAAGAAGAATAACATTGCCTCACCAACTCCTGGTCCTTGTCTATCTTCAATTCAGATAGACACTACAAGTAAGATAAGATAGTATATAGATAGTATATGCGATATAGCCATGCAAAGGCAACCAAACTAAGTGTAGAAAGCAGACTGGTATGATTTCCACTGTATTACATTTGAAAACCGCTTCATGGAAATCCAGATGTTCCCAGTCACGGTTCCTTAATATTCAAGAAAATCTAGGTCACTGCGACTCACTATAAAGAGCTCATGCAGCAACAATCCATTCTGTATTTATATACCAAAAGTAACAAGGAAGGCTGCACTCCACACCTCTAAAGAGAGACATTTTTGGAAGCTGAGCTCAGAACGTAACACTGTTCTACACTTAAAACACACACAGTGACGCACTAACATACTTACTAGCGCTGAGCACACTGAAATGCTGGCACTGGTACAAGCTGGAGAGATTGTGTTACGACTCATAGTAACTTTGAAATGTGTCCACGCAGTCTGACTGAGTTAACACGCAACCACATGCAAACTCCCCCTCGTGGATTACATAACAATGACTGGCAGGTGTGTCGGAAAAGAGCTCTTCAATCGGACTGCACTGAAATATCCATGATTTTATTCACACACAGTGCATAACAGAGCATGTATTTGACTACAGCTGCAATTAACAGATTGTTTTTGCTGCATAGTTGAAGAGCAATCAGCTTTTAAACTCAAAAAAATATATCCAGAAATCTCACATCACAATTTTCCTGTTATGTTTTAATGTTCTATGGCTTGTTTTTGGCATTTTATCTGCATAATTTAGCGTACTCCATTCTTGAGGGCATTTTTTTGCCTTGACAGTTTTCTTATTTAATTTGTTCCATGCTCTTGTGTTGTTCTGTTATGATGAGCCTACAGCAACTTTCCACTGGTGGAAAATTAAGTCATCTTCTATTTAACAGAATGTCAGAAATGTATGAAAGTATAAAGCTGAAAAGAATATTCAACTGTCAACTGGCAAAAAATTAATCTCTACCTATTTTGGTGAGTGATTGTTTTTTTTTTTTAGCAAATATGCTAAAAAAAATTATGGTTTCAGCTTCTAACTTATCTTAACTTACAAATATCTTTGGTTTTGGAATCCAACAAACAAAACAGAATTTCTCTACAGTTATATTTTTTAAACTGTATATCTGACAGTAGAATCAGACTTATATAACACTATTGATCCCAAGATGTGCAATTCATTTGCAGCTTACCCAGTTTACAATATGGTAGAGGCAGGAGATCAACATAAATGGGTCAGTAAGAGGGAGCAACGAGCAGCAATAAATGAAATATATTGTCATAGTCATTTAAAAGTGACAGACAGCATTTAACAGCCTGATAGCAGAAGGAGTGATGGATTTGGAGTAGTGGCTTGTTCTCCTAAGGGGCACATAATAACACCAGCCTGAGGGCATCACTGTGAAATACTCCACAGTTGCAAAGTGCAAACATGCGCTGAGTCACATATTATAACATTAATGTGAACCTGCAGCAAACAGTCATTTTAATTACCAATGAATCTGTTGGTACATTGCTATTACAGTTTTACAGAGCCAAAATGTTATCTAATTAACAGGTACCACCCCCCGAAACATTTGATTTCCTTTGATATTAACAGAAAAGCAGCAAATGAACAGTTGGTCATGAATCTGCATGTGTGTATGTTTCCAACAAGTGGCCTGGAATGCTTTTGCAGGAACAAGGCTGTTGACTTTAGATGGTTGGAATCTGAAATGCTAAATGGGTTGAACCAAATTTAGCCAGCTAGCTAAAAACATGTGCTCACAGAGTGTAAAAACTAGCAGTGAATCAGCTTTATATGATATGACTACGGGGGAAAGGGGCTGTGTGTGTGCTGGTCCAACACAGGATCTATTTGATGGGTGTAGCATTTGTGTGTTGGTTAATCCGCACCGTGTTACTCACACACCCAGCATCACTGCTGGTGTGTGTCAATTCACTGTCAGCTTAGCCCACTCAATCCCTAATCCAAAGCACAGAGAGGAAGACGGAGAGAGAGAGAGGCAGGCAGGGAGATAAACCTGTGTACCTCTGTGTACCTACATGCGAAATGTCTCAATAATTTACATTTCACAGGCCGCCTCTCTTGTTCGCTGCTTCCTCCTCTCTTGCTCACATGCTCCCTCATCTTAATAAGTTTAAGCGTCATTTATTCCAGGATATGGCACAGAGAGGGAAACAGATTCCATCGGTTGCCCTGACAACAGACGCGATTGAGTAGAGCCGGGCTCGCACCTCGCTGTAATCACCAATGAAGCGAGTCGAAGGCGAAGACCATCAGTCAGCTCCCATTCAACAACCCCTCTTTTTTCTTCTCTCTCAATGGCCAAACAAAGGCCACAGCTCAGCTCATCACTGTGATTTGTGGTGCTGATGGGCACTTTGTGTGTGTTTGTTGGCCATAAGACTAGGACTGCTGCATAAGCTGGTCTCCTGTATAACACAGAAGTACAGCAAAAAACAAGCTCTGACTGAACCTGCTGCATTTAATCAACTACTGTATTGTGTTGGGCAAAGTCCATGAATTCATGAATGTTTTATCTATCTATCTATCTAGTGTCAGAAATGTAGGCTGTAGCTGAGGATGATTTTCCTTATTGATTATTATGTTCTGTTTGTTTATCTTCTCAGTTAAACTAAAACCGGATGCTGCTAGTTATGTTCGAACAATAGTGCAAAATCTAAATAAAATGTATTTAACATGACATTAGACAACAAGAAAAACTCACAACTGAGAAGCTGGAATTGAGACAAACTCTATAATCTATGAATTAAGCATTTAGCAGCATTTTTAATTTTCAATTAATTGATTATCACTGTGTATAAAATGCTGGAAAATAGTGAAAGTGTCCTATATAGTATCCCACAGACCAATGAGACAACTTCCAATGTTTTGTTTTTGGTGACCAGCAGTCCAAAAAAAATCCACAAGGATTTAGTTCATATCATTTATGACACAGAGCAGAATAAAGTCCTCATATCAGAGAAGCTGGACCAGCAAAGGTTTGGCTTTTTTGTCTGCAGATTAGTTTTAGATTATTGCTGGCCACAGTCCACCACACAGAGATTTCAGACTACAACCGTTCTTTTACATGAAAAGAAGTAAGAAAGCAATTTGTTAGGGCTAGCCTAGCATGTTGAATTCTACCTTTAATGCGACTGGTAGCACTGGGAGTTTTCAGGAGACTAAATGTGCTGTAGTTCCTCCTTCTGTTGTTGTTATGTCAGCCAGTAGTTTTAAAGCTAAAACCTCAGAGCTGACTGACTGTTTTATTCTCACAATTGACAGATTTGTCTATCACTTTTCGATTAATCCACTAATTCTTCAGTCTGAAATATTATATCGAAAGTAAGAATGTCATTACATGTTCCTTCCAATTTATCTGACCAACAGTCCAAAAAACAAAGATATTCAATTTGCAATACATCAAACAGAGAAAAGGAGTTTCTCTTCACAGAACCAGACAGCGAAAAATATTCAGCAAAAGTTCTGATAATCAGTTGTCAAATTTACTTTTCTGTCTTAGAAAAAATGCCAGAAAACTGCTGGTTTCAGCCTCTCAGATATTAAGACTTACTGATTACTTACTGATGGACGAAGACATGAGTTTTTAAAGATGTGACCCAACCATGAAAACCACTGATAGGCAAACTATTTTCAGACATTTTTTGAGTCAAACCGACAGATTAATCAACACATGATGGGCCAGATGTAATTATTAGTTGCTGTCCTAAACTGATTTCTGTCATCATTCAGTCCTAACTGCTAGACAGTTATGGTCAGTGAATTACAATAATAAAGTAAATAACAAGCAATAGCAAACATACCTACACGATGTAACTTTAACCGAAAGTACACAGAGAGTACATGAATGTCATCCACACAAAGATCCAGGAAAGTATACAGTCGTCAGATTGGCCTCTTTTCTTGGGAGCCTGACAATCCAATGCTTAGAGACTCATAAAAGTGTGTGCTTGGTGCATTTCTCAGCCAAAACAAATGAAATACATTAGCAAACTTGATGTGACTGATGGCAGACGCATGCTATTTTTAGTGGTAGTAAAATAAATTCCTGTTGCGCTGTGCCAAGAAAGTGGAATTAGACCTTGGGAAAGACAACCTCCTTTTCACTGAACACAAGAAGGAAAGTCTTCCGAACACACTGCCGCCCAGAGGGAATACTGTCAGGAGCTCAGAGGAGGAAACACACCCCCATCCCTTTCCTCTGCATCAAAAACACACACAAGTCCAACAACATCTTTCTCTTTGAAAGTGATCTGTGATAGCAAGAAAAAGGCAACCTGATACACCAGTTATACACCACTCACACACACACTGTTTAAGCTTATGTAAATAAACACACAGAAAAGCTAGCTGACCTTTAGGAACCGTCCATAGTGATATTTCGATAAACCAAGTCAACAACAATCCTTCTGCTTGTCTGGAGAAATCAATTTCCTCAATGATATCAGTTGCTTTCTCTTTTCAATCATAGAGGAGATTAGTTCTGTATATCTCCTGCATACATATGCCAAGTCTCTGCAGCTGCAGATGTGGGTCCTTCGGAGGACCACAACCCCTCTGAACTCAGCAGAGATGCTGAGGAAATAGCAAATGTGTGAGTGTACATTATGTATCGTGTTTTCCTCCTTGCTGCAACCACAGAAATAGGCACAAAATATAAGCCACTGGCCCAAAACATTTTTTTCAGGAAATTACATCTGAAAAGGTACGGGTTTTATCTCACGTAGGACTAGACATTTACATATTCACCACATCTGATACGCTTTTAAAAGCATAGAGTGTTGCACTATGGCTGGTTTTGTAGCATTAATTCAGTTTGTAGTGTCTTTCTGGGCATTTTCAGAGCTATGTTCTATTTGCTCTCCTCTAATTCAGTGGATGAGCTGTAAATTGGTTTTCGTTTCTCATCAGTTTGCTTTCTCTTCACAAAAAAAGTTCAAGAGAACCACAACGCAAACTAAAAGGCACATTTGCATTTGTTGGTGAGATGTGTCTGGGGCAGTAGTGGAGAAATAAACACAGGAATGAGACTGTACTCATGTAAATATCAAGAAAGAAAGAAACTGTCGGTCGTCCCAATCAAACCATAATTTATTCTCTGGCTAGTGGCAAGCAGCAGCTGATTTTGCTTATTCACAGCATCACAGCATGCAAAGTGTGCTTAGTTACAGCAGCCATTTGCACAAACTTGGAGAGTACACCTTGTAATCTGAACAGACCGAGGTTGGATCATGTTCCTGTCACAAACTGCTCCATATTTCGTTTGCGATCAGACCAAGACCACTTCTCCTAAAGAGTGCTACTTTCTGCCCCATCAATAATACCAAGACGAGTCAGATTCATGCAGGTTGAGCCACACAGGTTTGAAAACGCCCTTAGAATTAGTCATTACACTGTTTAAAGTGGTATTAGGTGCATTTACAGAGTGTTATTTGTCTAAGCTGTGGTTGCTTTTGTCATTGTTTAACAGATTTTTTTTTCTTGTTCATAATTAACACATCGTTGCAACAAAAGCAAATTTTGCAGTCTGTGCTTCTCTCCAAAACACACCGCATGTGTCCTTCACATCAAGCAAATATGATCCATATATTCCACTCAAAATATTAACCTGCAGATTAATCAATATTGAAAATAATAGCTAGTTGCTAACCCATTTCTGATTTTTTCAATCTACTTTGTACTGCTTTTTTAGCATCTAAGTAGCAGACTACTACAGACAATGAAAACATTTGGGGATGATTTGCTACAGCTGCAAATCCATTAAATCACTCTGTCAATTACTACTATTTAGTTTTCAGTCTTTTGAATGCAAATATGAAAACTGAAACTGAATTTGGCAAGATCCAGTTTTTTGTTTTGTCAGACCAGCAGTCTAAGACTAAAGATATTCAGGTTTATTATGATACATGAAACAATACAGTAGGAATCCACTACATTTGAGAAGCTGGATCTAGTTAATGACTTTAAGGATTACCTGATTACATTTCTGAGGCCTGACTGATTCATCAATCAAATTTGTTTGGTTCCTGAATCAACAAGATCATGCCAGATGAGTGGAGAATCACTGGATACCAAAATAACACAGCGCTTGAAAGAAAAGTGTTTTTGTGGAAATCGTTTGTGCACACTTCAGTGTTTCACCCGGCTTGAGCCAACAGATTCTGCCCCCTCATCTCTCCTCTACAGGCACTCGATTCTACTACTGCTACTGGCTGGAAAATGTGGCTGAGGAAAAGTGGACCACTACTGCAATGACCTGCTGAGGCACCCTTAGGTAAGGTTTCATCCTGCACAAGCAGAGCTGCTCAATGGTAAACTATGCATGTGCTGGACTGCTCCCAGGTGAGAATGTGAGGCATCACTGGAAAGATGCACAGTGGGCCACAGCATCCCCTGAGTGCTGTAAAATAAAGGTTAAAACAGTGAGGGTTGGTCTGCCTGAGGTCACTGAAAAGTTCATAAAAGGTGTCATCAGTTCAGAAATGGTTCTGCGCGTTCTCTCGAATACCTGAGTGCATCGATGCCGAGCGGACAGCAGGACGCTACCACAGAAACATGGTTCGCAGTTGTGTATGTGGGTGTGAGCTGGCAAAAAAACACTGTTCCCATCTCTTAAGGGATTATGGCTCTTTTAACAATTATATTCAAATTGACTAAAACTAGAGAAGAACACTGTGATCTCAAAGCAATTTTGCAGGACCTCTAACGTGGCACAACACTTGTGAACTGCACGGCGGCACAAAAGCAAGTGCACCCACTCCTCTTTTGAAAGCTGTCACATAACTCTTAGCCTAGAAGTTATCTTGGTGGTTCTGTACAGGGTCTCACAAACTGGGTCACAGAAGAATCTGTTTCAGTGTCATAACACGTCACGTTATTCAACGTTAAGGAGGAGTAACATACTGACACAAGCATATCTCCACAGCACGTGTGGCATTCATGCCACGCATAGCAGGAAGGCACAGACTGGATGACCATTTGCCCTTCTCCAACAAGCAGCTCTGTGATACAGGAGCTTCAACACAACTGGGGAAAACAACAACCTCCCCTGCTATCTCTTCACGTCCATATCTGTTTTATACTGTTTTGTATAAGAAAAACCTTCACCTGAAATCAAAGCAACACCTGCAGACAAACAGGATAAACCTGCTCCTCAGGTGGCTTAGCCTGTGGGTGTATACAGTAATGCTTTGCCAATAGTGCACATGATGTCGAGATCATAAGAAGTCAACATTATAAAAAGGTCGTCTGAGCACAGCGTCAGAATGACATACAGCATGTTGACAAGTTTAAGGTCTGCTCACCAGCTGAGGATCTGGAAGCAGCTCAGTTATTCTCCACCAACCTCCATTACAGAATCTGACAATTTAATGATGCCATATATACGAGTGTAGATGCAAACATAAAGTACTTAGGCGTGACATGCTTACCGAACACCACTCTGAATATAAAAAAAACTACAAAAATAGAAAATTTAAGAGAAAGTGCACTGATTGGAAATTTGTGCCGAATTACAATAAGGCCACTAAACATTCATGAGCAGTGTGCAGTTATCTTGTTTTGTACCCGATATACACATTTTTTTCGACAAACAAAGAATAATTTTGGATTTTCTGAATGAAGTCTTTTATGAGATCCTCACAACAAAACTAGACGTGTCGGGACTAGTCGGTAGAAAGCGGAGAGACAGCTGTTTAAGGTTATACAAAACGCTGCTTGGAAAAGAGGAGAAGCTCCACTTGGACTTAAAAAAACACAACAACAACGGTTAACTAGTTTTACAGACGAACAAAATGTAGAATAACTTTGATATGTTTGTTAAACTGGACCTTTTCCACTTAGTTAACAATAGTCAGACGTGGCCAAAAACTACACGTTGTCGAAGTAATGTATGGAAAATGGAGAAGTGGTGGATTTTAACACTGAAAGCTAACTGTTTGTCTCTCTTGTTTAACGCTACTGAGTTAGTTAGCTAACATTATGTAACTTCAGATGAGTAGAAAATGTATATTTACCATATTACCGCCGCTGGTGGAACTGTATCCCTACTTGTGATAAACTTTTCTCCACAGCAGCACGACCAGGTCCGGACATAATCTGCGAACTCAAACTGGACCTCCCGCCTGGTTGTCCCGCAGAGCTGAAGTGACCGTGGACATCCTCCGTGGAACACATGCCATCACGGCCCCCAATCACTGCCGCTGCCGCTGCTGGACACCCGACCAACGGCGGCTACGCTATGGTTCCTCTCCCAGCCTGCCCGCCGCGGTAATCCTCCTAAACCCCGCCAGCCAGGGAAGCACAATGTGTGTGTGTCGTACGCCCCGCCCATCGCTTTACACAGAGGGAGGGGCTGCGGGGCATATCAAATACACCCACAGTAATTAATTCATAACGACAGCATGAGGAGCTCTCAGGTCCACCACCTGTTTAACTCTTTACTCAGGTATCCAGGTAAAGGTAAACATCAAGAGACGAAATGTTTGATGCTATAGGTATTTAAAAAAAAAAAACTCTTTGTAAATAATAAGTTGTGTCTAATATTTCTTTGCTACAATAAAGTTTAAAAAAATAAATAATAAAACCAGATGAATCATTTCACTAATTATTTAAAAATGAAGGATATTTGAATATTTAAATACTCATTATAAAGACCCTGTCAAGTGAAAAACAAAAAAAACAGGATTTCAGCAACTGGGGCACCAAAGAAATACCATCTCATCAAAATACAGCAATGTTGCATAATTAAAATACATTTTCTAGCCAAAAAAATTTACACATATTCATTCAACATTTTTGTTTTAAAAACTTCTGTTTCCTCATTTAACAAACAAATCTATGTAAAATTACAGACAATACTTTTCTGTTGGTAACTGTTAATAATTGTATCTAATTTTAGAGATATATTCATGATATTAAAGTTGAATATAACAGTTTTTTTTAGTAAATTGAAAGCAAATATCTGTGAAAGTAAAATGAAAACTTGTGAATGGGAATTCACAGGTTTCTAACATTATTTTACATTGGACATTTAAATTCACTGTAATTTTTTGTAGTTTTATTTTTGAAAAAAATACATAAATCTGGAAAATCAAACAAAACATTTCATAAAATTATTCATCTTTTGTTTGTTTTTTGTTGTTTTCTGGTTTTTACAGTGGGTTAACATTTTCATATGGTGTTTTTATATACTAGAAGACATATGAGTCAAATCAGCAGTCAGTCTCATGGCTGAGCATTACCATCTTGAAACTATAGCATACTATCTCAAAAATGCAGATTTCAATTTCCTGGGTTTCCTATGTCACAAACCCAAGGAACCAATCAGCTTGTGTTGTGGGACTTTATGTATCATTATTAGTCTTCAGACTGTTCCTGGTCAAATCATGTATGGCTGAATTACTCCAATGTTACAAGTTAACATAGTTAGCCTATGGTAGTTTTACAGTGTTTGATCAGAGTTGTAGGTGACCTGGTGTGCTCAAGCTGTAGTGAACAGCCGAGGGTTGGTTCAAGACAGAAGCAGGGGCTTGATAGATATGTACATTCTAGAGGAGGCACTATTCTAGAGGTAGAGCTACATCTAAGCTATTTTGACGCAGAAAGGGTTTATTTTTAACAGAAAAAAAAAAACTTTAAATATGTAACTTTGGCATACAGAGATGAGTTTTTAGGGTTTAAATCAATGACCAGTGGGGAAATTGAAAGTTCAGAAGAAGGGAAACGCCTTCAAGAACCAAAAAGAGAAGTCTAGTTGCCTTTAACTGAATCTTCAGATTACCATTATATAGATGGTTGTGATTCTAAACAGACATACTGAAAACAAGGTCTCCTCTATATCCCCATGTGTTAGTGTGACGCAAGTAAGTTTCATAAGTTGTTTATTGGACTGGGATTGCTTAAAAAATGCGTGTGCCACAAATATGCTCGTAAATTAGTTGTAAGGTTAAAGAATTAATGACAGAGCTGTTGCACTGTATTGCACTAGATTTTACAAGAACCTGATAAGATGTTTGGAGACGGAGTGCAATTGCTCCTTTACAAGTGTAAATCCTGCATTAAAAATTTATTTCCCCTCTAAGATCTCCTCCAGACACGTTCAAAGGCATGAAAAATACTCTGCTTCAAATAACAATGTGTGTCTGATGCGTGTTTTCATATAAAGAGGTTGAATAACCTTGTTACACAGTCTTAAAATGACACCTCCCCCTCAGAAGAACCCAGAGTCTATGAAGATGCAAATATTTTCATTTCAAAAGTTTAACAGGGAGGCATCTCTTACATTAATGACAGACTGCTCTCTGTCATTGATGTGCTATTCAAAATGTGTTTTAGTTATCAAAGTAGCATATTAATGTTGGATGTCCCCTTTCCAGTGTTATATTATAACAGACCATCATTTTATAATTGGATTGTAGGGATACTATACATATATTAAATATCCACCATATATTTTAGATGAAAATATTCATTGAAAAGTAACAAGTAGCTGAATTATTTTGAAAAATGTAGAGGAGTGAGAATCATTTGTACATACTGTATAAATTAAAGCATCAAAGAGTTGTTCTTTGGGTTTCAAATGAATGTGTGAGACAGTTGCTTATAAGTGATGACCAGCTGGTGGGTATTTTGAGGCTGAGAGAAGTCTCTAAAGTTAGATGTTCTGATCCTTCATTTAGCATGTTTGCTCCAGACTGTTTTTTTCAAAAGTTTGTGTTTACACCTGGCAGAAACACGTAGTCACATAGATAATTAGATAGCTGATATACGTAGACATGACACAGAGTATTATCCAGAGTGAAAGCATAGATGAATTGCTCCACAAAGGTCTGGGGATTGAGTCATGAATGATTTAAAAGCACAGCAGGTCTATTCTGGCCCGACTGATAAAGAAACCAATTAGTATGGTTAGCGACCCTGTCATATGATCGGGGCTGCTGATAGTTTACTGTTGAGGCGCGCATTAAGAATTCATCACAGTATAACTCCTCTTCTTCAACCTGCCATCTCATAAAACACATGCTGAAATAGTAGCTGTGTCTGACTCTACAGTCATGTTTTTTTATCTCTGTCTTCCCTATTTTGCACACATGGACCTGAAGTCCGCTTTATGAGGATGGTGGTTGAGTCAGCCGCCTGTTAATCATTGTGACAAGTGTGTGTGCTGACAGGTTGGATGGTCTGAGGCCCAGTGATTCAGCCTGTAGGGCAGCGAGGAGCACCTGGCACTGAGGCTGCCTGCAGGGCAAGAGCTCTGATATTGCAATCTGAATCGGATCCAAGCTGATTTAGTCATATCATTCCTGTGAGTGTGCCTGGGCATCTTTAGAACAATGGTTGCACAGCTCTGGGATGGATCCCAAATCTCTCTGCTGTGATCAATTTCAATAACCTAATACACTTCCAGTCCATTTCCCCTGAGTATTGACGTATAAAATCCATACTTGTGTGTGAAAGGGAGATAGGAGGCGGTGAGTTAATTGTGACATTTAATCAAGTACAATCAGGTACTTTCAAATTGATTTTGTTCAGAGAGGGCATCGACTGTGGGCTCAGAAAACAACTTTAGGAGCACATCTCTAATGGGTATTACCGCACTGCGTGACACATGTGAGGCTGTAAAACAGCAACAGAAGAGCGTTTCAAAACTACTGTCTCTGCCTGATTTGACTCACTGCAATAAAATCAAATTAATTCCCACCCCCCCACCCCGCACACACACACACACACACATACACACACACACACACACACACACACACTCTCTGACATACATGTCGCTGTAATTCTTTATCTAAATGTCACCACATTTGACTTTTAATAAGTGCCGTAGAGTTCAGTATCCAATTACTGTACAGAACCAGACATGAGCTACATCCTTTTTGATGTGCAGTGTATAAAAGTCAGAATTTATAGTCACATAATGATGCCAAATTTATGTGTGCGTCAACGAGCGAAGCATTTGCGTGTATACATAAAATTCACACTGTTAATCACAAGACGCCATTGTTCTCAGCAATGTTTGTGTTCTTTAGGGACTTCCTGCTCCACTTCCTGTCTCCATCTCAGTCATGACATCAGTCTGACCTCCGACACTCCAGAGATGTCCGGAACACTGATACTGGTCTGCAGCATTTACTGTAGGTGGGTCTCCAAATTGTTTGGGTGAAGTGAGGGTCTGGATGTTCTGATGAGGCTCTGGAATGTGCGAGGGTGGTCGGAACATTATGGTGCGATTCTGTAATGTTCAGGAGGGCAACTGGAACATTCTGTAGGGGTTCTGAAATGTTGGGTAGGGTGTCAAGCTTTGAGGTGGGATGCAACAACTTAGAGGTGGGATTTTAAAATGTTTACATTATTAAGATCAGAACTTTCTGGTAGGATTCTAGAATGTTTCGAGTAAATTTTCAGGGTGGGATTTTAAAATGTTAGATTCCTAGGGCCACAACTTTCTGACAGAATTCATGGATTCAGGACTTTCAGTGTGGAACTCTAGAATGTTCAGATTACTCCAGTCACAACTTTCAAGGTGGGATTCTGGAGGGTTTACATTACTTGGGAATGAACTTTCTGGTGGGACTCTAGAATGTTCCAATTACTCGGGCCACAATTTTCAAGGTGGATTTTGAGAATGTCTGCATCATAGGTGTCGGAACTTTCAAGGTGGGAATCTGGAATTTTTACATTATTTCGGTCTTGCTGGTCAGGTCAGATTCTAGATTGTTTAGATTATTTAGACCGAGATAGTCAAGTGGGATTCTAGAACGATCTGATGACTCTGGTCAAAACATTCAGGTGGGATTCTAGAATGCTCAGACTTTTTTTAAGGTGGCATTCTGGCATGTTTACATTACTTGGGACAGCACTTTCAACGTGGAATTCTAGAATTTCTACATTACTGGTGTCAGAACTTACACGTGGCATTCTGAAATGTTCAGAGTACACAAGTCCAAACTGTCAAGATGGTATTGCAGAATGTTTCGGTGAAGGTGTCAGAACTGTGAGGGCGGAAATGTTTAATTATAAGATCATATTTTACTTGAGGGTTTTGCTCTTGCCACAGTGTCCAACGTAGACTGGTTCTCTTGCAAAACTCCATCAATTATAATCAACCAATATTTACAATGAATCAAGTTACTATTTTTAATGGTCCAAGGGTTATTCATAGTAACAAGCCCACAGTAAGCTGAAGTATCTCCTGACTGTGTAGTTCCCCTCCATTCTGTAGATCATTTTACCATCTTTGAGCTCATTATTCATTACTTGCAACTTCTGATTTACTCTAATTTCTCTCATTACAACTACTAGAATTATTGAAGCAGTAAGAGTTATTAATAGAGTTAGTCTGCAGTGAATAAATTTAGTGCTTGATTTTTTAAAACAAGGCTGGAAAATATTATAAAATAGTGAAAAATGGCCCTCACATTTTCTCTGGGCCGAAGGTGATGTCTTCAATTAGCTTGTTTTGTGTCAAGTTCCCTTCAAGAAGCAAAGCCTATTTAATTTTCAGTGAGCAGTAGTAGAGGAAAGTAGCATATATTCACAGCTTTTGGATATTTTGATATTAACACACTGTCCTACATTTGTGACTGAGGTGACTGACAATGCTATCACAGTATGTCACTTGATGCCTGTACAACCACCTCCAGTGTTAATGTTCATTACGTCTCTGCCAGTAAAATTGACGTCAATGCTAATATCGGTTCACATACCCCACTGTCAAGTTCATACAATATACGTGTGGGAAACCGACAGACGGAGCGAGAAAGTGAGACAAGAAACTGAGAACTAATTGACTCACAGCTGTCCTAATCCAGCCCTGTTATTGCTGTGAATGTGAGTCACATAGGAAGGGAAACTCTTTAAAGTGGACTGTGGGTTTAGACTATGTAAGAAGAAACGTCTATTTGCTTTTTCATTTCCTTTGTGCCCTATAATATATCACTGACACGCACAGACACACACTTTTTATGGATTATCAGATCAGAGGATGGTATGAAGATGAGATTAAACCTAGAGGAGACCATTTTTAATTAATCTTGAACTCATTTTCTTGATTATAAAGATAAGTATTATGTGTGAGTGTCATGACATGTAAATGATGGCATACATCTCTCAGAGCTCCAGCAGGAAGAACATTATGTGGAAAGAATTTCATTAAGATCCTGAATATTTTAAAGCTTTGACTATCATCTGATGTCTTGCTGAGATCACCGTCACGGAGTCGCTGTAATGTGTTTACAATTTTTGTGTTCGGTTACTGCTATTGTCAGTTGGGAATATGTCTACATATCCAGATGAGGCGGAAAGCTGCGACCCACTGCTGTGTGCATCTGTTAGCATAACTCATCTTTCATCCCCGGTGCCACGCAGAGAAAAGACAGAATCAACATCAGTTCTGTCAGAATCAGTTGAACAGGCACACGCTTATTCACATGCACATTGTTTTGCACTAAGTAATTGGAGCAGCGAAGTTACGGTGTATTTTTAGATTACATAACCCCAAAAGAAGCCCCATCCAAAAAAAACTCATCCCATCTTTCATTGCACCCCATTTTCATCTTTCTGTGCCTGCATGTCGCCTGTCCTCAAATCACACTGTCTTCTTAAGAAAACTGTCAACCTCCTGCTCACTTTTTTATTATCAGTCGATGCCAGCAATTACATTTTCTTTCACGATGTGTCTCCCTCGCAGATGAAATTTCCCTGCCTGTCTCAGTCACCTCTTTGCTTTAATCTTACCCACAGTCTTACCGATCTTCTTTCACTTATTCATGTACCTTTATAGCTTAGTATTTTATATTAAGCAAGTTATTCAAACACTTAAATTTTCCTTCAGTTCAACAGAGTTCGTCATCTGTGCCATTTAATGCCACCCTGAAACACTAAAACTTGTGTAACCTTCCTGAATCTCGCTGTGAAAAAAGATGGATTTGTCCGCAAGGCTAGTTTCAGCTACATAAATGTTCCTTACACCCTGTGCTATTGAACCCGATAAGCCTCATTAGGCTCAGTAACAGTGACGATACTTCTTACTTTCACACAACCAGGTCGCAACAGAGAGCAGAGCATGACGGAGGCAGCTGTTGTGGCTACCACTCGGCATTTGGGACAGTGACTAATCAATCTGGGCTTCCACATGTATCACCAGGCAGAAATAATCAGTCTGACATAGAATTGTCAAAACACTCCAGAGGCAGGGTCGGCGAGGACGCAGAGCCTGAATGAAATGTAGATTTGAGAGTCAGCAGTGCACCAGCTATTTGTAAAACAGTCCTTAAGTCCTTCCCAGGGACCAAGTGACCAATCCATTCTAATGGCCAGGCCATCAAAAACTGCCAGTTTGACAGCTTTTGGCATCAGTGCCACCTGCATCAATATTATTCTGCCAGACTTATGGGAGATTTTTTAGTTAGAAACATAAGGAGAGGATGCTGGTGTAACTCACAGGGCTCTCACCCAGGAGACTGAAGCTTGGATCCAAGGTTAGGCCATTATTTTTTCACTCAGCATTTCATTTTGTGACTTAATTGTCCCTTTCACTTGCTGTTCACCTTTGTTTCTACTCACTGGAGAGATTTAAGAACCACAACTATTTGGTTAGGTTTATTAAAAGATTGTGGTTGGATTAAAATACATGCTTTCACAATGTTACAAGGCAACATCCTTTTTGCCTGAAAAGGAGTGCCAGTGACGACACCAGCAGTGAAAATTTCACCACAAACTCATGGTACTACTTCTGATTTTCAAGAATTTGTATAGGTGCATCAAGTTGTGTTTCTGGCCTGATAGGGAATATAAATCCAGTTTTCACTCTCCTTTTAGTTCTCATTTTGGTCTCCACTGAGGGCTAAGAGAAATATCCGGATGTGTTGCTGCTAAAAGCTTTACTGTGTTCATCAGCTACTCTTACCGCAACTTTGTTATCGGTATGATTCAGGGCATACAGTGATTTTTGAGCTATTGATCAGTAAAATTACAGGCTAGAAAGCAAAATAAGTAAGATAATAAAGACTAAAGGCTTTTCAGAGGGTTCATCAGTATGTTTTAGCTGATACAGATTTGACTAAAGACTAGAATTTGTAGAGAAAACATTTAATCAAAAGAAATCAGCTGCTTGAACAAGACATGGTAGAAGCACAGCAACAATAGGGAAACAAACAATATATAAAGCTTAATTACCAATCTGTTGTAAACATGAACAAGCGTTTATTTTTATATAGAGTGAAATATGTTCTGAAGTCAGTATTCATGCAGATTGAGAGGGAGACATTTCACTGTGCTAACCTACTAATATTAATGAGTCATTTTCTATGATATTAAATATTGTATTGTGCATTTTACATTATTATTAAACAAGCTATAAATTGGTGGTGTTGCAGTTTTAGTCATTTACCTCTCTCTTCATTCTGCTATCTCTACCTCAAAAGCGACTCTTTTTGTCAAACAAACCAACAGAAGAGTCTTCCCTCCTCCTCCTCCTCTAGTTCTTCCTTCTTACACTCCTCAAGCTCTTTTCAGACTCTATAATAGCATTTCTTCAGGGAGGACTAAGGTTCCCCGCTATCCAGCCGTGCCTTTTGTCCCAGCCTAGCAGGGGGACTAAATCAATAGGGCACTTGAATGGACATGCTGGGAATGGAAAAATGCTGACAGGTTTTAAGGAGCTGTGGCGGTAAATTTAAGCTGACTGGAGTTGAAGCTCTGCAGCAGATAGAAGCATCACTGCTGCCACAGCTTCACAAAACCTGATGCAGTTTAATTGTGTACTGTACTTGTGTGAATGGCACTGATGATGCCCTTAAACACATGAATACAGTGAAGCATACATTTGCAACTTATGAAACAGATGGTCTTCTGAATGGGCAGAACAGAGACGGAGGGTTTTGGTAGCCTGGAGGTGAAATTAACCGGGTTATAAATCCCCTAAAACCCACTGGGTAAACATGGGGGAGGACTATCAACTTGTATTGCTTTGATTCCCTTAAAAATACTGCAAATCTGGTGTCAGAGAAACAATTGAAAGAGCATTTACAATCAGAGCCCTAGAACTATGGAACAAGAAATCAGGCCATTAGAGTCAATCGCTTCTTAGAACATACTTTTATTCTGATTTTTCTTTATTTTTAATGATCTGCTTTTATTTTTTGTTTACATGCTCCGTTCTGGTGATTTATGTTATTTTACACTGCGTACGCTAAGGTCATTCTTTCTCTTGATTTCATGGTCTGCTTGTTTTGCAGCTTGTGTGAAGGGCTTTGCAAAGCGGGTTCAGAAAAGTGCTCTATAAATAAAGATTTTTATTATTAGATGGAAAACCAGGAGATGGTGTCTACTTGGATGCAGCTACAAATGAGTGCATGGTGTTCGTCTCCTCTGTATTTTTTTCTGGGAATTTGGGGCTTGAGTAACCCAGGGAGAGTTTACAATCTGTAATTAAAGAGTTCCACCTGGCATGCTTAAAGTTATAGTCCAACAAAAAATTAATTACTGAAGAATAAAAGCTGAGAAATGATGTTGGTGCCATTACAATTCCTTACTTTGAGGAGTATAAAATATTTTCATTGTACAAAACTGCCGAATACAATCCTGTCTAAAGTTTGAAAGGTCGTCTCAGGATCAGGAGCTTTTTGATTAAAGAGTATAAATCTAACAAAGCACTGGAAGCAGCTTTGAAATTAGAATGAATGTCAGGAAATACCATTCACTGATTATTTTCACAGTTTGTGGCCTGTCTTGTAAAGTGAAATTATTTTTGCTACTCAATGGGTACCTGCTGCTTCATCAGCAACCTGCTTTCAGCCACAAGCAGCAGCTGCCTGCTTCACTTTGTTCTGGGAAATGCTTATTCTTTGTTATGCATGAAGTAGTTTGAGTACATTCATCTTACTCAGAAGAAACCTACACAAAAGAATTCATTTGTGTGGCATTTAACTGATTAGTCGATTGAGAGGAAGTTTACTGGAAACAACAAGACTGACCACCTAATCTTTTTAGTCAGTTATCATGAAAAAAGTCAAACTCGTTTCATCCTTACAAACGTGAGGATGTGCAGCTCTTTTCTGTTTTGGTTCATTAGTCACCAAAAAAAGATGACACTAATTATCACTGTTTTCTAAAACTTTTATAGATCAAACATTTACCAAATCAGCCAAGTAAATAACCTGCAGACTAACTAGAAAAGAATAAACACTGTTTGGCTATACTTAAATAACTGTGTGCATCTTAAATAAAATGATGATGAAACAGACAAAATATGAGCTTGAATATGAAATATATGACCTTTTAAATCACATGTGGGGTTCACTGTGGACTGAGCAAAGCCTGCATGTATACTTTTGATCCAAACCCTGCAGCCTTGCTGTAATGTGACCTCATCAGACTATCAGAATGTGTGAATGCTTTCATAAAGGACAGTGTGGCCTCTCTCAGCTAACACGGGCACCAGAGGCCGTTTGAAATAAATATCTAAGGGGTCACGCTTTGAAAGCGTGTGGTGGTGCTGGGGTCGGGCACCAGCCACGCTTTCATGTGTCATCCCGCCACACGCCCACGTCACTGCCCTCCCCACTCCGGCAGCTTGTGACATTTCAGCCCCTTTGTCTTCTTCTGAGTGGTTTCAGGTCTCTCTGCAGAATTTTTTTTTTTTCTAGAATAAATGACTGTGATATGTAGGCGTAGAGAGACAGAGGAGCTGAAAGACACTGAGGTGTGACATGAAAGCAAGAGGTCAGACAGGGATAAA
Organism: Dascyllus trimaculatus; assembly: GCA_024666655.1. Lineage (NCBI taxonomy): Eukaryota > Metazoa > Chordata > Actinopteri > Pomacentridae > Dascyllus > Dascyllus trimaculatus. The sequence continues at coordinate 21,246,937 of CM045465.1, read as the reverse complement.
AGGAGACATTTAAACAGACTGACACCATCATTGTTCTAGAAAAATATCACATAACAGATGAAGCACTAAGATTCTTATACTGTAAAATGGCTGAAGGCTAGAAGTCGTTTCTGTAATTGGTCAATTAAAAAGTCCTAGCTAAATAATCAGGTTGTCGATCAACAGAACATTTGTAAACATCATCATTTCTAAATTATGGGAGATGTGCATGTTTACTTTTTTGCTGACAGGGAGATAAGAACATGAGCTCATAGCCCCAGTTTAATGACCGGAAACTGGAAAAACTGCTAGCTTGTAATTTTTACACTCTAGCTATAAGCTTATGCATAAAAAAATAATAAAACATATACTGTGTTATTTAGGGAGATTTTCTTTCCAGTCTTCTTGCTCAGCTAAATTAGCCAGCTTCTAGTAGTTTTGTGTTTAATGCACAGACACAAGAGTGGCATTGATCTTTTCATCTCACCCTCGGCAACAACAGCAAATAAGCATAATTCCCAAAATGCTGAGTTCTTATTTATGTGCTAAAACACTTCTGTCTGTTAAACATGAAGCTGCAGCCATTAGCTGATTAGCTTAGCCTAGGACAATGGTATTGATATTCTCACTCATCTCTCAGCAAGGACCTGAATAACCATGTTGCCTAAAAGTATTTATCATGCAAAAACTCACAAAATTTTACCCTCTCTTTCAAATTGCATGCTCTGTGATAGAATGGTTTTACTGTAGACAACTTATTAAAAACTCCTCTCAGAACTAGGTTATACAATTCAACAACAGCCTCCAACATGCCTATAAACCTGATGTAACAAAAAGTGGACATTATAAGCTTCATGACGGTTGGATTGTTGCTAGGTGTAACTAAAAACTGGTACCTGTGTGTCTATGAAGTCAAGATGCTCTGAAATAAAACCAGGGAATCTAACACTTGTTTTTCTGCTGACTTTAACAGTGAAAATAAATGATGACAGAGAAAAGACTACACCTCTGTTTCCACTACAAGGCCAGTTTTTTCCCCTGTACTTCAGGTACCTAGAGGCTACAGACAAAGACAAGGTTATATGTTAATGAAGCCGAGCACATCCACAATCAGCAAACAAATGCACGTACTGCTCTGTTTAACTCTGATTTAACCAGACAAGTCAATTACGAATAAATCCCACCTCATCAAACGTAACATTGTTCACACATGTGGAAAGAAATTATGTCGTTTCTCTGGGTTTCTATTCCAGACTTTATCAAGGAATCGAACACACACTCTTGTGGCCACTGTAAATGTGACTGCTAATGTCTTGAATGGCTGACAGCTATAAGTGGGAGCTTACATTTACTCAACTATATTTCAGAGGAAAATGCTCTACTTTCCATTCTATTTGATTTACTTGACAGCTATAACAATGAGTTACTTTACAGAATAACTTATATTAAAATGCAGTGAATTACTAAAGATTAAAGTAAAACCTTGAGGACAATAATATTGATATTTTTAGTAAAGTTGAAGATCTTAACACTTCTTCCACCATTCAAAGACAAATTTATATTTTGAACCTTGAGCATGAGGTTATAATTTTTTTTGAAAATGGGGGCATTCTGGCTGGTTGGAATTTAAATCAAAAATTAATAGAATTTGGTTTAAGCCAAGTGTTGTTATTCTAATGACTGACTGGTTATAAATGTGTGAATTATGCTTCAGCATGGACAAGTTTTTAAGGAGATATTCATGAAGACTACTGTCTCAGATGCACATGTGTTGGAAACAATCACTCCAGCCTCAAGGGAGGAATGTAGCCCACACTGTTGTTGCTCAGCATCACGATTTATGGGTCATACTAAATATTTCAGCCACTGTGGACCTTTAATGAAAGCCTACAATAAACTATGACACTGAGCAAAAGCCGTGAATGGGCTCTTACTTTGTTGAGACTAAGGTTCAGTATTGTTGTTTGGATAAATAAATGACAATTGAAAAAGGTGTTAAAAATCCTTTTGAACTGCACAACTGACTTTTGATTCAGATGAACAGAGGACTGTTGTGAGAAATAAGTGGTAATAAGAAACTTAAATAACCTTAACTAAAACAGGTTCTTTGCCTCTGTGACAGTTTAGTTTAGAGCAAATGAATTCTGCCAAAGAGGCATTAAAGGATAAACATGTGAATCTACATGTGGTGTCATGCAGATGGAGCCAAATGGTCACTGGTAAGAGGCTGCTAACATCAGCTCTTGTTGCCATGGCGATAAATTAAGATGTGAATCAGTGGCAAATACAATGAGAAACGGATGTCGACTACAGGATGGCAGCAGTGTGTGTGTGTGTGTGTGTGTGTGTGTGTGTGTGTGTGTTTGGGCATGCACTGAATCAGAGGCTGCAGCTTGAATGAATGTCCTTGTTGGTCAGTGAAGGTCACGATTATCAGAAGACGCATCTCTGGTCCAATCAGTGTGACGGAACTCAGGGGTCGCCTGTGTTTGATGAGGCCACGCTTAGTTTGTGTATGTCTGTCTCCTTTTGATGTTGGTGAAGGAGCTCAGAGTTGAGACACGTGTAACTGTCGAAATGTGCTGAATCTCACTGCTCTCATAGCATTGTTTATTTTACTGTACTTATGTTTTGAAATGTTCTTTTTGTGCTCATTCATGTTATTTGTCATTGACTTCATTCACCATATTTTATTTGTTTTTTCAATTATAATTATTGAAAAATTCTATCAATTGGTTTATAACTTGTGTGAAAGGTGCTGTACAAATAAAGTTTTCTTGATTAACTGAGGTTGTTGGGGGAAAAATAAACACTTCATCGACACTTCTTTAGTCTAATGCTTTTAATTAATCAGCTTTAGCATGTTTTTATTTGTTCTTATCTTCTGTCTTTTTCTGCTGTTTTAATTAATCATTTTTATTCATCCTACAAAGTTTAATTCAACTTGGCTGCACTGTTTTTGATTAGAATGATTTAATCAATTTAACTTGATCCTGCTCTTTAAAATTGTTTTAGCCTTAGCTTGTAAAATATGAGGATTTGCTGTTTTTCTTAGTTTCATATTGCTCAATTTGAAATTGTTTTTGGAATGTGGAGTGAAAAAAATCAATATGCAGCTGTCACACAAGGCTCTGAGAAAAGCTTTTTTTTCTTTCTGGTTGTTGTGGTCTTTTTCACTAAAACAAGACACTGAGAGCCATGCTATCAGGGTGTACTTTGGCACAGTGGGGCGTTACACTGTCAAACGTGTTGCTCCTAGTGATGTACTGAAACTGAATTATCACCTGAGTCTGCAGGTCCCTGCAATTAAAAGAGAAGTTTTATAATGAGTGTCAGCGCATTGTTTAGCCGTCCAGCAAAAACGCTGATCTCACAGCCTCAGCAGCAACTTTTCTCAGCAAAGAAGCACTAAAAGCCTGCTGTACAATACATGCCTTATAGCTAGCAACTGACTAGCCCACACAGTGACACATTTAGCAGCTGAAGAGTCAGACATTTGTCTTAGGAGTTGTAGACCAAAGAGAGTGAATATCACATTTACATTCATTACATGGACACAAAGATGACTTCAAATAAATGGTAATGTTGCTCAATAACTGCTGGGAGTTTAAACAAGAAATTTTGCGCTAAACTGCTAAATAATCTGTGTGCCAGCTTGGACAGCCTAAGCCCAAGAGGGCGTAATTGGTTTTATTCATTCCTATTTTAAGTGTATCCATTCTTTTATTATGTTACTATTAGCACCGTTCCTACACTACCCTTAGCCTATGACATGTTTGCTTATCAACTTAGTTTAGCATGTTAGCATGCTAATGTGTGCTAATTAGTGCTACACAAAAAATACACCTGAGGCTGATGGGAATTTCATTAGTTTTTTAAGGCATGTGGTCATAAATAAAACATGAGTTAACAGGGACACACATGAGCTTAAATACAGGCATTCTTAAACTATACTTACTTGGACCCTCATTGACCTCGAGGCTACAGGTTATATTTTGCTAATTAACTCAGTTCCTTTACTTAAACAGACTTGTAAGCAGCCGCTGGCAGTTCAACACAGCAAGTACTGTCTGATGCAACTGGTCTTTTAAGAAATATATCATGAGAGCAGACAGCTTCCAGGCTCACTGAAAATGATGAGAGGAATGTTTAAAAGCAGGAAGAGCGTGGGTTTACATTTTCGTTCATAACAGGCCAGACAGACATGCTAGAAACACTCTATAAAGTGTCTTGAAACAAGAATGGAAAGTAATTACTGCGGCACAAAAATATGAGCAATGACAAGACTGAACACAACCAGTAGCGGCAAATAATGAATCAGCACCAACCTTGAAATATCTGATGTTTTGCTGAATAGATGAGATGTTTATTTTGTTAGCCAGTGTTACATTGTCAGTGCACCATACTGGCCTATTCCTCTATTAATGTGAAGACTGAACCATTATGCCTGAGATTTTATGCCATTAGAGGATCTTTTAAATGAATCCGGCAACATGTGTTATTTAAAAAAGACAATGACAGTCAAAAACTGGTTCATTCAGTGTTTTCACTTCATTTTAATGGCTTCATAAGCGAAATGGGTAGAATTTGTTTTCAGTGCAGCATGTCCAAACTCTGAAGGTCAAGTGTTCTTCAAACATTTTGGAAAATAAATAACAATCAGGGTAATTCTGCAGGGATTTAAAAAAATCACATAGAGGCTGTAATCATAAATAAATGGCTCATACTTGTGCTGATTTGATGTCTCACTGCATGTTGCAAATGCGAAAGGGGAAGAAGATACTTGGGGGAATGCAGGTTAACTGAAAGAAGTAGGGAGCATCTGTTTGTAGTCACATTTAATCTCCAATTTAACATAAACTACATCCTAATTCCATACAGATTGTTTTTATCTTAGCCCCATCATTTTGAAACACATTCTTATCGGTATCTGACAAGGTTCTGACCTTGTCTACGAAGGGGAGAAAGAGGGTCCAAATATGGCAAAAACTTGTTGGTCCTTTGGTGCAAAATGGATTCATTCCAAGTGGAGGAAGCCAGAAAGATGATGTGAGGACACTACTGCACTAATTAAATGGATTTCAAAATTTGTGTGTATAATATTGTAGGGTCTTAACATCCATCCATCCATCCATTATCTATACACTTCTTAATCCTCTGTAGGGTTGCGGGGGGCTGGAGCCTGTCCCAGCCGACTCGGGCGAAGGCAGGAGACACCCTGGACAGGTCACCAGCCTATCACAGGGCTACACATAGAGACAGACAACCAAGCACGCTCTCATTTACACCTACAGACAATTTGGAATCATCAGTTAACCTCAACATGTTTTTGGACTCTGGGAGGAAGCTGGAGAACCCAGTGAAAACCCACGCATGCACAGGGAGAACATGCAAACTCCACACAGAAAGATCCCAGGCGTCCTAACCGGGACGCAAACCGGGGATCTTCTAGCTGTGAGGCAACGCTGCTAACCACCAAACCACTGTGCAGCCCAGGGTCTTAACATTTTTATTTAATTTTTTCAAGTGAATCAGTATTTTAAATGATTTTGTAAGGTCTTAACCTTACAATTTTAACTTGTTGGGTAAATTTGTAATGTCAGTTACATTTTGGAAATTTTTGAAATTGGAAAACCTTTTGGCTCTGTTGTTATGAGTGGCATTCTAAATAACTTGACATTACCAGTTAATTTTTCAGCTCATTCAAGAGTTAAAATATGTCTGATCCTAACTGTGCTTATTAACATGTATAGAAACATTTACACTGAGCAGAAGACTTACAGCTAACCCCTTGTAGTGATGAGAACCTGTAAAAATGTCCTCACGCTGCATAATTTATTCCTGAGAGCATTTAATGTAGTGCAGAGAACAGAGAACTGTATTGTTGACACATGTCCTCCAAGACGTTATCTATGTCATGGCGTACAAACGCACAGCTTAATGAAAGAAACACGGGGAAGGTAAAAGCAGAGTTTAGGTCTTGACTGCTGTGTGTGAGACACCGTGATGGTTGCCATGGTAAATGGATGAAAGTGACCACAGTTCACAGTTGGAGTGTGTCTACATTTCTGAGCCCCGCAGAAATAGTGTACACAGAGGATTTGACAACATATCAAGATTGCAGAAGTTGTGAAAACACAGATCAAGGCTGATTATAGACTTGTTGCAGAACTTTCCTGCAGCGCCGAGACCTTGAGGAGAACACACTGGGGAGCAATAAAAAAGCAGCTGCTTCTATCCCACTACAATTTCCTTGTTTGTGGACTGACGAAGGCTTCTGGCAAGACAGGAAGAGCCTCATTGAGGTGGAAGGGTTATATAACATTATTTTTGTTGTATTTTTTTGTGTATATACCGGTACATGGAGCCACGTCATGCATGCACACACAAAACACACGGTGTCAGCACAATAAGGGAAGCCCAGAGCACAGAGTCTGTCTAGGCACTGGCTCTGGGACGCTTTCCTTTAAACCACAACAACCGGACATTTTGATGGAGCGGCTGAGATTGTGACGGACAGATAAAGACAGGCGGAACACAAACATGACCTCCTACTCGAGTACTCAGAAGCAGAACTGAGAGACTTCAGGCATGTATTTTTAGAATGAGTGGAAAAGAAAGAGAAAATAAAAAGAGATTATTTGTAATTGAAGAGGTGTGCATGATCTGAAGCTTGTTATAGGCATTCCTTAGATGTTACTTAAGGCCAATGGCACGTGGAGACATACAGAAGAACGTGGTGAAACTTGTCTGACTCAGTCTTTAACTGCCAAAAATCAACTTCCTTGATCACCTCTCTTGGCAAACATTCATTAAATTACATGGCTGTGATGAAAAACACAACAAAAAAATCAAGCTGATCTTTGTATTCAGAGTAAGCTATACCGAGAGGTCTTCACCAGTTTCCCTGAAATGCTCAGGAAAGCTGCAAGCCACTTCACTGGTATATAACAAAGCACATTTCAGTGAAAGTCAACAAGTTTCTACCTCACATAAAGCGCAACGCATGTGACTAATGCACTGTAAATGTCGAGTTCACAAGGGCAATAATGCACTGCTGATTACATGTGACTCTGCATTTGACTTTACTTTGCGTTTTGCATTTTTTCCCTTCATGCAGGAGATAAACAGCAGAAGAGCAATTCGCTGATCAATCACATCAAGCAGACAACAAACTCAAGAACCAGCAGACAGATTTAAGAGCCGTAACAAGTGCAAATGTTACCTCTGTTACACAGATGAGCGGAATAGCACTGTAGTTCTTCCTCATGCCTCCCCTTTCTCACAGCCTGAGGTCAAAGTGCATGCCTCAGCAGCTTCAGAAGCCCCCTGCACATCACAGAGCTCTGTCTGCCACTTTGAAGTTTTACCGTCTAAGGGAGAAGGAGGAGTGTGTCTGTCTGTCTATCTAGTCCTGTGTGCAATCCTCTTATTGTGAAATCCTGTGCTTCCTGTGGCAGCAGCAATCAGACTCACACCAACGGCACCTAAACACACTCGCATCCCAACCTGCACTGCACTGCCTCGTCCTGAGGTGCGTTGCCAAAGCTGTCCTGTTCTGTACTGTTCTCACATACTTGTACCCTTCAGGGAAAACACCACCTTAAAAGGCATGAGGGAGCCCAGGCAGGAATTTTTTTTTCTGATCTCTATCAGCCACAGTCCACTGGCCCAGGCACACTTCGTACACGGTAACAACAAGCTCCGCTGCCAATCAGGAAAGAGCAGGCAAAGGATGGAGAGCAGGACTAAATGAGATGGTAGGGGGGAGGAAGGAGAGAGATTTAAGGGAATGAATGAATGTGGGAATGTTGAGTTAGTGCAGGAATCTCCTGCCAGACTTGCTCCCTGAGGGGTGAACGCACTCTAAAGGACGGACACTCAGACAGCACCACTAATCTGCAGAGCCAGATAACAGGCTGTAATAACAGCCTGTATATGTGTGTGAGTGGGTGTGGGTGTGTTTATGTGACCAAGGCTGAACTCTGCACCCACTGCCTCTCATGCTCAAAGGCATACTTTACAAGTAAGAATCAGGGAGATGGGTCAGTGTTGCTCTCTGTCATGCAGCCAAGTTTCAGGGTTATAAACAAGAGTTATTTTAAACACTGTTTGATCTCTTTATATTAACAATTCCACTGGAGAGCAAGAAGTTTAATATTTCTTATGCCTCAGTGCCATAAAACTCAGTGTCCAAACTCATTTAAAACCTGTCCAAAGGAAATTCAGAGATTTGTTTCTAAACACATTGTACATGTCAGAAAAATAACATGAGGACCCCACCTCCTAATACTATAATGTTGCAGAAAAAGAATTTGCTTGGGGAATAATAAAGTTTTATCTTATCTTAGACTCCAGTACATTAGCATCAGTGATTCTCCCACTCTGTCATGAGTTACTACACCTACTGCTGCCTACAGTTTGCAAACTAGCCATGCTTTCATCCAGTAAATGTCCAGTAAAATCATCTCTGGATGCCAGAGTTTGCAGAACAGCTTGCCCTCCTTGTTTAAATTTGCTCAGAAAGATGAGATCAAGAAGAGGTGGACTGAATTTGTGACTAGCCACAATGATGGAGAGCTGACAATCACCACCTACACCCGCCTCTGCAGTGTCCATTTTACACCAAGTAGTCAAAATTCATCAGAGACAACTAGGATTCAGGGATAATCTGTTACTGGTGAATGGGGCTTTATCCTTTTGTCTTGACAACATCCTGTACCACTGTCAGCAGTACATGTCTGCCAGTGGATATACATATGTTGCCGTGTGGGCTTAATTTGTTATAGTAGGTAAGTTAGTTAGTATCTACAGTGCACATTAGTGGTTTTCCATCAGTCAAAACTTAAGTCTGTTTTCACGGTTAGTACAGTTCATTTAGCACTTTCAGTAGACACGTCCATGCCATTTCAGAGCAGAGAATACAGTGTAGTTGTCCACAATTTTGAATCCTAATTTCATATACTTTTACTTTAACTAGTCTGGATGGCTAACACAGTTTTCCATGGAGTGACAAACTATGACTGGCCCTTGGAACATTCTAAAAATATCCTCTGAATGTTTCAATTAAAAGTTTTTTTTTCCTAGTTAACTTTTAACTTTGTAGGAACATTACTTAAAAATGTGTAAATATTTGCCAAACATTGTCTGAGCATGGGATTAACACATTTTGTTTAAAACATTAGGCATAGGAAATGTAAGTAATGTTAGCTAATGTTGTGGGGGCATTTCCTGCTAGCTGGGTTATCTTTTAAAACATATTTTTAAAAGCCTATTTTTACATTAAGTGACAAAATGTCTAGTTTCAGTAATAATGCAAAAGTACTTTAAGTCAATCTCTGGTCATTGATTAAACCTCTGTAACTCACCTCTGCTATTCAATCTCTGTCACTCTATCAAAGTTACATATTTAGAAGATTTTGCATGAAAAGAATCCCTTCACAGCTACAGATGGCTCAGATGTAACTCTACACTGTTGCTTCCACTAGAATAGAAGTCCCCACCTCTCTGTCTCCAGCCACCACCCTGCCACTCACTGCACGTGGAACACACCAGCTCACCTAAGACTCTCTTCAGACACTGTAACACTACTCAACAATGACACAATGACAATTTGTAATATTGGAGTAATTCTACCACGCATGTTAGAACCGGAAACCAACTCTGAAGAAGAATAAAGAAAACTCCACCCTGCAAGTTGACAGGATTATGTTCTTATGTTACATATGAAGCCCTGGAGGTCTGAGTCTGTCATCAGTTTACTGCAGCGTCATGGTAGAAATGCTCATCCATGGCATGTACTGCTTATTCTACTTGTGTCTTCTAGTTTATAAAAACACCATGTACTCATGTTAAGAAGGTAAATACATAAATAAATGAATAAAAGATTTTCACCAGAGGGATCTTTAAAGTGAATTCGACTATAATCAGAGATGATGAAAAGAACGGCACAACTGATTTTCTGAGAGTACTTCCACATTTGCTAGACAACACTGAGCATGCTCAGGGCTGCTGTTCTTGTCCTCTACCTCTATTGACTTTGCTAATTTGATGAGCTGAAAAAACAATTAGAAATCCTGTTGATTGGGGCTGCAAATTAATTGACCTCAGAATAACCTTGTAAATACATGGGCTTCTTCCTCTGTAACGTTTTTTCTAAAGTATCTTTGCTAAAGGAACAGTTTGACATTTTGAGAAATGCACTTATTTGCTTTCTCGCTGAGAGTTGAGTTAAAGGATCGATACCATTGTCACCTGCGAATGATAAATATTTAGCTGAAGCTTGCAGCTGGATAGCTTAGCTTATCAGAAAGACACTAAGGAGGATGAAAGAGCTTGTCTGGCTCTGTCCAGGGGAAAGAATATCTGCCTGACAGCACCTCTAAAGGTCTCTAATTAACATGTCATGTCATGACAGACCACCACTCATCTCCTGAGTAGCACACAGGACTGAAACTATTTCTCAGGTGTACCAGCAGCACAACCACTGAGCAATTCCCCCTGCCTCTTGTTATTTCTCATTTGTTTAATTTGTACAAAAACTGAGGTGTAACAATACATTTTTATTTTATGTTGTCTCCAACCGAGACAACAGGAAGCTACCAATGTTTCCCAAAATGCCAAACGTTTTATTTAAATAAAGAAACAAATACCAGCTTATGCCTCTCTTATGTGTTTCTAAGCATCTTCTGGGAAACAGGCTTTTTCACAGAAGACATTTTGACATGTCACAGTAGGAAAAGCATTGATCTTAACAATAAAATTAACAAACAGAGCAAAAGCAAATTTAGAACAGACAGAGTATGAATTGGGAGCAGAGACAAAATAAACTGTCACAAAAGAAAAAGTGCACCATCTCCAGAAAACTGAAGGTAGAAGACATCAGAGGACTGAAAACACTGACTGACAAGGGATCTCTGGGGGTTGCAGTGCAGAAAGATAAAAGCATTACACGCTATGGGTGGGGAGTAAATCCAAAACATCTTGAGACTGCAATTTCAGTTTGACATTCCCTCTTTCGAGCTCTGATTTTCTCCCTCTTGTGTGCAGTGACACTCCTGGGAGGTGGACAGAATTAGGGCATTTTAAAAGCAAAACGCTCAGAGGAGAGGCCTAAAAAATAAAAGACCCAAGGCAATGACTCTGACCCATTAAGCGCCGCCAACATTTGAAGAATTAGAGATGAAAACGGGAGTCTGGAAATACTCATCAAGGATCTTACATGGTCCTCGAGGAGTCAAATCCACTCATGGGAGGAAGTCGGGCATGAATGATTCAAGAAGAGAAGACAGGGAGGGAGAGAAAAGCAAAAGTACATGACATTAAAGAGAAGAGATGGTGAATCGACAAAGAGGAGGAGGAGGAGGAGGAGGAGGTGATGGGCTATGGGTACAGTTAAAAGATATGACAGTTGGCAGGAGGGAAGAAGAAGAAGAAGATGACAGAGGGCCAGACTTGGAGAGTGTCTCGACAGTAAGATGACCCTCTTTAGCTTTGTCCGGGTGCCCAGGCAGCATCACTCCCAGCTGCCATTTCAATACAGTGCTGCATCAGCAAAAACACAACGGCAGAGAGACAGATTATCTGCCCCATTTGCAGAGGATGAATCAGACAATAGCTATCAGCTAATGTGAGACACAGACACAAAGGAACAGTAACAAATGAACCATTCACTGAACAGAAATGTAAAATTCAGCTTGGAGGGCTCATGAAATGCCACTCAGGCGTATTGTCATGTGTCAAAGCACTTACAGCTGATTGTTTCTAATTAATTTCAAGGATTGGAATGAGATGCTGCCTCCATTCTCTGTGCTGTCAAAATAGAGACTCAAGAGGATTGTTGTTCATTGAAATGCTGACTCAAGAGGATGCCACAAGCCTTTTCAGTCTGAACCTTGCATGGATAGAGGCCCACTCAGACACAAAAGCAACAACGCCCCCTCTTGGCCATTAAATCCCATTACAGAAAAGCTGACACTTACATTACAGCGACTTCCTTCTCCCTCTTCCTCTTCCAAACTGTCCTCTCGAGGAAAAAGGGTTGAAACAGTGCGTCTCCTCATTTAGCAGCCTGAGATCCCTAAAATTATAAAAACAAGGTCTCAAGTACTAGAAAGTAAATGCTATAAACTTTAAACATCTTCTCAACACTTGAAATATTCCCGAAGATGTCATTTTAACAGACCTTTGACCTTGTAAATTCTCTCACAATACTGCCAAATACCAGGCTTTTAAATAGCTTTCCTTCAGCTTTGTTGAACAAACACAACGACACAGGAATATATCTCCCAATTTTAACATTTTTTAAAAATATGCACAGAAACACACATTAAATAAAAATTAAAATTAAAAATAATAAAAACAACAGTCTATTGCTGCCAACTTGCCAAAACTGACAAATAAACAGAAATATTTGTAAAAATCCAAAGTTTGTTCTCACAATAAGAACCTTTTTCTCCCACACTCATTATCATAATTTTCAAATTGTTATGGCATATTTATGATGAGATTACAACTAATGTTTCCCAAAGTGAACCAAATCTCATTAAAAACAAACTTTTTGCATTATAAAATGACAAAATAATTTGGTTGTACAATGACAAACTTGTATAAATCTGCTCATGCTTCACTGAAAAAGCCATTTCACAATGTAGATAACCTGAAAGTCTCAAATTCATTCTTTTTGATCGCATCCTGCACCAAACCGGTTTTAAAACTACTTTCACTAAATTATGCTGATGTATTCAGGCATTACATAAATGGAAAAACAGACTTCGAGTGTAAAAATCTACATGTAAATTAGATGAAACATATTCTGGAGTGGAGATGGACTTTAACATAAACTAACAGGTTTCAAATGCTCAAATATCCACCTATATTATTCAAAGAGTGGAAATAATAAACAAGTAGACAAACCTCTTATTCTGCAGTCCCACTTGAGAGCTTTGGTCTTGGCTGGAATTTGACAGGGACTCTGGCACTGACTCATCAGGAGTGTGTGCTGTATGTCCAGTCACTTTTTCACACTCTGCTCTGGAGGATCTCTACATACCACAGCGTGAAATGCTGCATGCTGCAACTTTCTCTCAGCTCAGCTTAATCCTGCAGTGATTAACACACACATGCAACAGAGACACCTCGCTGTAAGCTCACTGTAACACAAAACACTAGGCCCAGTCTGTCTTCACAGATGTTTTATGAAGTTTGATTTTAACAACATTAAAAAAGAAAATACTGCTTAAGTCCAAAATCAAAGGGATCTGATTTTAACCAGTGTTTGCCATAAATTTATCTGTCAGGCTAACCTACCCTAAATGTTCCTTTGGATTTTAACACTGAAGTATTCTCTATTTAAAATGTGCATGAAAGTGCAGTGGAGACAAATTCATCACATACATGTACTTAATAAATAAAAATGGGTGTTTTTTTTTTTTACCACTGACACTGAACAAAAATATATAAGAAGCATGCAAAGGGTATTCTTTTACGACTCAGAGCAAAAATTAAAAATCTTATTTCTTTTGCTTTGGTTTGAAAAGGTTAAATTTAGCCAGCTGTGCACAAAGTTTTAGAGCTGTTCAGATGGTGACTAATTCTTGAGCATCGAGTTCATGCCAAACGCTGGCATGACAGGGTCATAGCCAGACACTGGAATATCCACAGCTCCACTATTTGTCATCTAAGAACTCATTTTAGACAGCATGGTATGACAGACAACCTGCCACATGATGCTCTGGATATACATGACGTGATCCTGTCAACCAAAATGTCCGTCAACTTCACCGAGCCCTTCAGGAAAAGTGAGACAACATTCTGACAATCTCATCAACTCTGTGCACTGCAGATGTGTGACTTATTACTGACTTGTGAATTCTGGTCTATGATCTCACCTTTGATTGGCATCTTATCATTTCCAGAGTAGTGCCTATTTGGTTGTGTCATGATGTCTATTCTGTTGGAGTGATGAAGTGAGTTGGAAATACAAATGAATATTTCCCTACGTTAAAAGAATAGATTGAATTTAATAAAAATTTTACATGCTGCATTTACTATTTTTGCTCTGTATAAACTACTGTCCACGTTTGTATTTAAGAGCAACACTGGAGAGGTAAATGTTAATTTAAAATGCCTTATTCTTGGTAACTCGCTATAAACTGTTGACTATTTAAGGTAAGTAAAGCATACAGCATATATTAAACATGGAGCAACTGTTTTTACTTAGCATACTTTACTATTGATTTCATATTTTCTATAGGACGAATTTCACTTGTATAGTTGGGTTTTTGGTGGGGGGTAAAAAAACAGAGTTTTAACACAATAATTTAGCTGCTAACAAGCGCAAAAGTCAAGGTAACACTAATGCTAGCTTACTTTCGACATTAAACACTGCTGCTAAATTCATTCAAATAAGTAAATTGTGAAGCTCTTATTATTATTACACAGTATAACAGTATTAAAGCCATACTGTTACCAGTGACGAGTTATTCATACCTCAAATTGCAGTTAGCAACTTTTCCACAGACTTCCGCAGCCTCTACGAACCCTGCTGTTACCATGGTAACTACTGAGCGCTGTCTCCAACTGGACGGAACCAAATAGTACAGACTCAGAGGGGAGTCTGTGTGTATCAGTCAGACTAACACATAAATGTAAACATGGAAAAACGCGTCTTTGGTCTCTAAACCTATTAAAAAGCTTCTATTCAAAATAGAATCTAGCTATGTCCACAGCAATATATTCTGAAAGTATAAGAACACATACCCATTAAGGTTAAATGGTGATGATGCATGCCACCTGAAAGTTCACATCGCCCAGACTTCCCAGAATGCGTCATTTCTATCTATCTCATTTTTTTGTGGTTTCTTCAAATTATTTAGTGTATATGGTCAGAGCAAGTCACTGTTATTTATACGGCTCATCTAAAGCTGTTAAGCCGAAGTGCTGGCATTATGAATTAAACAAACAAGCTTAAATATTTAGGTTAAGATCCCATAGTGTTAAAACCCAACAAAATTACTAATTATTAAGATTAACTTACATACTGCATATCTTCTTCCAGCTCTACATTGAAGTATTACATTTACAAGGACTCAAACTGGTGGTCTGACAGCACCTCTCTTGTGCCTCATTTAAGACCCACTTCCACAAAATTCAACCCAACATATCTATCGGATAATTATTAAATTCACATTGAACCTGGGTTGTGGAGGTTAATCAGAAACAAGGTTGTACATTTACTGCCGTTTTCCTGCAGCAGACCCTCATATATCAGATACTGGAGCTTAAAACACCATCAATTCTAACCTGTAGGAAATGCAATAAAAATGATTAATGTGAGGACTGCCACACCCATCATAAACATCTGTAAAGAGATTTTATTGAGGACATATTGGATACAGTGGCAAGAAACCATAATTTACAAGGTGGAAGATGAAGCGTGCAGTCAGAGTTTACTGGGCTCCAGCTTTAGGGGGAACCCACTCGTGAATCTTCTTGCGGGTGGTGGGGTAGGGCACATACTGCTGTGGGCTGCCACTCACGTTGAACTGGTGGATCTCAGCAAGGAACTTCTTGGGCTCTGGAGGATGTGTGGTGGGGGGGTCGTCTGTCATACAGTGCAGCCAGCGATGCCTGGAGAGTGAACATGAGGACAGACCAAGGCTTAAACAACGGGGGCTTTCAAAATAGAAAAAGCTTAATTTTTTTAATTAGCTCAATCATACTTAACCTACATATACTACTGAATTATAATCAATCTGGACCCAATACAAAGATTTTATTTTCATCTTTCAATATTTGATGATAGTTGATGTTTATATTCAATGCATACATGATTATACATGACTATTTCTACAGTAAATTATAAACGTAAAAATTATGACTTTACTAAAAAAAATACACTTGTAACGTTGAAACTGCACATTCCTAACTAGGGTCCACTGTCATAATTGCTTGTGTTAACTTTGCAGCAAATTACAAGTCGTACCATTCAGCTGGCACCATGCTGCCATCCACCTCCCACAAGGTCTTCTTTCCATTCATCTCTGTGGTGTAGATCACCCAACGGTGACGTCCTGGAGACAAAGAACCGAGAGATTGTTCAACAAAATGCATGACACCCTTAAGTATGTTCAGAAAGTTCTTCCAAGAGCAGTGTAACAGAATGTAAATGTGCACATCACTGAGCAAACCATTGTATAAACAACAACATTAATATGGTTGACAGTCTTTCAGGGACTTGAAATCAAATTCTATTTTAAAGAAACTCAACTCACCGAAGAAGTAGTGCTTTTTGTCCTCAAAGTATTTATTTCCATATTTATCCACACCAATCAAATTGCCTGTTTTGATGTCATTCACTCTGACAAAAAATAAGAACACTGATGTTAACTTCCAAAACAATAAAGACTTATAAATCTATCAAATCTAGTCACTTTTGTCAGAAAAACTGGTTATATGTTCAAACACATTAGAATATTTTACATTTTCTTTAAAAATCAAGTGACACGAATCAACACTAAAAGGTAAACAAACACAGCGAGGTCAAATTCACCTCAATAAAGTTTTTAGCAGTCAATCAATATCTTAAATTCAGAGATTTTTAAAACTGAGTTTGGCGCAACATTCCCCCCTACCATCTGCAGAAGAGATGCACCGGTACCATATGTTTCTTTCTGTCATACAGCTGTTTTACACGTTACATCTTTTAACGTTTGTTGCGTCCTTTACTGACTTGTTTGACGTTAGCTATCAACATGCTAAATTAAGCTAGCAGAACCCGGTCCGCATATTTAAAGGTATTTTTTGTCCTATCAAATATTTCTCAGGCGTCTTCAGAAGCTAAAAACACACAACAACAATATTTTAATAAACTGACCTGAATAACTGAAGGAGGAAACCTCGGATTCCGCCATGACCTCCTATCTGCCCCAAAGCCCTTCGGACGACGTTTGCATACTCCGCCATCTTTAGACGGAAGGATTACGAAGACGGACCGTTCTGTAGTCTAAACAGGTCCGGCGGCCAACGGAATCTTTGCACTCGTTCCACATATAAAAAAGAATATTGTATACCTTAAGTGTACTACTACTAAAGTCAGTTATAAACATTTAATATTTCCCTTTAATAGATGATGCTAAAACTTGTTTTGCTAAAAGACTCATTCATATAGAATCACATCCTGAAATGATTTAATTGTAATTGATCAAAAAAACAACAACAACAAAGTACTAATCCTAACAAGCTGTTTAATTTATTATTACTTTCTACACTTCTTTTGCACACTGCACTATTGTAAATGTATCTGTGCATGTAATATTTTCAGACTGCCGTACACGGTCTAACTTGCAAATACACAAAGCTTTCTCTTAATGTATACATTAATGCCACATGAATTTCTGGAGGCTAAAATGCTGAGTAAATTTGTCATTGAGGCCATTTGTTATGGATGTTAACCTTTCCTATATGCTATGTTTAATGTTGTCTACTTGCGTGTTTTCTTCATTGCACTCTACTAACTTAGTGTATAGAGTCCTGACAGGTACATATGAGAATTATTTTTAATAGAAATATGTATTGTGAGTAGATTGAAATTGATGGGACATTGTTGGATTTATCATGAAAGATTACACTTGTTCATCAATGTTTTTTTTTTTTTAAATACGCCATGTAAATGTTTCCTCGTAAGTTTGTCTAAATATGACTCCTGTAAGATTTTGGAGATATATATGTTTTTGGGGAAAGCAGTCTGGTCCTTGGGGGTTTAAAAAGTTCATATCATTGTATTTCATCAACTATTTTGTGACACATTATATACATAAAGTGTTTTCTAGCTTTCTGTCAGTCAGTAGAATGACGTTTCAGGTCTCCTTATACAGTTAGGTCCATAAGTATTTGGACATTGACACAATTTTCAGTATTCCAGCTCTGTACAACACCACAATGGATTTGAAATGAAACAATCAAGATGTGCTTTAAGTGCAGACTTTGAGCTTTAATTTGAGGGCATTTACATCCAAATCAGATGAACGGTGTAGGAATTACAACACATTTTATATGTGCTTCCACCTTTTTAAGGGACCAAAAGTATTTGGACAAACTAACATAATCATAAATCAAATTGTCACTTTTTAATACTTTGTTGTAAATCCTTGGCAGTCAATGACAGCCTGTAGTCTGGAACTCATGGACATCACCAGACGCTGGGTTTGGTCCCTGGTGATGTTCTGCCAGGCCTCTGCTGCAGCTGTCTTCAGTTCCTGCTTGTTCTTTGGGCATTTTCCCTTCAGTTTTGTCTTCAGCAAGTGAAATGCTGCTCAATTGGATTCAGGTCAGGTGATTGACTTGGCCATTGCAGAACATTCCACTTCTTTGCCTTTAAAAAGTCTTTGGTTGCTTTCGCAGTATGCTTCGGGTCATTGTCCATCTGCATTGTGAAGCGCCGTCCAATGAGTTTTTAAGCATTTGGTTGAATATGAGCAGATAATATTGCCCGAAACACTTCAGAATTCATTCTGCTGCTCTTGTCAGCAGTCACATCATCAATAAATATAAGAGATCCAGTTCCACTGGCAGCCATACATGCCCACGCCATGACACTACCACCACCATGCTTCACTGATGAGGTGGTCTGCTTTGGATCTTGAGCAGTTTCATTCCCTTCTCCATGCTCTTCTCTTTCCATCATTCTGGTACAAGTTGATCTTTGTCTCATCTGTCCATAAGATGTTGTTCCAGAACTGCACAGGCTCTTTTAGATGTTTCTTGGCAAACTCTAATCTGGCCTTCCTGTTTTTGAGGCTCACCAATGGTTTACACCTTGTGGTGAAACCTCTGTATTTCCTCTGGTGAAGTCTTCTCTTAATTGTTGACTTGGACACAGATACACCTACCTCCTGGAGAGTTTTCTTGATGTGGCCAACTGTTGTGAAGGGGTTTTTCTTAATGAGGGAAAGGATTCGTCTGTCATCCACTACACTTGTTTTCCGTGGTCTTCCAGGTCTTTTGGCGTTGCTGAGCTCACCAGTGCGTTCTCTCTTTTTAAGAATGTACCAAACAGTTGATTTGGCCACACCTAATGTTTTTGCTTCTCTCTGATGGGTTTATTTTGATTTTTCAGCCTAATGATGGCTTGCTTCACTGATAGTGACAGCTCTTTGGACTTCATATTGAGAGATGACCTCACCAGATTCCAAATGAATATACCACACTTGAAATGAACTGCAGGCCTTTTATCTGCTCCTTGTAAATGAAATAATGAGGGAATAACACACACCTGGCCATGGAACAGCCGAGTAGCCAATTGTCCAAATACTTTTGGTCCCTTAAAAAGGTGGAGGCACATATAAAATGTATTGTAATTCCTACATCGTTCATCTGATTTGGATGTAAATACCCTCAAATTAAAGCTCAAAGTCTGCACTTAAAGCACATCTTGATTGTTTCATTTCAAATCCATTGTGGTGTTGTACAGAGCTGGAATGCTGAAAATTGTGTCAATGTCCAAATACTTATGGACCTAACTGTAGTTTGTGAGTAATGTGATTTGCTGCAGAGTTACAGCCATTCCTTATTTAAGATGCTTTTTCTTTTTAACAAACTATTTAGCTACTTAAGATCTAGCACTATAACATCACAAATAAATGTTGCTGCTGGTCTTATAACATGCACAGCACTTTGGTCAACTCAGGGTGTTTTAAACAGGCTATATAAATAAACCTGATATGGATGAAAAGCAGGAACATTCAACAGCAGCAGTTTTGTAAGGAACAGTTTCTCTCTAGTCAGTTAATATAGCATTCAAATTGTTCTCAGCATGACTTACCCATCGATTTAACATATTAAAAGCAGAAAATGAACAGCCAAATTATCAAATTCAGCAAGAAACGCTAAAGTGTTCCTCAGGTTGCTCGAAGACACTTGAGCTGACACACACTTGAACTCAAGCTTTTTAATTAAAGCAGTTTGTCAGCGCGATACACCCCTCTACTGCCCAAGAGAGTGGATCTAACACGGTTACTGCTGAAGGAGAACAGAAGGAAATAGAGCATGAAGCCACAGCGAGGTTCAGAGCTTTGGCTGCATGAAAAACGCCTTATCTCTTCTACCAGCGCCTTGATCACGAGCTCAAAGAGAGACTCGGCTGACAGATGCACACAAATGTGTGTGACAGACCCTTGAACTGCTCCTCCCACATATATCTGTCTGCACCCTGCAATTAGGCAGCGACAGAGGTTTTGTGATTATATACAAACCACACAGGTCACCGGTTTTCATCCTTTGAAGGAACAAAGACAGAAAGGAGGACAAGAAATATATTTATATATATTTTATTAAAAACTGTTGCCTGACAGTTTAGAAATGCTTATAAGAGACTCTAACTCTGATAGAGTGGATGTTTACAAATGTTAATGTACAGTCATAGAGACAAGAATCCTAGGTAGCTCCAGATTTGCATCTTCACACCAGGCTGCTCTCCTCACAAGCCCAAATCTGAAAGAGGCACACATGAAGCTGTACGACAACAGCAGCCAAACAGCTCTAAAGACAGAATCAACTGTTTTATTCCTTCACTAAAATAAAGCAAGCTTTTAGGTTTCTCCACCTGTGAAATCAACACATTTGCCATGATGGAGTTTTTCCAGTATGGCCTATTGATTAATTAAAAACTGTTGCTTTTAAAAGTACAAACTCAGAGTACCCTGGCAAGAAGTGAGTAGTCATGCAAACCGGATGCTTAAACTTATCCTATATAGTGAAGAATGTCAAACAAAGCACCTATATTATTGCAGTTTATCTCAAAACAGGAGATAGAAAAAGGCACAATGTCTGCAAAAACAAAATGTTCATTTTAAAATGTGTTTCCTTTGAGCATTTCCTTAGAAATATAGTTCATGCATACTTTCCACAGTGTTTGCTCATTAAAAAAAAGCCCCTTTTTCTTTTTCAAAAAAAAAAACGGTTTAGATGGAAACATATTTCCGAACAAACCCTGACTCCCAAAATAAGTGGCAGCCTGCGCTTCTCAAACAATAAATCTTCCTATTTTATAAATATTAGCTCTTGGCTTTGAAAAAAAAAGGTCAATGTTGCTCTTTCATGTCCATATACACAGTATTACCCTTTAACCTTTTCTAATGTGGCTAAAACAGGCAAAAAATACATTTTGTATTTAGAAATATCTACAATGTTCCTGACATTTCCAGTTGTCTCCAGGATGTTGTTTTTTTGTTACTATGATTATGGAAGGTTTGGTATATTACATCTAAAAATTTAGTAGGAAAATCTCTTAACCAGAGAGATGAACCTAAAAAGCTAAATATCAACATTGTGTTTGTTTGTTAAAGCCTGATTTTCACAGTAAAATCCCACCTTGTTACATAATTAAACTCCGTACAGACATCCATGATACTCTGCGTCTATGATGCAGATAATGTTTTGGGTCATCTGTGTTTGACATAAAACACATAGAAGGTTTTACTACTACTGTGCAGCCAATACAAAGGTTTGAATGAGGGTGGACAGTTCATGTATATTTAGTTTCACACAGAAGTGATTCCTTCACCTGACAGCATTTAAAAATTCTTCCCAGACTTCAGACTTCCGAGGATTTCCGAGGGCTTTAAAAGGCCCGGACAACTGTTTGGTTTCACTTCCACACGCATGCTTCTGGACTTGACCTTTGACCCACAGCTGCAGCTCTGACCTCAGTTCACTGCCGAGCATCAGAGGCTGTTGTTGGTAGAAAAAATAAGTTTAGACAAACAGAATGTGGTTCTTTGAGGGCAAAGCAGTCTGGCTTCCACGCACAGTTCGTGGCGCTCTGCAGCAGGGTTCTGTTGAAGGTAGACAGTCCACCTGGAGTCCTTCCTGAGCTGGTGACCCCTGACCTGCCATCAATCGGGGGCCATAAGTTGTCTATCAACTTGACTCCGGGGCTGTGATGTGACTTCACTGCAGAACAGGTGACTACTGTTCAAGAATCATCGCCTCCTGGAAGGCTTCGATCCATCTGAAGAGAAAAACACACAACAAAAAATGAGCTGCTATTGAAAAAAAATGATTAAAATTCGAATTCTTAAGAGTTTAATGGTTTCACACCTAATTTCTGATGTTATTTATGTTTGGCATGTTTTCAGGAATGTATTTATATTCAGCAAAAAATAATGAATGCACGTAAAACAGCATTTCTGTTACTTTTCAGTCTTCCTCAGCTGAATCAGAGTGGAGTTCAGCTTGAGGGCAGCAGAAACAAGCAGTGAATACGACATTAACACATCATCTTTTTAGGTGATTTATGTTGGATGCTTTTGCCGTTATTAGAAAGAAGCAGCAGAGGCAGACAAGAAGTGTCGGGCAAGAGAGCAGAGCAGTGATGTGCACTGAATACACAGCAGGATGGGGATCGAAATGATTTGTGCCAATGTCATATGGGTAAAAATCATGCAGCTATCACTTGTGTTGGGTTCACAGGGCACATTTGTAAGCCAACAACTGCTTATCTATTTAGAACAACACTGCCATTCATTCTGAGACATCTTTGTGTCTACCTAATAAGTGTACCTTTTACTCTCTTTCAGCTCAGTTTTTGGTCTCCACCAGCAGTTGAGGGAAATGTGTTACTTTTTAACTATTAAATGCTCCAGTAAGTTCTACAGCTCGTCTCTAACCTTGACTGTCTGATGCTTGCTGCTTAGCAGGTTGTTTTTAGTCTTAAACTGAAAACAGCTACTTGCTGAAGCCACAGAAATTGTTATGAGAGTAAAAAAAGTAAACCCAAACAGTACAATGATGGTCCAGTCAGCTAAATAATGAGTTGAAACTTAATAAATAGCTATATAATTCTCTACAGGTGACACCTTTAACATTGTCAGTTTAACAGAAAAATATCAATTATGGCTACATTAATTTACTGCTAATGCAAACATAAGGTTATAGTGCAGCATCGCATTCAGAGTTCTGAATGGTGAAACATGAAGTGTCTTTTATTGTGACGCAGTTGAAGGTAATGTAGCACTAAGTTGTAGTGCTGAACGAGAGTTTGTTCAAAATATGTCAAACAAAAACAAGACAGCTGCCACTTTGGCTTCTGTTCCTCAGAGGATCAGCTGTAAAACATGCAAGCAGAAAAGTAACAGTGGTAACAGTGACTTCATCAGATCAACCAGGACTAAAATTCTAAAAACGACGACTTCAAAGTAAAGTTAGTGACTCTAGTCAGATTCAGTTTTTGTCAAGTTCAGTGAATTTATCCTCACAGTCTGCTAGCTGTCAGCTCAGTGTGTGGACTGTAAGAACATCTGGTGTTTGTACACAGACCTGACTCTGCAAATGGGAAACAAAGTGGCTCTGACCGACCCAAACAACACTACACCTGCGACCTCTGTGGATTTTGGAGCTTGTGCACAGGAGGTAAATCTAGTACGTGCTGACTAGGGAAATATCAACAATCTTTCTTGAAAGCTGCAGGCTCCACCTTTAAAGGTATTGTCTGTCATTTTGAGTCGGGTACCTCTGTGCTGTGGGGATGTCATCAGCTTTGAAGATGTAAAACAGTGTATTTTTGTGGTACAGCTTGAACTGCAGCTTCTGAGCCGGCCCGTTCTTCTCCTCTCTCAGGAAGAAACCCAGCAAAGGTTGACTCTCCAACGCTGCCACATCCTACAAAGACAAAACACTGATCAACCTAAAGGCAGGAAAACTGCACAGAGTTCAGAATGGCCTCATCTCTCACAGCTGGAGTACCTCACTGGCAGCGTAGGTGTACAGGACTTTATTCTTAATGACGAACCACAGCCTCTTCCACTGCTTCTTGTTGCCTTTTGACCTGTTCAAGTAGCCACTCATGGAGGAGTTCTCTGTGTTGGCGGACACCTTGGCAGACAGTGTGGAAAATAAATGTTTACATCATGACTACACCAAAGTTGCAAACCCTATGACACAAAATCTAAAAGCAAATTGTTCCTCACCTCTTTTAGTGCAGCAGGAATCTTCTTCTGTTTTCTAGTGAAGGAGAACGCTCCAGATTTGATGGGAGACACTGATGTTGAGGCACAGCGGTCACCTAGAAACAACCAGCACTCAATTAATACATCAAAACCACACAGTTATACAAGGAAAGAAATGAACTAATCTCATGAAAACACCAAAGCCAATGATGTGTTCGCCGATTCCTACTGAAGATGACTAAAACAGGTCATTCATATACAAATATACAGTCCCAACTTTAAAAACAGCTAAATGATTTCCTTAATAATGTCTTTAAACGTCTGAACACCAAAACCAACTGACAGATTTGAAGGGTATCACCAAAATTAGTTCATGGATTTGTCAGACACTGTAAGAATCTTAGATTTTTCAACTGTCTGACAGTTCTTGAACTAATCATGTGGGACCTTCGATGGCCATATTAAAAAACATTTTCCAGAAATTAACTGCTTCTATTAAAAAAAACAACAACAATTCTGTGCTCCTTAACACAAACAGTGGCTCAGCTGCAACCAACAGTTACATGACAAAAATGTAGGGATTTTTTCTCTGAACTGGGCTGAACTGCAGGCAGTGTTTACAGTGCACAGAGTAGATAGCGGACAAGTCTCTCTATATATAGTGTCTCTATAACTATGGTATGTAAAGTGATTCTTTTTCTGGTATCAGGAATACATGTGGGCACTTGGAAAAATGTTGTAAATGTAAAAGTTTTTTCAAAAATTCAACTTTTGTTCATTCTTTCTTTATGATTTACAGCATTATACCTTTAATGTACTGCACATGAGACATTTTCTGTCTGCTAGCCACAGTTTGCTGTTTCCATAGAGGTGCAGGATCTTACATGACAGTGAAAAATGAGCCCACAGTGAGTAAAAATGTGTTGGGAATAAATAACAACCAGAAACTGCTTGGAGTTCAGAGGGTTAAACAATGATATTTAGACAGTCTGGAATAGTGCATTTGTTGAGGACTATTTAAAGTGGCGGATTAATCCACATTTGATGCTCTAGTAAGTACTTCTGGCTGAGGCTGAAATAACTCAATATATGTGTTCACTGTAATGAAGAAATGCATCACTTAATGCTACACTGGGGCTCACTGATGTGATTTTTGTATATTTTGGACAACAATGGAATTCTGTGGCACAGAGGAATAACACACATGAAGTTTTTGACCTGGTACTGAGGTCAGTTCTTTGCGGCTTTTGTTCTCTTCATGGCAATAAGAAACCCTTAAACCCAGATATCCTGCTGCTGATGATCCAGTTCACTCACTGTTCTCCTGCAGCTTGGCAAAGCAGTGATCACACACACGAGCTGGTTGGTTCTTCAAGTACTCCAGGTAGTACTTATTAGCAGAGCAGGCCTGACACACCACCTGTCAGACACATGTAACGGCTATGAGAAGCAGGTTATTTAAATATTGTACTGCAGAAGAAGCAGTTGTCTCAGTGGGACAGACCTTTCCACAAGCGCGACAGTGATGCCTCCTCCAGGTGAGGGTGAACTCGCAGGTACAGATCATGCACATGGTGGCCCTCAGGTCTGGGATCCAGATGGGAGCCTTAGAGCCTAACGGGGCCCCACTGTCGACAACACCCTCTGCCTTAGAGGAGAGAGGCTGAGGGTTAGTACAGCAGCATTCAGGGTGAAATCATTTTTCAAAGCACTAAGTACACAGATTTATCGTTTTACCTCTTCCTGACTTCGGCTCGATATGAAGGTGATTTTCTTCTTCGTGTAGTCGTCTATGGCCTTGGCGATGGCCTCCAGCCACTCGTCTCTCTCCGTAGCTGAGCTACAAACACAAATCACACTATTACTCAGCTGCTGCAAAGACAACCACTCTGCCTTATAAATGTTTCCAGCTCATAACGTGCAAAATCGGATGCTGCAGTCGAGTAAGACTGAGGCCTGACCTGGCAGACAGGATGAAGGAGCGCTCAACGCTTTCAATGTTCAGCTCGTTCTGATAGGCCTCCTGGCTGGGCTTACTCACCTGGAAAACACAGCAGAAACCCATAAATAACAACGTCACCAGAGACTGAGTACTACAGGAAGTGTGTGAGACGTGTTGACGCTGTTGCTGCACAGAAGCATCAATAATTCAAGACAGTCAATACTTCAGTGAAGAAAAGTGAAGTCAGGGAATCAAAAATACCAAACAAACAATAGCAAGCACAAAAACTGAAGGTGTAATAAAATAACAAATAGTACTATTAAATCAGATATAAGGGGAAAAAAGAGAAAAAAATGTAAACACATCGAGTATGTAAAACAAATTCAAACATTTAAAGGCCCCCTGTGGTGAAAATCAAATTGTTTGTTAAAAAAAAGTTACAAAAGTTTAGGTACACTTGTAAAGACCATATATATAATGGCAGTCTTGAGTTTCCAATGACTCCTATACGCCTTAATTTTCTATGACTGTATCACTGAAACACATGCGTTGTCACAAAAAACAATCATGTATTTTGGTTCTTTCATAGATTTATTATAGGACAAAATCTGCTGGTTCAAACGATGTCTTTTCTACATGAAGATGAGCTTTCAGTGGTTTAATCAATTACCAGAGAGGGACTTTAAAAGTAATGCATTTAAAGTGAAACAGTGAACTATGCATGTAGCGTGTCTCCAACCTTCATCCCAGCCAGAGAGAGAACACTGTTGAGTTTATATTGTGCAGACTGGACCGGAGTGGTGTACATGAGTGCATCATTAAACTGCAGAAACAAACAGACAGAAACCAAACATTCAGAATAGAAGAATGCCACATTTAAAGAGACACAGTGTATAAATACAGCTGTTGAAGCAATTTACACAGGTAGGCACAACAAAATACTGCTGCACACATCCTCTTATTGCTCACCAGAAAAAACATCCGAGGCTGCATGACTTTCCTGGATAGCTTCATCAGAGTGCCCTCCTTCAGAAACACCTGCACATATGGACACAGCTGCATTTAAAAACCCATCGTCTGCAGAGTTCAGAGGCCGAACAGTAACCGTTTATGACTCTCTAATGAGTCTCACATCTGCTGTGTCACATGGATGATCACACTGGTGTAATTCTCTCCATACAGTCACACCCATAATACTACTATTTTCTCTATGATGCGTTTAGGCTCAGTAAGAACATGAAGCATTGTTAATTATCAAGTTAGAAACACAGAAATAAAGACTTGTGGGGTGGAAGTTTACAGGATATCAACAATATGAGGGCTTTTATGGCAGAACAATGATTAACATGATTAAATATAAATATATAGATTGAGTTCTACATTTGTTAATCACAGAAAAAGCCATTTAAACTGCATTAACCAAAATAACAGCAGAGAATATCAATTAGATAATAATGGACCTGCAAAGGCTACATCATTTTTACATTTTTATTTATTTCATCAAATATTAACATGCAGCTTGCCGTGTGTGTTTCTGCATATAATATTTAAATATAAATGTTATGTCTGTTTGACTTAGGACTTTTTTTGGCAGTTACATGAGAGAATTTACACTTGCATGAAAATACACTCACAACCAGGTCATGCACTTTGGTTTCAGTCAGGACTGAGCATGTTAAAGGTGGAAGCACTGTATTAACGTACCCTGCCCGGCTGAACGATCTCATGGTGACCATTGAGGCTGTACTGAATCTGCATCAACTTCTGAAAGTTGTCCTGAAAAACATCACACAGGTGAGGGGAGACACACAGCTGAAGCAGACCATTGCAGCTAAACCTAAATGAAATCAGGCCTCACCCCTTGTTTCATGATGTCATTAGCGTGGTTGGCCACTTCCTTCACTATGCTGAGAGCAGCTGCAGGGACAGCAGAGATAAAACATCAGTGTTGGATATATTTTTAACACAAAAGTAGACACTAATGATGAGTGTTGCTCTTTATCTCACCTTGTGTGTCTTTATAATCCTCTGAGTCTTCTGGGAGGTTCTTCAGATAATCTGGAAAAGAGCAAACACTGTTAAGTCTATTTGGAGCAGGAAAGAGTGCATATCTAATACCTGCTGGGTGCACGTAGAGACTAAAGCCTTGTTCACACTAATATGGATATTTTGCAAAACACACTTTCCTCTACATTGAGGCATCGTTTCCACAAGCAAATTGTGTTTTAAGTCATTAAAACAATGCAGATTTTAAAAACTCTGGTTTATGTGCATCTAAGTATGTATGTATTAATGACAATACAGCTTAATTCTTGTATGTCCTTTATCACATTGTGTGATGAGGATGTGCCTAAAAAGATAACAACAACACTGGCGGATATATGCACTGAATCTAATCTTTATTGATCCCATTGGAAGTAACCTTAGTTAACCTTAACTATACATACCAGGAGGAGTGGGCTGCCACAGTGCAGCACCCGGGGAGTCAGGGCTTAAGGGCCTTGCTCATGGGCCACCCACCACTGGGACTCACTTTCCCACCTTAAGTTTTTGCCAGTCTGAGGGCTCGAACCAGTGACCCACCAGTTACAAGTTCGTTTCACAAACCACTAGGCCACCACCGCCCCATGTGTAGTATATACATCAGTTTGGTTAGCACTACCAATTGCAAGTTTACAACTCAACTTTTCATTCACTGGCTCGTAAAAGCCTCTACGTCTGCATCCACAGAACTGACAAAATGACAAAGTTTCATGTCTTATGTATATAGAATTGGCTGGTGTGCTTTGTGCAACGTTAGTAGTCATTTTATGGTCGCATGGGTACTGAAAAAAATTGCAAAATCATTGTTGTGTAGACAGAAGTTTTTCTTCAACAGAGTAAAAGAACATTAGGCTGGAAAAATATCCATATTAGTGTGGAAGAGGTCTGAAAATAGCAATAAAAGAACGATAAAGGCTGTCTAAGCACGGAAATCTGACCAGAGAAGTTCTTATTAACACAACACGCAAAAAGACTGGCTTAATTTCAACAGTTCCACCTACAAAATAGGGAACTACAAAATTAAATATATATATATAAAAAAGTGGTACAGAGCAGCAATATTTGTTTTCCAGCACATCAACATCCAAAGCATCCATATCACAGATGTTATATACTATATGCGGTTCACAGCTGTTATAGACTGCAAGTCATTAAACATTGTTATTATTATTATTACTGCACATGGAATGATATACAGCAAGAGGAAAGTTAATAGGATTATAAGCTGCAAAGATACTGAGGTTAACCGCCTGCCAAACTCCCTCTTCCATCAAGTAAATGTTTCCATTTTGTCCATTTTGCAATATAAAAATAATTTCCCAATCACAACAGAAAAGCTCGTCTTTCCATCCCATGAATATCCTCAATAATTTAAACCAACTGCAGCTGGTTTGGCCTGTAACCATTTACAAGTGAATGCTTTTTCTTCAGCTGCAGTGAATATTTTCTGAAGGTATCTGTCGTCAGTCTGTGTAGATTCTCAGTCATCCAGCTCATGGTAATCTTAGCAGTTCCAGACAACTGGACACTGAAGAAGTGAAGAACTCTCATGGATGACAGGTGAAACAGCTTCAAGAACCAAAAAGAGAAGTCCAGTTGCTTTTTACCAAAGCTCTTAGGATTCCTTATCACTTTGCTATGTAGAGAGAAAGTAAATCCTGTACTAAAGAAAGGACTGCAGCCCTTTAAAGACATGTATCCCACCTTTTTCTACTCTATGTGTTTGTTTATCAATGTGTACATTGTGAAGAACATGCAGGACAAGAAACTTATCGACATTTGTTCTTTGCACAAGAAGTGACACAATACAAACTGTCCTTTCTCCCTTGTAATGATGGAAGGATGGTTTTATGTTCAGTCCAGGCAGCCTCTTATTTCCTCAAAACATTCTGATTATGAAAATCAGAGTTTCCCCCTCTTAGCAAACACAGGGACACAGGTCTCTGTCATTGTGTCCACTGGATGGCAGTGTGCTACCAAACACAGTAAAACCTGACTTCAGTCCAAGTTTCATTCTCGTGTTGCCAATAAAAGAGCAGTAATTCAATAAAGCCTTGACCTGCAGTGTGCAGAGAACAGAACAGAGCGAGGAGTGAATGTGTGTCTGTACCTGTGAGCAGCAGCTGGTACTGGGGGATTCTCTGCACTGGTTTCAGCAGGTAGTGTTTCAGAGCCAGGCTGGCACATCTCGGACTCATCTGGGACAAAACAAACACAGAGCTGTCTTCACACACACATACACACAGATACACACTTACAGAGACACAGAAATGCCCAATTAACCATTTCAGATATGAGCAGCATTTTTTGAAGGCTGGGGGGAGCAAACCTACAGAATCTTTAAATGCCTGTGCTTACTATGAAGGTGCAAAAGCTGCTGTGCACATAATATAATATAAATTAACTTCAGTGAAGTTGGTGCTGAAAATGGTGCTGATGTGATTGATTTCAGAAAATGACAAAAAAAAAAATCCAATTAACCCAAACCTCAAGCAGTTTCTGCTCCTGTCACATTCTTACTCACTGTGGGCTCATTTTTCACTGTAATATAAAGTCCTGCTTCTCTATGGAAACAGCACAACCATGACTAAATGTAGACAAACCTCAAACATATCTCCCATGTGGTACGACTGTTGTAATGCCATAAATCATGAACGAAGAATAAACAAAAGTTTCATTTCTTTGATTTATGACTTTACTGAAATTCAATAAAACCTGGAATTAACAGGCACTACATTTTTCAAGGATTTTGCCCACAGATGTTACCAATACTAGAAAAAATATGTGACTCTACATACTACGGATATTTTACTACTTAGATTTTTAAATTTTTCCCATTCTTGTCTCCTGCCTCCTATTAAGCAAAAAGTCCCTACATTTTTGCTATGTGACTGTTTGTCAGAACTGAGTAAGTAACGGCTTCCCATTTGCACTGAATTTTGAAGATTTATTTGTTTTTTACAGAATCTTGTTTGTGGTAATGATTTTATTTTTACCATTGTTTTTAATGAGACATGTAGAATAAAGTGATAAAATATCCCAATATCAGGCTTAGACTTGGTTTCCAATGGTATGGCTTTACTACTGTTTTTACAGTATGTGACCAGAGGATAAATGGTGTCATTT
Organism: Dascyllus trimaculatus; assembly: GCA_024666655.1. NCBI lineage: Eukaryota > Metazoa > Chordata > Actinopteri > Pomacentridae > Dascyllus > Dascyllus trimaculatus. The sequence continues at coordinate 21,215,902 of CM045465.1, read as the reverse complement.
TTGCTTTTTTTAAAGAAGGTCACAGCCAGTTGCTATTTACATATCAAAAATTGATTCCTTTAGAAAAAGACAGGCCATTCAACAGTTAAAATATAAAATAACGAGAGTAAAATAACATTCTAAATCAATTTTACCGCAAAAAAAGACAGAAATGCCAATTAAAAGAAGCTAAACAAAAAAAAAGGACCCACACAACTTAGTTCCAAACTCTACCTCAAACTCTCGGACAACAGCAGCAAACGCGGGGTTCTTCCTGCACTGCTCGTCTAACAGAGCCACGTTGTTGTCGAACTGGCGGATGTAGGTGGAGTACATCTTCAGGTACGGACCCTTCTGGACGAATATGTCCGACAGTCTCTGGTGGTCGCTCCTGAAAGCAGACGGGCATAAACAGGTTCCTTTAGTCTGTGAGCCAGCTTAGCAGAAGTAACTGATGAAGCAAACTCCTGGTGGAGATCACTGAGAGCTAAATGGGTCCAACCACCAGCTGTACGTTTGCAGAACAGTATTATTTTATATCTTTTGTGAAATACCTTAGAACCTACCGCTTTCTAAGATGAATAAACTAAAGGAGCACTCCACTGATTTTTGTATAGGATGCCCACTGAGGCCTCTCTGAACTTTCTAAAATTACGCTGATGGCGTGTTATCTTAGTCTGGATTTGAGGCTTCTAACATGAAAAAGAAAGCCTTCTAACTGACAGACTTTTAAAGAAGTGAGGGTCTAATAGAAGATATTACTGAACTGCTTTAAGCTGCTGCCCTCACGATGTTGTTCTAAGGCACCTATTTGGAAACAATGAAAGACTCCATGTGTCTTTTATCCCAGTTTTATCCGGTATTGGCATGCTTCATGGAAATTAGCACTCTGACTGTGTCTTTGCTCTATTATGGTACATTTGTATTAGGTACAGATTTCATTTCCCGAATTACTTTGTTATTTATTGTGATTGTTGCCCTTTTGATTCTGTTTACTGCACAACAAATTTCCCTTAATGGGCCAATAAAGATAACCTTGAACCTTGGACATGCTAGTTGGGAAAGAATTCTGCTCTTTTTTGTTGCCATGTCATTACCACTTTCATCCAACGGTACTGTTGTTGCATGGCAACCAGAACAACAACAACAACAGACATCCCTGAAGAGTTCAAGGACAAACAGTGAGGAGGAGGGAAAAGAGATGAGTCCAGACAACAGAGGCTGATGGAAGACAGGAGATAGAAGTCGTATCTGCCTCCTATAATCACGGACAAAGTGAGATCCCAAGACAGTCAGATGAGCTAACAGAGAGTAAACAACAAGGCCTTGCTGCAACAAAAGGTGCTCTGGTCACATTATTGTGAAGGAATGTTTTTGCAGCCCACATACTTAACTGTTAGCCGTGAGGGCCACATCCACGCTACATACCCAGGGAGTTTTCACATGCTATCTCTGTTGTCGTTTACATCTCTCCCTCCACAAAACGTGTGTCATCATCCACTCTGCTATCTCACAGTAGCCGAGCAGATCAACATCACATGCATGCACTTCTCTGCACTCCAAGTGTTTACCTGTGCACTTGTATAAACTTACATATTCATGCAATTTCCCTTCTAATATTATTAAAGCTCTCCTGATTCCTGATCATAAATGTAGAATCCATGGAATAGCTGGAATTCAAACCTGCACTTCATAAGCACTAGGCCATAAGGTCGCCCCTAAAATCAGACTTTTAACAGGTGAAATCTGAATCATATAACAGGCTTTAACTGTACAGAATGCAGCTACAGACTTTAAATTAAAAGCTGGAAAAGAAAGCACACTATGTCACCTTTAGCATCACTACTCTGGCTACAGATTTGGTTTTAGGATTGACTTTTAAATGTCATTCTTTCCTTTACAGTGTCTACATTTATGATTACAGGGAAACAGGCTTTCAATAGAACAGTCATAAAATTAGGGTCTATGTATTTTCCTACACATTTTTTCTGGACGATGGAAAGTGTGATGGTTGTGAAGGAGAATTTACAAGGACATAGGAAAAGAGAGTCTGACTGCTCAAGGCTAATCACACAGTGGTGGATGTTGTTGACGTGGGTCTGCTGTGGATGGTGTGTCACTTTGAATGTTGCTACTGCAAGAAATTATCAGCATTATCTCCGACCGATCGGCCAGTGTATCTTATACTAAAAGAGAGAAGACAGGAAGCACTGCAGCGCCTTCAGCTCTTATCATGGCTGCTGTCGTTTCCTTGAGCTCAATAAGAAAAAAGAAAATTCAGCCGCAACGCATGTCTTTGCTGTCAGGGCACCTAAACTCTGAAGCCAACTCACTCACCTCTTAAAACATGTCTTCAATTAGTCAACAAATTCTTTCTTTCCTTTTTTAAAATTTCTGTTTGTTTTTTTTTTGTGTCATTATTTTCATTGTCCTACTATAAATGTCCATAACACAAACCTGGACCATAAAGGTGTTCAAAAAATGTAAACACAATGTAAACACACTAATAACGTGTGTGTGTGTGTTGTTTACCAGTGTGCCACTCTCTCCTCCAGCTCTCTCTGCAGGTCTCTGTTGAGCTGGTACAGCTGAGGCAGGTAGTACAGGATCTGACTGAGGATTCTCTCATCCACAACCGGCTTCCCATTCTGACGGGTTGCCTTGGCAACAGCATCCCGAAAGTCCTGAAGAGACACACACAGGGCGTTAGTTTTGACGTGTGCACACACACACACACACACACGCACATATACACACAGCAGTAGAGGGTGGGGTGGTGCATGACCACGTTCTGTGCTGCAGCTGAACAGGAACACCTGGTTATCACCTCATTAACTGGCCCTCCTCCGCCTCCCTCCCCCAGACCTCAGCACATATTTCATGACACACACACACAGCTGAGTCAGGACTTTGACTTTGTCCAGCGCGCCAACACACACATCCACCTGGAAGGAAGCAGGGAGGCCACGCAGGATCGCCATGTCCTGGTTAACTTGTGTTTTTTACTCTCTCTCTCTCAGAAGTACATTTACGGCTTGAATGTACTGTAACAGGAGATGAGCAGAGTTCATCTGGCAGTACACAAAACCTGATTCAACAATGAACCAATCAGTAGTCAGCTAGCAAATGAATAATGAACATAATTTTGACAGTCACTTAATCAGTTTGAGACATTTTCCAAGAATAAAACAGTCTAAATCCTCCGATTCCAGCCTCTGAACTATGGTTTCTTTCCTCCTCTATGACAGTAAACTGAATATCTTTTAGTTGGGGACAAACAAGACATGTCAGGAAATGATCTTGAATGTTGTGAGACACCGATCGACATTTATCCCCATTTTCCGGCCTTTTTATGGATCAAACAAGTAACTGAATAATCAAGAAAATAATCGACAGATCAATCAAAAACAAAAATAATCATCAGCTGCAGCCAAATTTATAGATTTAATTTGAACTGATATGATTTTTTTAATCTTTTGTCATGTTTCTGTTCTTCATAGAATACATGTAATGGTTTTTAGGTTGTTTATTATCTTAAATAATGCTTTGCAAATGGCATCTATGACTATACTAGGTAGTTTTATATTTGAAATGCAGTATGATGAATTACTAGAGGATCAATAATTCATCTAAAATTACTTTGAAATATAATCACCTCATTGTCCAGAGCACAGACAGACAAACAATCTACACCAAAAAAATACAAAAGGAACAAGAGAAAATAGATAAATAAACAAGGTTTTACTACACACATTCAGAAAATTCAAATATTCAAAAACCAAAACCATGAAGTATTAATAATCAACCCTAATATCACGCTTATAAAAGAGCCACATGTGTTTTTCTTGCACACTGGATGCAGTCAACTCCAGGACACAAGATGTTCAGACTCCTCCAGTCCTACAGGTAAACCGACAAACCACTGTCTTTAAATTCACACAACACACTACAAATAAATCAAAAATGGGACCAGAAGGTTTAAACATGTCGGCCGGATGAGTTGCCACAAGTATGCAGCACAGAGTCACCAACCCACGCACCCACCTGCACGCACACAACACATACTGCACACACACACACACACACACCAAGGATTATCTGAGGCATGTGCGTGTCTGTAGGTCGTCTCTGTGGCCTGAGGAAGCAGCTGCTGCGCGGCCAGGCCGTCCGCACACAGAGAAGAATGCGATCTGACCTCTTTTCTTGGAGAGAGCTCCGCGCCTCGCCCTCCCCCGTCGGCCACAGGACAACGTTTTCTACTAATCCTGACGTGGTTTCACTAAAGCCAACGTCTGAGGCGGCCAGACAGGTGGACCCTCGACCCTCAGTGTGGGCTGCCTGAACCCGCTCACCTGGGATTCCCCCTGGACACGCCTGCTACACAGTGTGTCCTTGGAATAGACAAACAAAAGGCGCGGCTTCCCAACATAGGACCTCTAAAAAACTCCTGAACTAAAAGTCAAGCAATCAAGCAGTCACCTGACAGACAACAACTTGCATATTCGGTTCCTCTTTTGAGCAATTTCTCATGCAGAAACTAGAAACAGTTTCAGATAACAGCTTCAAGAAAGCGAGGATTTGTCGCTTTACTTGAAAAGTGAAAATTATCGTGTTTTTGGGGCTGCTGTGGAATGATAGTGGTGATTTTTCCTTAACCAAAGAATTCGAAGATATTTAAGAAAAAAATATCCTAAATTGTTGGTGCTCCAAGAAAATACTTGTTATTTTCAAACAATTTCAATTTCAAGCTCCATTTTTGTGTCAATGTCAAGTAAACATTGGGTTTCTAGCAGATTCAGAACATTTTCAGCAATGCTATAAATATATATATATATAAAGAGAACTGGGCATAAAACCTATAATTTATGAATAGTGACATTAGAATTCACAAAGAAAGAGAAACATCATTTTTGTTTGCACTTTCCCTAAAAAAAAAACCTAAATTAACCACACATCAACCAGTCACATGGTTCCTGTTAGTCCTGCTTTCACCCAAAACAATAAAGAATGCAACACATATGTATGTCTAAAGCCAAACATTCTCTAATTCATGGCTCTAACATGTGAGAATTTGCTGTTTTTTATGGCCAATCTACTAATGTCTTGGAACATCCTGGAATTTTGAAGAGTCACACTGAAGAATTGTGGGTATTTTTCACTGTTGATACATTGTAATGACAATAAAGCAGCATGCAGCTCTTTAAAATACCTTTGGCTGCTGGCAGGAAAGAAACCAAGTAGAAAAACACTACAAGCAAAACCCTCCAGCAAGGAATAACTATCTGTGCAGAAATCAACCTGTAAGACTACCATATAAATACAGTGTAAAATGACTGAAACATGTCACCTGGCAAACTGCACAGCTCATGATGCCAGAACCAAAACAAAGCTCATCCAACTGTAGACAAGTTAATAATTTCTCTAACTCTCTCACACACACACACTCCCCCTGACAGTGTTTCCCAGTGATGGCACTGATCAAAGCACCTCCTCCCCTCTTGTGGCCGTACATTTACCTGCCCACTGCCGCCGTGGGAAACCAAAAATCCTCCAACACAGCAACTTTAAAAGCCTCAGCGGTGAAATAACTGCATTATTCAACCCTGTGAGAGCACTTGAGCAAAGACAACGCCGGCCAAGAGCGCATTAATTCATGTCCATCCTTTACTTAGGGAACGGCTTTGATCACCTCTCAAAACATCCACGGCGCTGGTACCAAAACATACACCTCCATTTGTTATGCTGGGCACTCTTTCCCCTGGCTACTGAAACAAATCATGCTCCTTGAAAAGAAGTCTTAAATAAACAAGGCACTTACTATATGTAGAAGCTTCAGGACGTCCACAAACCTGATTAAAAAAAACAGAAGGGCATCAATCAGATTAACAAACATTGCAGGACATTTTCAGCACAGAAGCTACGGTTCATCACTAAACCACTCACACTTTCTCCGAGCTCATGATTTCCTGGGCGATGTGCACCACCTTCTTCCTCTTCATCTCGTCCTCCTGCTGAAAAAGCACAAACAGTCAGACGACGCCACAGAAACACAAACACAGTCCGGTGTTCACTCACAGGCTCGCTGCAGATCACCATGATCACTGGACGTTTTACCACCATCAGCTCAAACAACAGGCCTGAAAACAGAGACGCAACCTTTTCCTTCCCTCCTTCTGTCTCCTCTCCCCGACTCTCTCTGATGGTGTGTGCTGCTGAATGGTAATGGGGCGGTCTCTCAATGACTTAATTTGGACAGCGGCCTTGGCCCCTGGCTGACTGAAATGCCCCCCTGGTCCTATCGGAGCCTGTATTTGTGATACCCCGGAGCTTTGAGAGGCATCAGACACAGGTGCTGACAGTATCATGGAGAGGGTCACACAGGACGGAGAAAGAAAAAAAAAACAACCTCATTGAGGGAGCTATTCCTGAGCCTGTAGGCCTTCTGTGTTTGCTCACCATCCCCCTCTGTTCAACACACACACACTTCTGGAAAGCAGTGACAGGCAGTGAACACACTTGGCAGCATGCACACACTCAGCCTCAGTGACGGCTTGGTCACCAGCAGTGATACGAGGCGTCCAGTGTGACTGTAAACACTCTGCCAAATTCAAACGCTGACATCATGTTTGAAAAGCGCCGTGTCATTTTTCCGTTGCTCTGTTCGCTTTAGACCCTGTAACAATTCTGTAGCATTTTCCACATGTGTGAACATAAGTGGTCCCATTAAGACAGTGGTATCCAGGTCGCGGGGGGAGGGATGAGTGTTGCAAGATGATTAATGACTATTGATTTTTTCGGTTTGACCTCTCTACCACCATGGCTCACTTGCTCGTTTCCACCTTTTGTGGTCAGAAACAACAGATTTATAAAGCACTTGAATCATTTTTTAAAAATCATTTTCCTATTAATGAGAATATGAGTAGTAAGAAACATCACAGAGGTTTAGTTTTGTTCTTGTGTTTTGTTTGTTTTTTTGCAGTGGTTGGAATCAGTGAAGTTTGTTTGTTTCCGATCTTTGAGTGAAAGTGAGTGAAGCTGATGAGATTGCACCACCACAGTTTGACGGTAATGATAAGAACAGAATGCATGTTGATATGATCATTTAAGTGAATGAGTGATTAATCACCCGAATGCATGAATTATACATCAGCAACAACCTAAATGCACACACCGGCCTTAATGATCAAGACATAGAAAAAAATAGAAATGCAGAGTAAAACAGGCTTCACTTAACACGGGTCTCTTCTGGTATATTATCATGTCATATATGTTCATGTGAAAGGTGTACAATGTCTTTATCATTCCTCCTTTTATAGCCTTGTTTTTACTTTTAGAATTCTGGTCCTGCTTCTTCCTTGCCTCATTTACATCTAGCTGCTGTAACATGTAAATTTCCCCAGTGACGGATCAATAAAGTTCATCTTGTTTTATCTTACAAATAACTGACTGGCAATACTTAGTGGGGACTGCACAGTGAGTCGGTTGTTAGCATCTCACAGCTAGAAGATCCCCAGTTTGCATCCCGGTTAGGACGCCTGGGATCTTTCTGTGTGGAGTTTGCATGTTCTCCCTGTGCAGTGTGGGTTTTCACCGGGTTGTCCAGCTTCCTCCCACAGTCCAAAAACATGCTGAGGTTAATTGGTGATTCTAAATTGTCTGTAGGTGTGAATGAGAGTGTGCTTGTTTGTTTGTTTCTATGTGTAGCCCTGCAATAGACTGGTGACCGGTCCAGGGTGTCCCCTGAGTCAACTGGGATAGGCTCCAGACCCCCACTTCCCCCGCAACCCTATAGAAGATTAAGTGGTGTACAGATAAAGGATGGATGGAAGAATGTTTTTAGTGGAGTTCGGTCAGAACATCAAAACCCACTGATGGGTTTGAAAATGGTTAAAACTACACTGTTTATTAGAGCCAGACACTGTAAAAACTTTCTGACGGTCCTTGAACTACTCGTCTGTTACACGCTGTCATGTTGGATCGAAGCTTAAATCATGATATTTCATTAAAACCCTTTTATACTACGTCTCGTTTTAAAATCTGTCAAAAATAGACTGTTTGCATTATTCCAAAATATTTTCTTTAAACTCTATGAAAAACCGATGAAGAAATCTGCACTCCTCAACACAACCATGAAGCCTTTGATGACTCAGCTGCAACTAAAAGTCCCTTGACAAACATTCAGGGAGTTTTCAGCTGAACTAGGCTGAACCCCCAAAAAGGGCCAGAACCAAAGGAACATAACTGGCACCAAAATGATCAGACTTGAGAATTTTAAAAAAAAATGCTGTTAACTGCAGTTTCAATCAGGCATAACAGACATTTTTGTTTAACAAACAAACAAACAGAGACAACAGGAAAATGAATGGATTTCTTTCAAATAAGATAACACAGACTCATTGCCTTTACTGTGTTTGACACTTTCATGTGTTGTCATCCTCCCAAGGCCCATTCAAAGCCCGAGTCTGATTCAATATGATGTTTATCATAAGTAAACCAAGGGACTCTTCAGACATCTGTTTCATGCTACAAGGTCATAAAAGAGGGACGAATGGCTCAAAAGCAAACACCCCTGGTGCAGACTGAAGGCATTATGGTATAGAAATGTGATAAGTTTTATAGGTTGTGGCACCGGGCAAACAAGGATGGATTAAGAATTGACCATCTGTAAACACTTCAGTTTCATTTCAAACTTAATCACTTTATGAGTTTATAGGGAGTCAGTAGACTGCTGTGTAATGACTGAATTGCCCCCTTTCTACACACAGGGTTTAATTATGTACCTGTCTGTCTGCCTCGTCCAGGTGCTCCTTACTGGAGGTGGAGCTGTTGTCCTCCTCGTCTGAGCTGTGGATCTCCTCCTCCTCGGAGTGGACGTCCTGCCCCAGCCAACCGCTGCTCGGCAAAAACACAGAAAACCGCACATTCAGCACGACAGACAGAGACGGCGTGACAGTCAGAGAAAGATTAAATGGTACACGTAGCAGAATTTAGCCTCTCTTTACAGGGGATGTTTAAATCTGTGAAAGAGCAGCAGGGCAGGGCTGCAGCACAGAAAAACCCTCCCTGGATAAATAAAGATTAAACAAAGCTTGTGCAATGTGGGGGACATGATACACTGAACAAACAACAGTCCTTCCTAACACAAGTATGTGAGTCAGTACGAGACCAGAACTCATACAGACGCCTCGTATAGTGGAAAATATCGATGATTACATTTTGACAACATGTTAGGAAGCCTGAAAAAATCCCTGGATGGACTGCTCAGCGAGAGATGCTGAAAGACACGAACCACAGTATCCACAAAAAATAAAACACCCACTACTATTAAGAAGAGAAACAAAGGAAAAGCTAAACAGTGGAGGCGTCACACATGGAGAGGAGGGAGTCTACTGGAAGACCTGCCACCGGAACACAGCAATGGAAAGGAGGATGAAACAAATGTTAGTGCAACGCTTCAGTTAAGCTCTTCTTGAAAAAAAGAAGGAAATCTCCTTGAAAATACAGATTAAAGGGTTACAGACCTCTTATTTATCTGCAACTACTCCGATGAGCGATTACTTCAGTCATTTTACATGCAATAATACAAGAGCAAACACTTTGCTGCTTTTCTGAATCATCACCTCGGACTCTTTTGTTCACTAAAATTGGAAAAATTGAAATTTCAATGCTGGTTTCATGCATGTCTTAGTTTCTGTTAATCTGACAGCATCTGAACATATCGGCTTCATGTCTAAATGAGCACCCTGACCGCTTTTCAGTAGGTCGGCCCGAGTAGCAACATCTCTGTATTACTTTGACATGTCTGAACTGCATGCAGGACTTACTTTGAGTATCATGAAGTGATTTTCAGAAGGCATGTTTGAAATTTCTGAACCAATATTGATCCAAAAACAACACAGAGAGCATAAAACTTAGTTTGCAGGCAAAGTTACAGAACAGCTTTCTCATTCACTTTGTCCTACAATTTCACACCTATTAGAAACCCAAATGTCCTTAATATTACACATTACTGTAATGGAGACAGAATCTGCAGCTCAGATTAATAAGAGTTACCAATAATAAGTGTAATCCAGGTTTTAACAAAACATTAACAGGAGCTGAAGTTTAGTCTGTTGCTTCCGGCTGTTTACGAGTCTTTCCTCTGAGTTTATTCAATACCTGCAGCTTCATACAGCAGCAGGATCCAGATGAGCATCTCCAAAGAGAGAGATTCGCATACATTAGATTTACGCATGTGGAATAACAGTAGTAAAAATTAATTATCCCTGACATGGAGACAGGATGGATCAGGATCTATCAACAAGTCACGCTATGAACTTTTCTTCACCTCAGACAGGTGTCACAGTCTATAAGCTGCACTTAAATCAACTGTTACATAGCGGTTGTCCTCAGAGTCCTGAACACCATTACAGCTGCCAAGATACTTTTATTTTATCTTCTACAGTAAAGTAGTAGTTAGATTATCATCAAACATGGACTAAAATCTCAGTGTTTATGAAATCATAATTAAACTAGGCTGTTAGTCAAGTGGACAGTTTGATTAACTGCTATACATTTAAATTTAGCATTTAGTTTAATTGGGCTTTATTATGTATTGTACATTACTTGATGTATTGTCCAGCCTCACAAGAATGACAAACGTCACACATGGGTTTTGATTAATGAAGCTGTGTGGAATGTTAATATAAGAGTGACTTAGGTCTAAAAGACAGCGACACTTCAGCAGATTGATAAAGCTGCAGTGTTGCGTATCCTATGTCTGAAAAGGGCTACAGAAAAGTGACCAAAAATATAAAAAACAAAGCCACAGAAACAGTCGGAATCTGTTCTAAATAATCGGCTGCTGAGCCAATGTGAATTAAATACTGAGGATAATGATGCATTCACTTACTGCTGTACATACAGAGGTATATTTGAATACTAATTATGTTTTGGGTAGGCCTATCCGTAAGATTTTTTCCCTAGAGACATTTAAAACCTGTATTTCTACACCCAGTGTCTCTATCATCTGGGCTGCTGGCAGTGAACCAACATGCTGGCTCGGGTCTCTTACAAACACTGTTGTCTGCCAGGTCAGTACAAGCAGCAACATGTGTTTGTGTGTCACTAATGTCTTGATCTGGCTCTTACAGTCTTTTCTGGAGAATTAAGCTGTCTGACTTCACAGACTGATGAACTGAGATTTCAGAACAGGAGGACTTATTGAGATGTTATGCTCATCTAGTGGATGCCGTACTTTCACCAGGAGGGTGATGGCTCAGAATAAATATTAGACGGGAAAGGACTCCAAGATTTCTCACTTTTCCTTTCACTCTTATCAGCAATAGCCCACTCTCTCCACTTCCTTGTTTTTCTTATGTGTCTCTTTCACCTAAATCTCAACAAACACTCGCTCTTCCTCCCTTTTCCTCAGTCTTTTTCTTCCGTATGCTTCCTCTATAGTCGAGCACTCCAGCACGCTGGGCCAGGCACAGAGCGCCACTTGTTTACAGCCCGGGGCTACTTACATAAACTTAACAGGCTCAGATGCCTGGGAAACACTACAGATTCACTCGCTCCCTCTCACACACAAACAGCCAGCCAACTGCTCTGCATACCAGACAGAATTAAGAAGCACGGCACATCTTAATTGTTTTAACGACTGGCTTCACACCAGTGTACCTCAGCGTCAACTAACGGGCCCTGACCTCATCACTGGTAAAAGAAGGAATGGGAAAACATGCCCTGATATTAAGAATGTAATTTGATGATGGAATTAAATTTGTATTGACTATACTAGCACTAAAAAGATATGCCCATTAGTCCTTTAAACCTCCAAATCTGGCAGCGAGTTAGAAAGGCATGTTGTCTTTTTAGAAAATAAATTTTTAAAACTGCCAAAATTACACCAGAAACTGTAAAAACAGAGAGAAAATCTTAACCGAATCTAAACCTAATCATGATATTTCTTAAAAATCACTTTATTCTACAAGTGTCATTTCCACTAACTTGATTCTGTAAAAGACAGAAACTTCCGTGCTCCTTGGTGCAACTAGGAAGCCGTTAGTGACTCAACTGTGACCAAAAATGCAGGGACTTTTCAGCTGAACTGCAGGCAGTGTTTACACAGAGCAGATAGGAGACAGCTATGGAAAAATTTAGGACTACCGGTATTGGTAACACCTGTGGGAACTTGGAAAAGCACTGTACATGATTTTCATTTTTTGTAAAACAAATAATTAGAGAAGTTCCACTTTTGTTTTTTTCCTTTTGTATGACTTATGCCTTCATAAGTGCACAGAAGACATCTGTGAGTTCTCTCTACTTCTAGCCATGGTTGTGCTGTTTCCACAGAGGTGCAGGACTTTGTATCTGTGAAAATAAACACACTCACTACATCGTCTCTTTAAAGTGTTGCTCCTGGCTTTGCCAGCCTACACTAACATCCATGTTTTTAATTCTTCCTTGGACTCAGCAGGCTGGCTGTCGGGTACTCAAAAATTACATCCTGTGTCTTTTCCTAAACACTTTTTCTTGACCTTGATGGAAAATAGTACGAGGTCAAAGAAAGATGTGACAGAGAATTCATGAAAAGTTAGGAAAAGACAGCCACACTTAGACTAGACTCATGGTTATGTGACAGCAGATGTTGCTGACATGAGTCTGCCGTGTTTGGTGCGTCACTGTAAAACTTGCAGCTGCAAGGAACTGCCACCATCGGGAAAGGATGCCCTAGCGTATCTTCTGCTAAAGGAAGAAAGGAAGCACTGAAACACCTTTCCTTATCTTTTAGATAACATGACCAGGTCTTAACATGGCTGCTGTTATTTCACTTAGGAACCTTGCTGAGCCAAAACACTATTTGATCGTAACTTAGCTCATAGGTGGCTTTGTAGGCCACAATAATTCCACCTCTAGTTCTTAAGACAAGCGGGTCTTCTCGACCAAGAAAGCATTGGTGCCACTCCAGAGTCAGTTTTCCTTGCCAAGAGCAGGCTCTTTGGAAGTCGAAACGCGAAGAACCAGTTCCAGATTACACATCGGCTCCAAACTGCCCTTAAACTGCTTCAATGGAAAAGGAGTAACGGCTTATTTCATCTTCCCCATAATTAACGTGATGATGATATGTCACATTGAGTGTTTTGAGCTTGCTTGCATATTATCCTGCTGCTCCAACTAAGCTGTGCAGCTTTAAATGTGTAGATTTGCCTTTGATAAATTTCCGTTTGTGCTGTACAAAACCAGATGTTTCCTGTGAGGGCCACAATTTATTCATATTTTAAAGACTTAATCAATCAATGTATTCAAAGAAGTGACAAACTATTTGTAAAAGGTTGTAGTCCTGTTCAAAATGACCTCTGCCTACTTATTCATTTACCCACAAGCCAGAATATCTAAAAAAAAACATGAACAGATTGCCTTTTAAGAAATAACTAAGTAGCTCTTGAACATATTTTGGTCATAATCCAGACCTGCAATGTCATTAAATTAGAAACCTGTTACGTGCTGGAGGCTGGAGGGGGTTCAGTTGTCATGTATTTATTAGCTGATGATCTTCCCACAATAAATCATATTGAGTCATACGCAGTGAGGCTCCTATCTTTACCTCTTTTCCTTTAATGTTGCATTTCACTAAGCTTCCTTTTATATCATCTTTCATGTAGAGCCCTCTTTGCACTCAGCTTCGGCACAGGGGTGATGCAAAAACATAGCTTATTTGGCCATTTATCCAGCATGAGAGCAAACCTCACTACACATTTTCTCACAGACACCGAGGAGAAAAATGGAGTGATGAGGTTAAGAAGAGGCTAAACCGGTGCGAGGGCGGGCAGGCTGAGGAGGAGGAGGCCGGTGGTTGCTGGAGGTTTATTTTCCCTGTTCTAGAGAGCAGTGCGGCGTTTCTGCGATTCTCAGACATTTCCTGCTCTGGCCACTGAAAATAACCCACAGGAAAACAGGCCGACCTGCTGCACATCAATGCTCTATTCAAATTCAAACGACACTGGCTCAAAGGCGAACTTTCACGCTCCTGTAAATACAGACCGCTCAGGTCACCTGTGCAACCTGTCGCACACGGCGGTTCCCACACTGAAGCTACAGGTCACCTGGAACTACAGGGCAGCAGCAGCAGGGGTTAATATCTGTACAGCAGGTCTGGATCTCAGCCTGCATCAACTTTCAGGCTCTTTTTCCCTCACATGCATAAACACAGACCCGCCATTGTTACTGGTAGAAAAATGTCTTTCTCTGTTTTGGCCCTATACAGACATGCTCCCAGCCTTTTCTGATACACTGAGATTTCTGTGACTCAGGTGATAAATTATCTTTAGATGTGAAATCTGATAGCTGCTGTATCACGGCAGAGAGATGACTGAAGACAACACGAGTGCTCAAAGGATCAGAGGATTAATGAGCCGACAGACTCAATACTTGCTTTGTCCATCTTCTAGATGCGATTGTAAAGTGAATATTTAGAGGGTTTGGGCTGTTTGCAATCAGCTGCATGATATATAGTTTCAGCCTCGATACTTCAATGTGAACCTGCATGTCCTGTTACTCTTTTATTGTCGCTTGATTAAAAAAGAAAACCTGCACTGTCATCATTTAGCACTACTAATTTACAAGAGAACTCTGTCTTAGAGAGCACAGTTTACCTCGATTTAAGGGTTCTTGGAAATGTGGAGTTTTTGGGCTCCCAGTTTATTTACAAGACACAGAGTTTGTTGACATGCAGGCTCCACATGTGCACAGTGAAATGAGTGAGGAACTGGAGAGAAACACTGAAAACTGAAATGCAGCATTTTGCAAATACCTCTAGGACAGGGGTAGCCAACCCTGCTCCTCGAGAGCCCCTATCCAGCATGTTTTAGATGTTTCCCTCTTCCGACACACCTGATTCAAATGATCAGCTCATCATCAAGCTCTGCAGAAGCCTGATAACAATCCTGATCATTTAATCAAGTGTGTTGGAAGAGGGAAACATCTAAAACATGCTGGATAGTGGTCCTCGAGGACTGGAGATGGCTACCCCTGCTCTAGGAAATGCTCTGAATTCAGGAGACAAATTTCTCAAGTCTAATTTTAATGCAGATTTGTACATTAGTATGAACGAGGCACAACATGGAAGTTTATTTAAATGTGAAAGTGAAAAAATAAGAGACAAATTGTGATAAATAATCATAACTACCAATTAGGGCCATAATTGCGCAGCTTTAGTCAGCTGCATGGAAATATTTTGTCTAAGAAAAGGATGTTGACTAAAAGCAGGTTCTCTGTCAGTGGTGTCTTTCAATTGCTGCTACCACATGAGACAAGACAACTTATGTGTTCAACATTTAATTTAGCACCACAAAACTCTGTGTAAAGCCAGATCTGAAGGTCATCCACAGGAAAAAAAACTATGTCGGATGCCTTTGCCAGTGTAACATCTCAAAAGGTCCCAACTGGCCATGCTTTTTTAAAAGTCATTGTTTTCTGTGCAGATGCCCTCTCCTTACCAGATTGCCCGATTGACTCTGGAATGATTCATTCTTCGCAGTTAGAGTTATTCATCTGGAGAACATTCCCCTATTTTTCTATACTGCACATACGGAATATCACAATCAGCTTTTCCAGATATTGTTCAGCTCTAGTTGTAATCTTCTACAAAATTTCAAAAGAGGTGAGTAATCAGGTAGTAAAGAAAACAACTGGCAGATGGTTCGCCCTGCAGGCAGAGGGGATAAGGTGTTGAGCGTGTGGACGTCTTTCACCATCTATTTCTCGTCAACAAACTCATAAAATGGCCAAAATCAGAAATAAATAGCCAGATTAACCAATAATAAGAAATGATAATTAGCTGCAGCTCCAAATAAAGTGTTTCCAATCTTCTGAATTTATATTTGAATATCGTACCTCTCATACTCGTGGTCCTGGCACCGGTGATAGGGGTCCTGCACCTCGTAGATGTCTGAATCATCTGCATCCGGGTCGTGTGGCCAGCCGAGCCTCGCACTGTGAAATGGCAGGTTCATGTACTCTGGGATCTCCTCGTACAGTGGCACATTCTCATACTCCACCGATTCCTCCACATCTTCTCCGCAGATATCCGCCTCTCCGATGCAGCTGCTGGGCCGCTCCAGGCTTCTATCCCCCCGAGTGGACTCCACGCTGGTACAGTCCAGCGACTGCCCCCCTTTGGCCAGCAGCTTTGGCAGCATCTTCACTGACAGCCGGAGCTCCAGCAGCTTCCGGAAAGAAAGGCTCCTCTTCTGAGAGTTGGACCGGGTGGCCAGGTCAGCGGCGGAAAACGATTGCGCCCTCTGTTTGCCTCCCAGGCCCGGGGCTCGGCTCTTCGGCGGCACGCTGCTCCTGGTGGGCATCTGTCTGCTGAAGAAGGTCACGCAGGGGCGCGTGAAGCGCCAAGCGGTTTTCTCCTGAGGAGGCGCGGGCAGCTCCCTCATGGGGGTATGACCATGTGGAGGGGCAGGAGGGCAGATGGAGGGTGGAGGAGGTGCTGGCAGGCTGTGTCTCTGAGGCTTCCTAGGTGGTGCCCTCGGCGACTGTTGATCCTCAGCTGAAAAGGCTTTCCTGGAGTGAGCCAAAGGAGGGTGACAGCCGAGTTTGATCTGCTTGGGGAGGCTGTGAGTGATCGGGTACCGCTCAAAGTCACCGTACCCATCCTCCTCATCCTCCTCCACCCGCTGCTCCTCACCCGCTTTCTCATATTCTGGTTGTGAGAGCAGGTCTAAAGAGTGGGAGGTTTGTTTGTTAAGAGAAGGGAACATGTGAACTGTTCTGTGGAGGCGGGGTGAGAGGGAGGTCTGCCGAGGAGGAGGGACGGGTGCATTGGAGTCATCATCTCCCAAACTAGAGTCCTGTGGAGGTACAGCATCATCACATGTGTCCTGTTTGAGCTCCTCGCTCTCTGAAGTCTGGTTGACCTCAGCTTCCTGCGTTTCAAGCCCTTGTTTTTGTTCCTCCACCACCTGATCCTGGGCAACTCCCTCCACACGATCCTGCCTCACCAGGACCGGCTTTTTAAGCTTACGTGGTTGAGGGACTGGGAGAGGCTTACTGGGGGCAGCAGGGACCTGTAGATCAGGGTGTAACCTGGTAGGAGAGGCTTTACTGATAGGATTGCTGCTCTCTACCTGAGGGTGTTCTGCAGAAGGCTCAGGAAAAGTGATAGTTGAAGAGACGATGATGCTGCCTGCAACATCACAGGCTGATTTAGAGTCTGATGGATCTGTGATTTCGGCCTCTGTAGGTGTATCTGCTTTTGAAGCATCAGGCTCAGCACTTTCCTGATGTTGTACAGTCTCTGAAATGTTGCCCTTCTGCTCCTCAGTCCTCTGTGCCTCTTTGTTTACCGATCCCCTGTCTTGGTGTCTCTGTCTCTGAGGTTTATCCCTGGGCTTTTTGCTAATCCGTCCACCATCACCCTTATCTACTGCCACTCCCTCCTCCTGGTTTTCTAACTTCTCTTGTGGCCTCGTCCCTGCAAATCCCTCTGTAGAAATCCCATTCTGCAACAGCTCGTTGTGCAACTCGCCTCCAGTCTCGGCTGCATTTCCATTTTCCAGAGGCTGACACTGGTCCTCGAGCCCACATGGGCAGGTGGGAATGATGTAATCCGATTCACGTCTGCGAGTCTCTGATAAAATCCCATTTTTGGAGTTAAGAAGGGTGAGGCTATCATCTAAAGCCTCCTGCTGTTCCTGAGATAGGATAATGGGTTCAGGGGGTTTGGGCGGCGGGGGTGAAACTGGGGGAGAGGAGGCTGTGGATCTGGGGATGCATGGTTTGGGGGCGACAGCTGGTTTGGCCCTCTTGAGAGTGGCAGGGGAAGGCTGGGAAGGCTGGGAGAGGAGACCCGGTTTGGGGGCGATGGGCGGGGGAGAGGGTTTGGTGGTGGTGGGGAGTTTAGGTTTGGGAGCTAGTGGAGGCTTCTTCACACCTGCAAGTGGAAAGAAGACGGAGGAGATTTAAAAGACAAATCATTTACCCACATTTCCTTTCCCAGTGAATCATGCAGCACCGGCACATAAAAGCATGCTTCATCCCCGCCTCCGCAAATATAAGCAAGACAGCTGCCGGCTTGGGTTAACACTCAGGTCAAAAGGTCAATCAGAGGGTCAGAGGGGAGAGACTGAGGATTCCAGTAATGTGTGGATTAATTCAACTAAATGATGAGAATAAAGCGTCCAAGTCTGCTTGTCATGTCTATCTTTTTGCTTAGTTTGAACCAATATACAGCATTTGACTGATAACCAAGTAGTAGCTGATCTTACATGGTGCAACACAGGAAAACTGGATTATTCAATTCAGATTCACAATTTAATCACAATTTAAGACCCTGGCATGTTTGGTATGTCTGGTCCACTTTTACTAAAAGAACAGCAGCAACACAGAACTCTATACAACAGATATCTATGATCAATGTGTTTTCTCTTAATGGCTCAATTTATCTTAAAGTAATTAAAGCTGCAGCTGCTTTTCCTGACTGTTTGTATTGTTGTTTGTGCCATGTGTGGGTGTCACACTCAAATCTGAAATTAGATTTGAAATTGGTGACACATTCTGCATCCCAGAAGGAAATAACCTGGTTAAATAAAGGTTCAGATAGAAAAAAAACTCTCCTCAGAGTCTCCACACTAATAAAACGCTGTGAATTAGGATTGTAGGCCATATTTTCCGCTCTACTGGCTGAAACTGTTGGCTGGCCGACACCACGAGAAGTGGAGTCATCGAGCGGATGTTTCCGAAAAGGCCAACGACCAAAACCCGCTCTGCCCCCGATGCATGCCGCTCTGCCGCTGCAGACAGCGCCGCGCACCAGACTCCGTTCAAAAAGCACCAAATACAACGTCGCTCTGCATTATAAACAAAACTCCTGACGTATAAAGTAAGCAATTAACATTTTTTCTAAACACTAAAGGCCACTTTTTAATTCGGCAACATCCTCCATTAGAAAACTACAACTTTAAGAAACTTACATTAAAATTCACAGTGGATGGCGGTGGTGAGCAGGGAGAGTGAATCTACAGCATTACCCTGCTGTTAGTTGATGCTTTATTTTGAAGCCGAATTTGCCAATACATGCTAACAACACTATTTAAGATAATAAACTATATTTATACGGATTAATAAGTCAATACAAAGCCGAAGCAACATTAAACTGCCAGGTTTTTGAGCGGAATCTGGCCTCATGTTTGGCCGTAAAAGACAGAGCCAGGTATCTGAATATAAAACATAAAAAAACACATCCTGTTTGGTTTAAACGAATTAACTGAAGCTTTCCTCTTCATCCAGACAACTGCCGAGTGATTTCTGCGAGTTGTTAACACTGCAGCTCTTTATTAAGCCCGACTTGTTGCATCAACAGCAGGACAGATGTTTTAAGACAAAGGATTTAACCCCCTCCAGCCGCAACAGAGGCTGTAATAACAAACAGAAAGGGGATTTTTCAATGTGAGTTATGATTCTGTTTTCAGAAAAGGACTGAATTTGAGGTCGAGACCGTTCACTTTTATATCTTTTCAAAGCTGTTATTAAGAAAAACTGTAATTAACTGCGGCTGGGTAAAAATAGAGTGGATGCTATCGACCGTTACAACGTTCAAACTGCACCGTTTTCTCACTTTCTACGACTAAACTTAATAAACGTGTATATTAGGCTTCTGTTAACCACAACAGGCTCCTGCACGGCAGATATTTGCTAAGTTAAGTTAGCTCCCCCACGAAACAAACCTGTGCTCATGACTCCCGACTGGCTCCTTTCTCCATGAGTAAATTTACTTTCAATGGAATTGCGAGAAAATCTGCGTTTTTTCCTCCTTCGACACCATTGTCAGCATAAAACCCGCTTCAGGGGGAAACATGCAGATCCATCGCCGTTGTTTCTTATCTCGCCAGCGGCTGCACGGATAAACTCTTTACGCCTGCTACTTTTTCCATTTTTCGAAGTTTTCAGCCACGGTGCTTTTCCCAACACTGTGAAGTGTGACTCAACAAACCAGACACTTCCGGTTAGGCGTCTAAAAATAAATCTACTGCTGCGGAAGACATATTAATTTGTCAGAACATGATGTAATGCCAGTGTGTAACACAGCATTTGTTCTGAGATGTATGTTCTAAGTGCATGAAAATACAATTGCTGCCTTTTTGCAGCAAATCCTCTTCGCATTACATGTTTAGAAAAAAGGACGGTTTATGTTGAAAGTTTTTACAGACTCATGTTTGCTAGCTTGACAATACATTTCCAACTTTACCAACGGTTCGGCCACCGCCTCTTGTGACCACTGGAGGCGCTGCAACTGGGAAAAGCGCATGTTAGAATGAAATCTCTTGAGATTGTGGTTTGATGAAAGGTTTAGTTGAGATGTGCATATTCAGAAAACATAGGACAAATGGGTATGGGATAGAGTACTAAATGCAATGCCATACATCAATAGAAGTCACAGTTACGTCCAGGTCAACATAGATGCATCAAAGAGTCCAGGAAATACAATACAATAGTAGGTAAAAGTATCGGGATTATCAGTCCACACACTCTGAAAAATAATGTTTGTGCTCAACAAAAAGAAAAAATAACATAACAGTCTGCAACTATCTTTTTGAGTTATAACAACTTCTAATTAAACTATTTTCAACCTGCAAACTATACTGAGTTAGAGGAATTAGTCTTTCCAGCAAAAATCAAAGGTGTTGTTAATGAATACCTACGTAATGACTGGTAGAATAAACACAAATTTATAAGTTGATTACTCACACAGTTACTTATACAATTGGTCCAAGTAGTATTTCCATGCTATTTCAAATGAATTTTTAAGTGTTATGTACTTAATTACCGCAATTATTACATTTAAAACCGGCAAATTTAAAATAAAAAAAGTTGCTCCACTGTTACGTAGGTAGGGGAGGGGGCTTTTGAAATCTTGACCTTAAGTTATCAAGCCAATTTTATTAAGTTACCTCAACCTGACTTTAGTTTTAAATCGACTAAAGCAGAAATTTGCGTTTAATTTACACACAATGTTAAGTTACTGCAACATTATTATGTCAGCCCAGCCCATCAATATAATTTTTGCAAATTAAATAACTGATCTAAATAAGTAAATTTGAATATTTTATCTTGAAAATTTGCTTTTAATAAAGTGGTGGGAATAAGTCCATAGAATAACTCTGAGGAGAATAACTCTTTGCAGGAGAAATGATTGCAATATTGTTAACAGTTCATTTGGATAGAAGACATGAAACCACTGAGAGGAACCATTTATTTAGATGTAAGCTCATCACTAGTGAATTTCTGGAACAGTCACTCAGACAGCAGATCAGACATCTTGACAGAAATACAATAAATATTGAGTCAAAATCAAATGATTGGTTTTTTAATAGGCACATTGGAGTTAAAGTAAATGAAATGGGGATAAGGCTGCAAAGGAAGTCACAAAAAGTACTAGAAAAGGTGACAAAAGCAAACTACGATAGTTTTACAGAGTTCAAAGAAAAGTGGGAGAAATAAGATGTGCAGGAAGACACAAGACAGATATAGAAATCAAGACTTACATTTGGAGACACTAGATAATAAAGAACACTAATAAAATGGTGAAATACAATACAGGCAGATGTGACTGCTGTGGAGAGGAAGAAACAGTAGAGGATGTTATGATACGTTGCCAGAAATGTGAGGCAGAAAGAAGGCAGCTGATCTAAAACTTCAGAATGACAAAGATTAAATTCGATATTATAGATATTCTATGAAAAAGCTCAATAAGTGAGTGTTCAAATCATATTTCATTTCAGTATATCAATCAAACAAATTTCATGGAGAGGATGAGATTATTCATTTTTTTTAATGAATGTTGTAAATACGAGACTTTTTTCACACCCTACCAGTTGGTGACAGTAGATTATCAATTCTTTGTTTGTCTACGCTTAAAACAACAAGAAGAAGAATAGCGCATGCGCGTTACTGCAATACAGCCGCTGTTGAAGAGAAGCTTTGTAGGAATTGTAGTTTTATGCGAAGTTTAGCAACCGGCTAGCTACCAACTTCTCTACGGCTGTTACCGAGCTGACAGTGCTGCCGCCTACAACTTCAGAATGCAAAACGGGCTGCGTATAGATGGCGGAGAGCAATGACTGAGGAGTTTGACGAAGATGTGGTATTTGAGGTGTGTATTTCCGCCGCTGTTTGTTGTCCAAACTTGATGCTTTGTCATACCGCCTGAGTTCGGAGGCGAATGTAGCGATTCATTAACGGCAGCTAGCTTACACGGCTAGCCGTGCTAGCAAGTGGGCATGCTAACTTCACATAAGCCGCCGCCTGCCCTGTTGCCATGCAGCATTGTCAGTCCGCAACAATTTCACATATTTGGCCGGTTGTGAGTTGCGTTTCTGCCAAGGAGCTTTGGTGGTCATGAGAGGGGCTGAGCCGGGCTTGTGTGCGCATTGTTGTGGGTGTTTCATCATTACTAGGCTGGTAGTTCGAGGCAGGGTGGGGAGGACCGCGTCCAATGCGTCGGTTCTGAAAAATGACACACGTAGCTGCATCTGGATGGTGACAACATGAGCTGCGACTTCGTGTGACGATGCATGTGAGTTAAATGTGTGACTGCAATCTAAGTGTGTAATTTATTAAGATGTGAAATGCTCCTGTGCAGCTGTCACAAGCAGAGGATGAGCAGCTGGAGCAGAACTGGGTCAGGCATCTTTTGGACACATCTTAGCATGGGATGTTTTTTCATATCTCTGCTTATTTGCATGGCTGAATCTGATCTGGCTCTGAGCTTTCTTTGTCCCGGGTAAGAAACAGCACTGCCTGTGTTTGTCCCTCTGTGTGCAGGCAGGATTATAACATGATAAGTTGTGCTCAAATTTCCATGCAAGAGAGAGGAATTAGAGGTAATCTTGAGTGCCTGAAGAAGCTCAAAAGACAGTCCTGACATCTGTGTGTGCAAGTGGTCACATGTGAAGGCACTGCGCTCCCAGAAAGGAAAGGTAAGCTGAATGGAAGACAAATATCTGCTGGGGATGAGGGTGGAGACTCGACTTCAGCTGGTGAGTCCTGAAGCAAAGTCGAGCAGCTCAGTGAATCAGTCATGCTTTTCCTCGCTTTTCAGAGTCAGGACATCTTTTGATTCACACTGGGACAAACTAAAGCAACATCAGGTTGACTGTCAGCTCATCCCGAGTCATAGTGATGATCCAATCACCACATTTTCTCTTTTTTCTCCTACTGCTCATCCATCTGGCACTGTTTTATCAATCATTCCCTCCCTCTTTCTTCTCATCCATAATTCCTCAACTGCTGCTCAGTCTGTCTGACTGTGTCTCCTTCTCTTTGCAGAACTCTCCTCTTTTCCAGTACCTGCACGATCTAGGGCACACAGACTTTGAGGCATGTCCAACGGCATCGCAGGAGGAGGAATGTGGCGCACAAGAGGGAGACCTCACTTCCTCTGGCGAAGAGCGACAAAATACTTCAGTGAGTTGCACACATCCTCGAAAACAATATCACACAGGCCTGTTTGATTTCTCCTAATAATCAACAAGTTGAGTGTCAGTTTAATTTTGTCTGGTGTATCTCAAGTGAAAACAGAACACACAGACTTGAACATAAAACATAAAAAATATATATAATAAATATGACAGAGGTATTAAAACAATGTCCATCAGCGACTCCATGCATAAACATAAAACCTTTTATATGTCAAGCCATTGTAATCCACATAATCATTAAATGGTGACAACAACCACATCAGTCTCCTCTTACGATAAAGTGCCCATAAGCTAAAGATAAACCTGCTTTTTTCTGGAGACATGATTATTATCATTTTGTCTCATGAGAAATGGCATTTTATGCGTTGGTTTACCAAACAGGGTCGTTATTACATTAATAAACACTAAACTAAGCATGTCAACGGGCCGTTTTACATCTGTAGTCCCGGGACAGTTTTTACACACTGTGGCTAAAATGAATAAGAAGAATAGGAAAATAATTATGTGTCATATTAGGGTTATACTTATGATTGTTTCTAAGGCAAATTGCATAATTTTGTAAGGAGAATAATTTTAAAAAGTACAAAATGAGCCAAAGTCAGCCTTTTCCATTTGCTTTTTGTTTTATCCAATAAACAGTCCAAATGTTGAATTTGCTATAATTGAAGATGAAGTTTAAGTAAATATACACTTTTCAGGTGGTGGAACTTGAACATTTGAGGTGTTTTGCATTAAAAAAATGTACACAATTATCCAATTTTTGAAATAATTGTTGTTGTTGTTTTTGTGAATTGATTAATTTAATGCTAAAGGGATTCACCTATCATTTCTGACTGTTTTTAAGCAAACATGCCAGACATCTCTGGGTTCCACTCCTTTATTTGATGATCTAATTTTCCTACATTTTATTCAAACTAAATTCTTTCAGTTTCAGGCTCCTCATCAAGCAAAACAAACCATCTGATAATGTCAGCAAGGACTCCGGAAACATATGACCGGCATTTTTTGAGAACATTTCTCTGACATTTTATGGTCTAATGGGTATGAATCAATAGATCATCTAATACAACTAATCAGTGAAAATGTCAAACAAGGTGAAGATGGGGCGTCTCTGATGAGCACCCATTATTGTTTTCTCTTCAGACTCTCTACATCTCTGTCCTAGGGCTGTGTGTGTGTGCATGTGCGTGTGTGTGTGTGTGTTTGTGTGTGTTTGTGCGTGTGTGTGCATGTGTGGTCGTCACTGTTTGAGTTGTCCAGTCAGACAGAAAATCATTGATTTGACTATTGATTCCAAACACTGACACATATTGGCACACAGCCACCCCCAGACTGCTGTGTTTATATCTTTCGCTTTGGTCAGACAACAACACAGACATGTTAAGGAGGGCTTCCTACATACAGATACAGGTACAGTTTGTTGCATGTTCTCTGCTCTGTACTTAGACAATCCTTTTTTAGAAGAGAACCTCTATCTGTGTGTCTATCTGTGTGTCTCTCTCTTGCTTTCCTGCTGTTGCTCTGATTTTAAAAGAGATCTCCCAAATGTGATTACTGAGACTACACACTGCCTTCTCTCTGACGTAATTCCTGCCTCTGTGAGCATCTTCTGCTTTCTGCTGATACTCACATCTGTATGCCTGTTTTCTGTGGAGCTGCGCGCACTTTAGCTGTGCAATCAAAGGATTAAAACTTGTGTACTTTGAACAGAGCTTGCATTAATCTAACTGTGATTGTAGTTTGCGATTCAGTGAAATAATGCATTCTGGGAAGCTCAGGATTACATGACTCGGCCTTCTCTCATTCTCCCTCCTGTGGCGACGGGAAACGGTGCTGTGTTTGCTTCATTCAGGAACTTTCCGAATGTGTCATGCTTCCTCTCGGGTACACTGTTATTCTAAGGAGTAGAGGAGGATGAGGATGAGGATCAGGCAGGAAGGTTTTTGGGTCGTCATTCCGTGATCAGTTTCCTGGAGCCCAGATAAAGCCGGAGCCGAGGCAGAACGCCTTGTTCATGTAGACAGACTGCAGCTACCAGCTAAATAAACAGTGATTAGTGAAAACATACAGGATAAATGTTTAGAATATGCAAATTGATCATGTGAATATATTTGTATGTTTATGCTATTTCAAGTAATGCACTAACTTTATGTGCTGCTGGTTTGAATCCTCAAACATCAGTGAATTATTAACTTAATTACTGCCTTATGTTTTTTTAATTCCATTTTTGTTGGGGGCGGGGGGTTTCGACTTTTATTGATTGAAAGGGGGTAGAGAGGAAAGAGAGACATGCAGCAAAGGGTCGTGAGCCGGACTTGAACTCACTACCGCTGCTGGCGACCTGCGTCCATATGGTAATGCCCTAACTCATCGAGCTATACGGCGGACCTGCCTTTCTTGATCCCTCTCATCCCATTAGAGGACTTTAATTGTCATCCCAGCTGTAAATACGTGTAACTACATCAGTCTAAAGCCTTAAACCTTTTATTAGCAGGATGAAACATGCTTCTGCACAGTTTGTTGCAATGCTAAATTACCATATTTTATAACCATATTAACCTGGTTTAGTTCATTTTTAGGGCCCGAGCACCAACGGTGCGTAGGACCCTATTGGAACTGTGTGCGTTATTTTTCTTTTTCTTCTCCCGGAAGAACTGCATTTTTGAGGGCCTAGACACGCTCAAAAACTCACGAAAATTTGCACACACATCAGAAGTGGCGAAAAATTTTATATTTCATGGGAGCTGCACATGTGTGTGGCAAAATGGCTCTATAGCGCCACCTTGAAAATTGGGTTGTATGGGAGTTAATACGGCTAGTTTCATGTAACCCTACCAAATTTGGTACACATGTGCACCAAGACAAGACAAACAAAATTGCCTAATCAATCCATCAGCAAAAGTGTACAGGAAGTCCGCCATTTTGCTTTATATTTCTGATTTTTCCTCATATTCAAGAGCTATAACTGAATACAGGGTAACTCCAAGACAGCTGAAATTTGGTCAGTATATACAACAGGGATTCGGGATTAAAAGTTATCAAAACGCTCCGCAAAAGTCTGAGGGCGTGGGCGTGGCGGCCTCCTAAACTTTGATGTTTCGCCATAAAAATTCAAGTGCTGTTTGAATACACTT